>CM076580.1:670083171-670683171 GCA_034641835.2 Pinus albicaulis | reverse complement strand
GAGATAGTAGAGTGGAAATGTATATGAATACCAATAAGATGATTGTGCATCCAATGTTGCATAGTTGGTAGTCATATCTCTTCTTAATATTGGAATTACATTTCTCATTGTTTGGGGAATTTAAAACATTTTCATTGTGTGATTACATGGACATTTTATCCTTTTGTATTTTATTTGCAAGAAGACAACCACATTTCAAGGAAAATTCTTGGTTTTAAACCAAATTATGAGGTTAGTAGTTACACAAGATCCACCCACTGAGGTGAAATTCATAGTGGAAATAATTTCATATCAAAAGTGGCTATATCGAAGGAAACAACTGTTATAATACAAATCATTTTTAAAACCTGGAATCTTGAGCCTATCATGTCATTTGTGATAACCAAGTTTATAGTTCTACTTTTGCGTAAGGGAGGGTTCAAGACCTCTAAAGATAATCCAAAAAACTTTTTGATGTCCTCTCCTTCTACCTTTTCATTTTCAAAATAAAAATAATTATATATATATATTAATAGTAAAAGGTTACATATTTACTTGGATATTAATGTAGTATAGAGAATTGAGGGAGTCTCTATTTATAAACAAAACTGCCCTTCTCAAAATGGAGTGGGAAGAAAAAGGTCGTGGAGGCGGCGTAGTGGTAAAGTCGGCCTCGTAATAACAGACCGGTCTTGTGTTCGATCCCGAGCAAGGTCGTAGCTTGTCGTGCGAGTAGTTAGTCTAAACCAGGCCAAGCCCACTACCTTTTTAAGGTCGTGGAGGCGGCGTAGTGGTAAATTCGGCCTCGTAATGATGGACCGGTCTTGTGTTCGATCCCGAGCAAGGTCATAGCTCGTCGTGCGAGTAGTTAGTCTAAACCGGGCCAAGCCCACTACCTTTTAAGGTCTGTGGAGGTAGCGTAGTGGTAAGGTCACTCTCGTAAAGACGGACAGGTCATGTGCTCAATCTTGAGCGAGGGCGTGGCTCGCCGCGAGAGATTAACCGTTCCGGGCCAAGCCCACGACCTTTTGGTTTTTGAACCTCTGCTCTGCTAGCCTCTTCGCGCTTTGATCGTGCCAAGGCTGTTGGTCGCTCCAGCGCGCCCCTGTGCCTCCCTGCTCGGCCTGCCCAGGGCCAGTTCCGACCATGGATGATTGCAGGGCTCCCGACCCCCCTCCACCTCCGGAGGTTTCTGCTTTCCGAGCTATGATTGCCGCTGCTCCCAAGCATCCTCCTTCAATGTCTCAGCAGAAATTCGTGAAAAAAATGGATTCAATCCCCTCCGTGGCCCTTCCTGAAGAAGATACCTGCAAATCGACGTTGAATCTGGCGGAGAGAGGACTCATAGGTCAGTTCACGGGCCTCTGGCCCTCTCCCAAATCAGTTGAGGACTGGACCCAAAGGAAATGGAAGCCTTTGATCAAGGAGGGAGTCAAAAGCTACTTCGTAGGTAAGGGTTTCTTTGTGTTTGTTTTTGAAAACCCGAAAGACAAAGGATTAATCTTTAGAAACGGACCATACTTCATGGGTCCCCAGGGCCTTTACCTAAACAAATGGTCTCCAGATTTTGACCCCACCTAGGATGTCCCCTCGGCTATCCTGGTTTGGGTTAGACTCCCTCATCTGCCTCTCCACTGCTGGAATCAAAAATCCCTCCATATAATAGGTAATGCTTTGGGAAAATACATAGACCAGGTGGCACGAAAGGATCAGTACTCATGCGCACGCATCTGCGTAGAAGTGGACCTCGAAGAAGGACTACCGGAAGCAATCAAACTCACCGTCGTTGGGTGGACGCATGTCCAAGAGCTGGACTATGAACAGCTACCATTTAAATGCAGACATTGTCATGGGCACGGACACTTTGCAAAGCACTGTAAGAAGAAGGCTGAGGAACATGTAGATAAACAAAACGGGGAACAATGGACCCTAGTCCAGAAAAACACAAACTCAAAAAAAGGAGCAGGGAAAGGCAACATGACTGGAGGTCATACAAGCTCCAAAAGCAACCAAGAAGCGGAAGCAACACCAAATGGACCAGAAAGAGACCAGGTCAACCAAATCAACCTAACCCAGGAGAATGAGGAACAGGTTGTCCCCTTACCTCCAAACAAAGAGGGAGAGGAAGCAACACAGATGGAGGTAAATCAAGGCAGTCCCACCAATCCTTCATACGCAGAAATAGCAAGGAAAAAACCTGTGGATAGCTCTAGTTCTTCTGAGGATGAAACCTATGAGCGCCCTTCCAAAAAAGCAGGAAGGAAATCTCGTAAAGAGAAGAGGGAAGAAGAGGCAGAAAGGCTCAAGATTCAAGGAAGTTAGTCCACAATAGAAATGTCTATTGGGCGAAATACCAAACCAAGGCCTTCCAAGGGAGGCCCCAACCCCCCTTTTGGTAAATAATGAAACTCGTCTCTTGGAACTGTAGAGGTCTGGGGAATCCCTCTAAAATAGAAGCAGTCAAGGACCTTTTGAAAGCAGAACCCTCAGACATTCTCATGCTCCAAGAGCCCAAAATAGAAGGGCAAGCCCTTCTAGAGCTAGGCAGATCAAAGTGGAACAAAAGAACAGGAAAAGAAGTCAGTTCAAAGGGAACCTCTGGAGGGTTGGCAACACTTTGTACGGATGATCTCTTTCAACTTATAAAATCCAATGAAACCCAGCACTGGATATACACGGAGCTGAAGCACAAGGCAAGTAAGTGGTCCATCTCTCTCTTCAATCTTTACGTTCTGGTTACTTATTCCGAAAAATGAGAATGCTGGGATACACTTGTGTCCTTTCTAGAGCAGTCTTCTCCTAGCAATATCATACTAGCAGGGGATCTGAATATTGTTTTGAAAGCAAAGGAAAAGAGGGGGGGTTCCAGCACTAGAGACCCTATGCTGGCCAAGGTTGAGGAGATCTCCCAACTTTGGGACCTTTTAGATTTCAGTCCCATCCAAGGTATTTACACTTGGTCAAATAATAGGGTTGGTTTGGACCACATATCTGCTCGATTAGACCGATTCCTGGTGCAAAGTTCCATTATGATGAACAAGAAAATAACCACCAAAATTTTGCCTAAACTCTCCTCAGACCATAAGCCGATTCAGCTCCACCTGGAAAATGAAGATGACCTGGGTCCTTTACCTTTTCAATTTAGCCCTCTCTGGATTGAGAGAGATGGATTCTTTGAGACTGTGAAGGTAGCATGGGCCAAACCAATCTCGGGATCCTCCAGCTATGTTTGGGAGCAAAAGCTGAAAGCTACAAAGCAAGCTCTGAAGGACTGGATAAAGAAACCGGACACCAATCCCACCAATAAGAGAAAAGAGGCAGTGCAGTTGCTGACGTCCCTGCAAACTGATATGGAGAGTAAATATATTACATCAGAGTTGCTGGAGGAAGAAATAAAATCTCAAAGATCAACGTATCAATCTTTTCGAAAGGAAGAAGAATACTGGATACTTAAATCAAGAAGCCTGTGGTTGAAGGCCGGGGATCGGAACACTTCCTTCTTCCATAGGCAATACAGAGCGAGACTGTCAAGGAATTACATAGTAGAAATCAAAACAGCCGAGGGTCAAGTTTGCAAAGGATTCAATCAAGTCAAAGCTGCTGCTGAAATCCACTACAGGAATCTGTACAGAGAAGAAACTCAAAGCAATGAGGAGGAGGAGGTTGACTTTCTCTCCAGTATTCCTCCCCTCATCAACCCGAAAGACAATTCAATCCTCTGCAGATCTATTTCTGAGGAAGAAATCATAAAATTTATTTGGTCCATGGAAGTAGACAAGGCCCCTGGGCCTGATTGATTCTCAATCCACTTCTTTAAATCCTATTGGCACATTATCAAGGCTGACCTCCTTAAAATGATAAGAGGATTTATGAAAAAAGCCAAGATTGGTGGAGGAACCAAGTCCACTTACCTCGCATTAATACCTAAAGAAACCAATCCCGACTCCTTTGCTAGATTTAGGCCCATCTCATTGTGCAATGCTTCTTATAAAATTCTGGAAAAACTACTAGCAAATCGGATCAAGCCATTGTTAAAAAGACTGATCTCCAGCTCTCAAGGTGGTTTTGTGGAGGGTAGGCACATTCTGGACAACATTATCCAAGTTCAGGAGACATTACATTCAAGCAAACAGTGGAAGGAGAAAGGTATGTTGATAAAATTAGATATGGAAAATGCTTTCGATAGAGTAAATCGCAATTTCCTTTCCAAGGTCCTGCTCTCCTTTGGTTTTTCGACACAATTTGTACAATTAATTAAATCCTGCATTGATAGTCTGTGGATTGCTCCGTTAGTTAATGGCAGACCAACTAACTTTTTCCAAGCTCGGAGAGGTATCAGGCAGGGATGCCCTCTCTCCCCCTTCCTGTATATCTTAATGGCAGATTCCCTTAGTCGAAAGCTTACTGCTGAAAGAATAGTTGGTAACATTCCAGGTCTCAAACCTTCCAATGGAGCTGAATCAATGAACCATGCTCTCTTTGCCGATGACTCCCTTCTCCTCGGAGGAGCTTCCATCAGAATAGACAAAGCATTCGACTCTGTCCTCAGAAATTATTGCAGAGTTTCAGGTGCCTAAGTTAATGAGAGTAAAAGCGAAGTCTACAGCTGGAATATAGATCAACATGAACTCTCCGCAATCACTGCTCTCCTCGGATTCAAAGGCCAAGCAAACTGGGACAGGTTTAAATATCTTAGTCTCCCCATAACATCTGGAGTTAACAAGAGATCTCTATGGAGTGATATAATCTCAAAAATCAAATCCAAAATTGCTGCATGGGGAGGCAACTGGTTGACTAAGGGAGGTAAAGTAATCTTAATCAAATCCGTGTTGTCTGCACTTCCAATTTTCCAGGCTGCCTTTCTCCTTGCACCAAGAAATGTGATGGAAAATATCTCCAAGTTGCTCAGAGATTTTCTGTGGCAGGGAGGGAATGGTAATGAGAAAAAAATGCACCTGGTTAACTGGGATGTGGTCAAAAAACCACTGACTGAGGGTGGGCTACAAATTAGAGACCCCACGCTTGTCAATCTAGCGTTGGGAGGAAAGATTTTGTGGAAGTTGTTCCACGAGCCCTCTCATCCAGTAAGTGTAACCTTGCGCTCAAAGTATGGACCCAATAATGCACTCACCAATCTTCAGAACGCAAGCGCAGCTAATAGCATGCAGGTTTGGAAATTATGTTTCAAAAGCAACAACTTTTTCAAAAAATTAGTCTACAGGATACCTGGAAACGGCAAGTGTACACATTTGTGGCTCGACAGCATAATGGGAAAAGAACCATTAGCTGAGAACGATGACATTGCAGAACTCAAGAATTGGCTGGAGCGTGCAGGTGTAAACAGACTTTTTGACCTCTCGAGCTAGGGTCAGCGTGGAGACTGGAATGGATGGGATTTCCAAGGCGTACCAGCACGGTTTTCTCATCAACAAGCACTGCTAGTAGATCTGTTGGAGGACGCTGCTCATGTTTATAGATCCAAGAAAGATAGTTGGGGTTGGGGTCATACTGGAGTATATACCACAACAGCTGGATATAAAGAATTACAGGTCTTTAGAAATAGCAGTCAAACTCCGGAGTTCTGGAAAAATGTTTGGGAACCTCTTTCCCTACCAAAAGTAAACTTCTTCTTCTAGATCCTGGTTCATAACAAACAGCTTACGGGAGATAACCTGGAAAAAAGGAATATAGCAGGGCCTCACAGATGTGCGTTATGCAGTAAAAACTTTGAAACAGCCCAGCATCTTCTCATGGAGTGTAGATTTGCTGAAGAGGTTTGGGTTCTCATTTTACGGGAATTTCAGATCCCAGCCCCTAAGCAGAACTCTGTTGCAGATCTCTTTGCCTCTTGGATTCAATACTATCCACATCGAATCCCTACCAAATCGTTCTGGCATAGAATCTGGATAGCACTTCCCAAATACGTATGCTGGCAGCTCTGGTTGGCCCGCAATCAGAGGATTTTCAAAGATCTGCAACAAACCCCTCTGCAGGTTGTTGCAAAAGCAAAGTCCTTCCTCTTGGAAGCGGCCCAATATCAGTATTTTAAAGAAGACCATTTTCTATTGCCCGAAGAAAAGAGGTGGCTAGGAATACTAGTGACAAGCCCACGTAAGTATCTCCACTCCCCTCAAAGTGACAATCCAGAATGGCGCATAAGATTTGAGGATGATTTTTTTCAATCTTGGTGGAGGTCTCAAAACTTATCCACAATATTTTTTGATGGGGCGTCCAAGGGGAACCCCGGTGGAGCCGGTGCTGGTGGAGTTATCTACACTCCTGGTGGGTCTTCCAAAGACTGGTTCTGCTGGGGAATAGGCAAGAAATCTAACAATCATGCAGAGATCCTTGGGCTTCTAAAAGCTTGTCTTATTGCAAGAGACAAAGGAATCAAAGTTCTCCAAGTCTTCGGTGATTCAGAGATAATAATAAAAAATATAAATATGGAGGCACCGTTCAGCAATGCCAGCCTTAATAAAATATTGGACAGATTGAAGAGAGTTCTTTTTGACTTTGACAAGTGCAAATTTCATCATATATTGAGAAAGTCAAATAGTGAAGCTGATAAGATGGCAAACAAAGGCAGCTTGCTCATGAAAGGGCAGCTCATTGTCAACAATGTAAGCATTGTTCAAATGCCCTGAAAGTTGTAATAGATCAATAGCAGCAGTAGAAAGAACATTGATTTGTAATAGGGGCAGCCTCGGCAAAGGCCCATAATCTTTTCAATATAATAAAATCCATACCCGTTACAGTTAAAAAAAAAAATGGAGTGGGGAGAAGAGATTCATTTTTTTTTTTTAACATTTTTCTTAGGCCTTAAAGTGTTTGGGTGGATCCAAACAAATATACTTTTCATTAAATCTAAACCCTAAGTCACCATCCACTAAGTTAGGAGGAAAATAGATTCCAACCGTGATGCCCATCTATCTCACATTTACAAACAACTCAGTGGTAAAAGATCATGGTCATACACACCTTTCCTTTCTCATGCATGTATCTTCTTCTTCCATATCTTTCTTACAATCAATTGTCAATATTATTATATGTAAAGCATTGAAGGTCCATGTGTATAACAGTGTATCTTTTCTAAGACACTCTTATACATGTAAGCTTAATCATGTTAAATTTCCTTTTAATTTGTTTTTTCATTTTCAATTTTGTGCATTGATTTAAAATATATATGGTTGTATTCATGGCAATATCTAATGTGTATGCCATGGAAAGCATCGACCTTACTTTCCATTATTTTATTGTGGAAATACACATGTATTTTCATCTATATGGATATTTATTTGAGTTTTCAATCATTGATAAATTGGAATCTCTATATATATTGATAAGCTAAGAGCTTCTAAATAATAAGGTGTCTTGGATTCCAACAATTCAAAAAATTTCACTATACTTTGTTTTCTAACAATGATAAAGGACTCATTTCTCACATAAAAGCTAGCTTTTAGTGAGATAGATTGATATTAAAACCCGTTCCCCAAATTCATTTAAGATTTCTAAATCTCTATAATTGCACTAAAGCACCACATTTGTATAGCTTGGAGTTTTCTTAACCAATACATTTCTTGCAAGATCAATTGCTAAAATCATAATGAAACAAACACTCAAAATTTAGAGGGTCTTCTTCTATGCCTCTTTTATATAGCAACAAAAGAATCCATTAACATCAAGGTATAAAAGATTATTTTGTTACTTTCTAATTTTTTTTATGAATGAGCATAGTTACCATTTTATGATGGATTTGTTGACTATTTACAATCATTAAATTTTGTGATTTTGGTAACAATAAAACTTTATAGTAGTAATTTGATGTGGCTAGTGCACAAATGCATTTAATATAATATTTTAATATGTGTTTTTCCCAAGTAATTATACTTATTTCTACCCAAAATTTGATTATATCTATGAAATTAGTAGACATTATTCATAGAATATGGGAGGAGTTTATCATTATGGAAAGCACAAGACGATTGATCTATTGCACTCTTGCCCATGTATTTACCATTTGCATTCTACATGTGGCCCTCTTTCCATTCATTAAAATGTATTTCTTGTATATGCACAATTATATGGGTACATGTGTGTATGATAAAGTTGGATGCATTAATATTAGTGACTTGAAATTAATTTTATACTATATAGAATCGATGTCCTCTCTCTTATAGTTGATATTCCCTATTGTGCCACATTTAAAATGCTTCAAGTATTGTGAGCCTTTAAATGAGAACTATATTGCTCTAAGAAGATGATAAATTCAATCTTTTTATTGAATAAAGTATATTTGTAATTTACCAGTGTTATTCTCTCTCTATGCCTTAGGGAATTAGTATACATTATTCTTCCAAATATTATATACTTTGTACTTTTATTATTAAACATTTTTTTAACACGAATGGGTGTAGATTATATTGAAATCTTCCTTTGGATACATCATGCAAATCAGGAGTTATATTGCTTTTGTCTCACCAACTTCTAAAATTCTTAAAATCAACCTCCTCCCAATAATAACAAGGGGGTAAGAGGTCCAAAACTAAATCTTTCAATGTTTATTCCTAATTCTTCATGAGAACAAGATTAAATTTTAACAAATCTTAGGCAAGATAGATCTTAGGACCGAAGTTCTTTCTATTGTGATGCTTCCTCTTCCTTGTTACAAGTAGGGAAGAATGTTGTTTTTTAAGCACATTTGAATAGGAAGGGGAAGAAGAGGAGGGTTTGAACTTCTTCTTAGCCACCTTACTAGCTTCTTCAGCTTTCAATGCAAGAGGAACCTTTGGAGAAAAGTTTTCCACCACAAAATTTTGCTTTGGAGAGTCATGATTTGGGCCTTCTTCATCTTTCAAATCAGGAGGGACCTTTGGAACATGAGTATTCTTTGAAGAGTCATGATCTAGTACTAGTTGATTTGCTTAGACCTCAATATTCTCACCTTCTGCCTCAGAAGATTCAAGACTTCAAAACTATTGTTATAAAGCGACAGATGTTGAGATTCAACCTTACATGTTTGTTGCTTCTTATGTTTCCATTTAGCTGAAATTAATCCTTACTTATTTTCTCCTTTCACTTCTTTAGGAGGAGGCGAAGGATTTGGAGAACTCATTTGGGGAATTTTGAGGTAAAAAATGGGCCTCAAAATGAAAAAATGTACCAACAAAATCAACTTTAAAAGAACCATTAGGATTCAAGATGATGATGCCATCCCCAAGGGATAATATTTTGGAGAGAAAAGAGGAAAACTACCTTTCTTCATCATATTTTTGGCTTATCTCCTTGTAAGTCTAGTCAAATTTCAAGTGTGTACACTTGTTGAATTTGGAATTAGATTTCACATCCAAAAGTACCCACTCTGCATACTTTTAAGTAGATCCATGTTTTTCATGTATTTTGATTTTTTTCTCGATGTGGATCTACTAAAAGATATGCAGAGCAGGTACTTGTTGGATCTAAAATCTAATTTGACATCCAACGAGTGTACACACTTGAAATTTGAGTAAATCTACAAGGACATAAGTTGAAAATATGATGAAAAAAAATAGCTTTCTTTATTTTCTCTTAAAAACTCATAACTCTTGTTTTATTATTTTTACTATTACATTATTATTTTCCTTAGGAGGCCTTTTTTACGCCTCAAAATTCCCCTAATGTCGAGAAACTGAATCTTTTGGACAAATTTTCGTAAAGTGTCCATACTCATGACACATATTACACTTGAAAGGAACATGTTCATAATCCAGAACTTGGAGGTGAGACCAACCATCTAGATTTAGTTGAATTTCCTCGGGGAGGCCTTTTGATAAATCCATTTCAACACAAATTTTGGCACACAAAATTTTTCTCCCATTTTCCATGTCGCTGGTAATAAATCTGCCAAGTTTATCTCCTATAACCTTAAAAATTCCTTCACCCCAGCAAAGAATATGGATAAATGGAAATTGTTAGGTCCCCATATTACTAGTATAGTCCTTTATTGTTGTTAGTGTAACCCCCTTATTGTTATTATTGTACCCTTGTAACCCCCATTTTGTTATTATTGTGCCCTTAAATTATTATTGTTAGGTCGGCTAGGATTACATTGTGGCCCACTAGATTACATTATGGCCCCATGGACTCCTATATATAGAAAAGAGGTTTTGTAAATTGTATCATCCAAGAATTGTGCATTTATGTAATGTATTGGAGGTTGCCCCCTCGAAGTGGCTTATTTCTAAGGCGTTGATATCTCTTTTCTTCTATTTTTGAAGCTGGTTACACAACATTTGGTATCGAAGCTTTGGATTCTAGGGTTTCGCTGCTCCAAATAGGTCATCGTGGTATTTTCGCTATAAAAATTTTCTACGAAGCTTCAGAAGCTGAAATTTTTAGGGTGCGAAGCCGAAATCCTGAGGAACATCGTCAAAAAATTTCAGAGTTTGGTTCACAATATTCTTAGAGATATGATCTGTGGAAGTTAGGTATTTTTTTAGGCTCCTAAACAGGTCATCGTGGCATTTGCGCTATAAATTTCTTTCTACGAAGGTTCAGAATTTGAAATTTTTAGGGTGCGAAGAAGAAATCCTAAGGAAACTCTTAAAAAAATTTAAGATCTTGGTTCGCAATATTTTCGGAGATATGATCTATGGAATGTAGTGCGTTTTCAGGCTCCAGAATTTCATCTCAAAGAGGTGATCGTGGGAAAATCTTCATAACTCTCTCTCTGGGCATCAGATTGGAGTGCCATAAAAAGTGGTCGCAAGTAAGCGGATTTTGGTTTCTTGGCTATCAATTTCAGAGCCTAAGGATGAAAAAGTGACACGTGGCAAGTCATACAAGTTCACTCTACTGAACCAATCCATAATTAGGTCATTGTGGGAGATTGGACACAAATTTGTCTTGGAGAATCCAAATCAGGTCAGACCTATGGCATTCAAAAGATAGTTCAAAGGGCTACGTTGGTACCAAAATTAAAATATTGAAGTGCTGCAATCACAGAGATAATCCAATTTCAATATCGAGCTCCTCAAAAGCAAGAAAAGGTGTGTATTTTTTTTTGAATTGCATAAGTCTTGTTTGAAGAATCAATTTGAATTGATTCCAAGGGCATATTGTAGAATAGATATCAGTATTGGGTTCTAAAATATGCCCTGTAAAAATAATTCAACACCCATTAAGCCTTCAGAAGGCTCTACTATGACTCATGAAGATGAAGAATTGCAACATGATCTATCAAACTTACAAGAGCAAGTGCAACAAATTTCACTCTCGCAAAGAGCAACAAAAAATGAAATGGAAGTTTTGAAGAAAGGCATGGAATCTGGCATGGAAGCTAAGATGGATGACATGAAAGACAACATGGAAAACATGAAGAATGATCTAAAAGAAGACATCGAAGGTTTGACAAAGTTGATACAAGAAATGTTTCCTAATGGTGAAAAGATAGTAGAAGAACCTCATGATGAGAAAAAAATAAATGTTAATCGTGATTTCATAAACTCTAATGTTGGTGAGAAGAACCACCATATTCCAAAAATGGACATGAGGAAGTTTGATGGAAAGGATCCTGTAACATGGTTACTATAGATGGAGCAATATTTTGATCTCCATAACATGCAAAACATACAAAAGATACGCATTGCAACTTTACATTTAGAACAAAATACATTTGTATGGTATCAATGGCTTTGTTCTCATAAAAAAATTGTCACTTGGTCAATATTTATGGAGGAAATGATAGCACATTATGAGGATACAAAGAGCAACACCTTCTTTAGCCAATTGATAAATCTCAAACAAAAGGTTTCGTGGGGCAGCACATTGAGGACTTTCAAAAATTGAATATAAGGGTAACTGATATTCTAGAGGAACACAGGATTGATCTCTTCATAGGCACTTTAAAGGATAACATACAACATGAAGTTCGTGTTCTGGAACCTGATTCATTGGAGAAGGCATTCAAGTTGGCAAGAAAAGTTGAATGTAAAATTATGGCGACAAGGAAGCCTACCACTCAATTCTATAAAGAAGGAAGTGTTGTTACGCCTAGATTTCCACAACCTACAAGGTTGACACCACAAAAATTGGAAGAAAAAAGAGCAAAAGGGCTTTGCTACAGTTGTGATAGCAAATACACTAAAGGTCATAAATGTGCTGAGAAGAAATTATTTTACATAGATTGTGAAGAGGAAGAAGAAAATGAACAAGAAGATGATATACACCTAGAACCAGCCCTAGAAGAGGAAGAAATGAATCTGACCATATCGTGTAATGCGCTGGCAGGAATTACCACTCCTCAAACTCTCAAGATACAAGGACAGATCAAGAAGAAAAAGGTAATAGTGTTGATTGATTCGGGTAGCACCCATAATTTTATTCATTGTAAGGTAGCCAAGGAATTAAATTGTTTCCTATACCCAGCACCAGAATGTCAAGTGATGGTTGCAAATGGAGGAACTATAAATTGCTCCGGGAAATGCCATAATATCAAGCTAACCATGGGGGAATATGTATTGACTAGTCCAATGCTTTCCATTCCTATGGGAGGTGCTGATGTTGTACTAGGAGTACAATGGTTACAATCTTTGGGGACGGTAGCTTTTAAGTTTCAAGAACTTTTCTTGAAATTTTTTTCAGAAGGAAAGGAAGTCAAATTACAGGGTATTGAAGGGAAGCCAGGAAGGATAATAAGCTCTAATGTCATGACAAAGATTTTAAAGAAAGAACAACGAGGCATAATTGCACAATTATGCTCCCTAGAAGTTCCGACATCAAAATCATCTATTTCTGCAGATCTCCAACAAGTCTTGGACAATCATTCCAAGGTGTTTGAAACTCCCAAAGGACTCCCACCTATTCGTGATCATGATCATGCTATTCATTTGATTCCAGGAAATGTTCCTCCAAACATCAGGCCTTATAGATATCCTTACTTCCAAAAGAGCGAAATTGAACGTATGATTGCAGAAATGTTAGAGGCGGGTATAATTCAACCTAGTCAAAGTTATTTCTTTGCTCCCGTAGTATTGGTACACAAGAAGGATGGATCATGGCGAATGTGTCCAGATTATAGGGAGCTCAATAAGCTCACCATTAAAGACAAATTTCCCATTCCTGTGATCGATGAATTATTGGATGAATTACATGGAGCAATTTATTTTACCAAGTTGGATCTTCGTTCAGGATATCATCAAATTAGAATGAAGACCGAAGATATTCCAAAAACAGCATTTCGAACTCATGAGGGTCATTATGAATTTTTGGTCATGCCTTTTGGCCTTACCATTGCACCTTCTACATATCAAGGGTTGATGAATTCCATTTTCAAACCCTTCCTTAGAAAATTTGTGCTAGTATTTTTTGATGATATACTAATCTACAGCAGGTCTTGGAAGGATCATGTTGAACATGTTGACAGGGTTCTCAAACTATCACAGGAGAAACAATTATATGCCAAAACATCCAAATGTTTCTTTGGAGTACAAGAGGTGGAATATCTGGGTCATATTATATCTCACGAGGGTGTTAAAGTAGACCCTAACAAAATTAAAGCTATTAAGGAATGGAAAGTCCCCAAGACAATAAAGCAGTTGCGAGGATTTCTCGGGTTAACAGGCTATTATCGCAAGTTTGTTAAGAATTATGGGAGAATAGCGGCACCTCTAACAACATTATTGAAGAAAGATGATTTTCATGGACTCCTGAAGCAACTAAGGCCTTTGAACATCTTAAAGAGGCAATGTGCCTAGCACCGGTCTTAGCTACGCCAGACTTCACAAAAACCTTTATTGTGGAATGTGATGCCTCAGAAAATGGAATTGGTGTTGTTTTAATGCAGGAAGGAAGACCCATTGCTTTTGAAAGTCATCCAATCAAAGGAAAGTATTTACAGAAACCTATTTATGAGAAGGAAATGTTAGCAATACTGCATGCACTAACGAAATGGCGAACTTACCTAATGGGAAGACACTTCAAGGTAAAAAATGATCATGATAGTCTTAAACACTTTTTGGAACAAAGACTATCTTCAGAAGAGCAGCACAAATGGGTCACAAAGATGTTGGGTTATGACTTTGAAATAATCTACAAAAAAGGAAAGCTTAATGTTGTTGCAGATGCACTCTCAAGAAAGAATGAAGAGGTGGAAGCATTGCTTTGTGCATTTCTATTATCCAACCAGATTGGATAATTGAAGCAAGAGATGACTGGAAGAAGGACAAAGATGTATGGACACTCATTCAAAAGTTGTAGCAAGATCCTAGTACATGTGATACATTTAGTTGGAAAAATGATTCCTTATGGTACAAAGATCGCTTATATCTTTGTAATAATTCCCAACTAAAATAAAAGATTCTTCTGGAATTGCACACTTCTCCTTTAGGAGGACACTCAGGATTTTTAAAAACTTACCATAGGGTGAAGAAAGAATTTTTTTTGGGATGGCCTTAAATCTGATATTCAAAAGTTTGTGGCGGAATGTTTGGTTTTCCAGCAGAATAAAGTGGAAACAATTAAGACCCCGGGACTTCTACAACCTTTATCCATTCCAAGTCAACGTTGGGAGGAGATTTCAATGGATTTTATCACGGGTTTACCTAAGTCTGAAGGAAAGAGTGTCATCATGGTGGTAGTTGATAGACTTACCAAGTATGCACACTTTTGTGCATTATCTCATCCATTTAAAGGAAGCACAGTTGCTACTACATTTATGGACAGAATTCAAAAGTTACATGGAAGCCCAAGGGTCATTGTGAGCGACAGAGATCCCATTTTTACTGGAAATTTTTGGACGGAGTTATTTTCTTGTTTGGGTACTCAATTAGCTCATAGCTCATCTTATCATCCTCAATCTGATGGTCAAACCGAGATAGTAAATAAATGTTTGGAAGGATATCTTCGTTGTTTTGTATCTGATAAACAAACACAATGGGTCAAGTGGTTACCTCTCGCTGAATGGTGGTGTAACACTTCCTTCCATACTGCAGCAAAAATGACCCCATTTATGGCACTTTATGGATATCATCCACCATCGATCACATCATCTTTAAGGGAAAATTCGAAGGTTCAAGCAGTGGAAGATCACGTCGAGCATCAGCAAGAAGTTCTCCACCTCTTAAAGGATAACCTGAATTTGGCACAAAATCGAATGAAACAACAGGCAGATCAACATCGCAGCGAGAGAAGTTTTGATATAGGAGATTGGGTATTTTTACGGCTAAAACCATATAAACAAATGTCCCTCAAGCAAGCTAAGAAGGATAATAAATTATCGCCAAAGTACTATGGTCCTTACAAGGTGTTGCAAAAGATTGGTACTATGGCATACAAATTGGAGCTTCCCGCTTCTTCGCGAGTACATCCAATTTTCCATGTTTCATGCTTAAAGAAGGTTATAGGTGAAAATCTTCCAGTTCAAACAATATTTCCAGAACTTGATGAGGAAGGAAAATCATATTGGAACCAGAAGCAATCATGGAAACAAGAACTCGACAACTACGGAATCGATCAATTTCAGAGTATCTCATCAAGTGGAAGAACTTACCCACTGAAGATTCTACATGGGAGGATGAGAATTTTATAGAGAAGCACCCAGAGCTACTCAAGCGTTGAGGACAACACTTTTTTGAAGGAGAGGGGCATGTTAGGTCCCTATATTACTAGTATAGTCCCTTATTGTTGTTAGTATAACCCCCTTATTTTTATTATTGTACCCTTGTAACCCCCATTTTGTTATTATTATGCCCTTAAATTATTATTGTTAGGTCGGCTAGGATTACATTGTGGCCCACTAGGATAACATTATGGCCCCATGGACTCCTATATATAGAAAGGAGGTTTTGTAAATTGTATCATCCAAGAATTGTTCATTTATGTAATGTATTGGAGGTTGCCCCCTCGAAGTGGCTTATTTCTAAGGCGTTGATATCTCTTTTCTTCTATTTTTGGAGCTGGTTACACAACAGAAATTCAATCCACACAGGTTCAAATGAAATTTCCATCATTAGATGAATTTCCAAAGACCAATGAGAGAGAAACAAACCCATGGTACCCATGAAATAAGGACCCGACTTAAAAATCTAGTCTTTATCTTCTTGGTTTTCAAAAAGAAATGTGTAATATCCATTTCCACAATAAAAAAAGCTTGCGGGTTCACGATTTTCCCAATTTACATAAACCCATATTTAATGGCTTCATAACTTAGCCATAGGCCAATAAAATTTCCCAATAACTCTTTTTCCTTCAAATTTTCCACATTCTTTTTTGTTGAGTAGGAAAACCATGGGTCCAAACAAGGGGTTGATTCTGTCTTCTTCACGAATTTGTTTGGGGCACTCATTGTCCATGCATTGAACCGCACAACAAACACAACACCTGCTTGATATACCTCAAAGGTTGTCCACGAGCAATGATAGAGAACCAACCAACTATAATATGAGGGTGTTTGGAGAGAGGACACACCATTGGCAACGACATAGTCCACACCATGTCGGACAAGGCCAATAGAGACTGCACCCACAACAAATGGAAGCCCAAGTGACGAAAGCCTTCTCAGCTTACACTTGTAATAACATGAAACACAGCCATGCAACGAAAGCCTTCTCATTATACCCTTGCATCAGCGACCCAACAAAGCATAATCACACAATGAGTTGGAGGCGACAACAACGATGCACAAACAAGACTCAAAAGACAACGGTAGCAAGCTTCAACAAGATCTCAACTACGCTTACTCATAAAATGGGGCGTGCACTGAGAATCAACATAGAAGCTCAACAGTGAGGGTTTAGGTGGCTAGGGAAACCCTAACAGTAGTGAAGCATACATGCAGAGCTCCATCTCATACTAGAGTTTGTTGTTATTTTAACAATGTTCACATTATCAAACAATTTTTAAAACTTTTGCTTAATTAGATTATTGTTGAGATCTAAATAAATATATCCTAAATATCAACCAAAACCTCCTCAAATGATGTTGGAGTAATGTAACCACCCCTTATTTTCTTCAAACATTCTTTTTTTTTTCCTTTTTGAAAATATTTTTGATTTTTTTTTAATATAAAATCTTAAATTAATAATAATGTGCTTTATTAGAGAAACTCTTTAATTTCCAAAGTTTCTCATCCATTACATTCTTATCATCATTTCAACCCTTATTATTCTAATTAAATATCTTATAAATTGATATAATTACGCTACCAACATTAATGTACTTTTGCACACATTATAGATGAAGCACTTGTGCCTATGTGAAAATATTTACGTCGTAAGGCGTTATTATTTGAAAACAACTTTCCTAGCTGCCACTCTGTCGTTGTTTGGGCCATTGGATGAAATGTTAGACGATTGAAATGTTTTTTACCATTAGATTCAATACCTCCTCCAACCTAACTAACTAACTAACTTCTGCCTATCTTTTGATATCCAGATAGAGCTCAATGAAAAATGCAAGCAAAACAGGAGGTGTGTACGCTATTCTATTGATACACAGGAGGATAATTTTGCATTGGCATTCAGATCAGTTGGGGATCCATGGCCACCATTGGAAGTCCATTGGATTTAGTGCTCTGCCTTCTTCTACCGGAGTCTGAGTCTGTTCTCTGCTCTTCTGACACTTCACTTTTGGTAATTATATTCAATACTTCAAAAAATATTCCAATTTCACAACAACATTCCATTCACTCAAGTGATAGATCTGTGACATAAATTGCTTAGTTCATGCCAAGCCATTTATTGTCTGTAGAATGTCAGTGAATTATACTGTTGTTGTTAGTGAAGTGCAGGAGGACTGTAGCAATGTGTGTGAATCTAAATTCTGCATAGGTCTGTCTCGTTATTTTTAGTTTTGATTTTTTGGAAATTAAAATGTGGCATGGAATACTGGATTTTGTTTAAGTGTGATTGGTGATGTGAGGCAAAGGGATTGAGGTGTGATTATTGGTGTTTAAGGGACTAGTTTAACAATTTAGTGTTAATATCTTTAAGTATCTTGGGTTTTCTTTTGTGGGTTTGTTTATTAGAGATACATTTAGATTTTTGGATCAGCATTTCTTTCATTTTCAACCTGATTCTCTTTGTCCTTAATTTCGATTTTCATAAAAATTGCAGAAGCCCCGATTCTAAGGTACGGGCGATACTGCGGAGTGTTCTACACGGGCTGCCATGAAGAAGCTCCTTGCGATGGATTAGACAGTTGCTGCAAAGATCACGACTATTGCATTACAATCTCTGGCAATTACCTGAACGTCGAGTGCAATCAGAAATTGCTGGACTGCCTGAGCGCTTACCTTACTTCTGGAGAACCTCAGTTCGCAGGTGCCACGTGTGGCAGACAGACGATGGTGAATACCATCGACTTTGCGATAAAGGCAGGTGTGTGGTTTGGGAGAAATATTCCGCAACCCAATGAAAATTCCAGTGACGGTGCGTCGATGTCTGAGAAGACTGAAACCAAAGGGAATGCGGTCAGTATGATCAGCTTGACTTCCCTGCTGTGTAAAGCTGCTCTGTTGCTAACCATCGTACTATTAGTGCTTTCTGTTCACAGGACAAGATTCTCCTTTGACATATGTTTATTGTTTTTCTATGTAATTATTTTAATTGTTATTGTTGTTCCTATTTTGTGTGGCATGCGATGCTAGTTGAAAAAAGGATGGATACCCATTATTATTCCTATTTTGTTTTTATAGAGACCGAAATTTTCAGATAGTTTTACAGAATGCAACAAATTAGAAATCTGACTAGGAGATGAAGTTCCCATTCCGAAAACTTAAAATGGCTTTACATAATGCAACAAATCAGAAATCTGACTACGAGATGAGGTTCCCATTCTGAAAACTTCAAACTGTTTTACACAATGCAACAAACCAGAAATATGACTAGGAGATCAGATTCCCATTCCCTTCATGACACTGATATAGACATTATAATTAATTTTATATGCAAAATATATCTGGGGGTGGGGCATTCTATATTATAGATACTGAAAAATTCAAATAGTTTTACACAATGCAACAATTTATAAATTTAACCAGGAGACGAGGTTCCCATTCCGAAAACTTCAGATGGTTTTACACAATGCAACAAATCAGAAATCTGACTAGGAGATTAGATTTCCATTCCCTTCATGACACTGTTATAGACATTATAATTAATTTTATATGCAAAATATATCTGGGGTTGGGGCATTCTATATTAGTCACCCCGCAAAGGCCGTTAGCCCCTTTTCTTGTTCCATTTCTCTTTCATGGTTCCTGATCCTACTTTTCAAGCATTTTCTCACTTTGTTTCCTGTTGCACGTTTCTCATAACATAGATGTATCCATCAAAATTTTGAAGACAATTTCTGAAATTTGTTGGACAATGCCCACAAATATTCATTGAATGACACATTTGGTTTTTTTCTATAGCCCATATGTACCCTATAAAATTTCTTAATCCTCAACCTTGGTAAAAATGGATTGAGTTTGAGAAGCTTGGATTATTCCTTTGTGTAACCCATTAAATTAATATGGGTACTGCTAGTTGAGATTAATATAAATAAGGGTTGGAATACCTTCCACATAGTCATTGTATGCTACTTTGTTAGCATTTCATTGCTTCTTGGTGAAGGGGAAATTACATTTATAAGCAACCAATTATTATTTCCAAATTTATATTGTTCAATCATTATTGGTTACCAGGAAGATTGCAATCTGAAAAAACTTCTACCCACCTTCCCATATACTAGTTCTCTTTGCTTTTATCCTCAGTGCATACTGTAGTGTGCACATTGTCCTTTTATTTCTGGTTAAATATTGCAGGAAATTGCGCAAAATATTGAGGTCTGAAACATTGTCTTGATACTAATTTTATCCTATTATCCATTGTTTCTTGCAGATTGTATTTATTCTCTTTCTATTAGGGAGGGTTGTGACGCTGCAAACAATGTTTGAATGGTACAAAAAAAACTCTTATAATTTTCCTTACAGGTTATGATATTCTTGAGGATATTTCATTAACAATTTGTATTTGTTGGGGTATTTGTTTGTTTTCAAGACTCAAGAAGGAACTCGCAGAGACACATCTTTGTTTGCAGGATGTGCCCTCGGAGCATCACAATGCATCACTATATCAAAACTCGAAACTTTTGCACAGGGAATATTGTGGTGTACAACATGCTAATCTATGTCTATTTGCCTTATGACAGCAACGTAAGGATCCTGCAAGCTGAGAAATCATGTTCATGAAAGATAGCGAAAATAATGAAAAGTTTAATATTTGTCACATTTCAACTTCAACGATTATAAGATTTCAGGAGAGAGCAGAGAAAATTAAAGAACTTACTACCTTAAAGCAACTATTGGATGTCTTTAAGAATCTTACAGCGTTTCCTTTGCAACATCTAGTGATGGTGCAATTGCTAGTTTTAAAACTATCCCAACTTTATTTTGAGAAACTTAGATCACATAACCATATAAAATTATTGGTTTAAAATATAGAGATGACATTATATTAAGGGTATTTGATAGTGGTATGTTACGTGTGTAAGAGGCATCACTTCCACTGTGTGTGATGTGTACATAACATTGCTATGCAATTTTATGCATATAATTTTATTGTATAATCATTATACACATTACAAAACATTTCTAATTGTATTCCTTGTGATGGGCAAGTGGATCTAATGTAACATCACAAACTGTGTAAGGAGAGATGACATTTATGCCCTTAATTTTTCCAAATAATGGCAATACACATCACATAAGAATCTTATTTGCAAGACCAGTGAATTTAATGTGAACGTCTTTTTTTATGATATTTATTTTGATTTTTTATTATTCATGAATGTGGGTTGAAATTATATAAAGATAATTATTAATTAGTAGTATTTATAAATGTGGTTTGACATTATATAAGATAACTATTTTTGGGTTTTTTATTTATTTAAAGATGATTGGTATTATTGAGCGGAGAGCTCCATATAAACCAAAACATTAACTTGAATCTTAAATCATATATAACTTGATTCTTTATATTATATATAACTTTTTAACCTTATTAATAGGCTAAGATTAATTATTAAAATATAACTATGTATTATCTCTACAACCCAGTATGGGGTAGATCTCACATAAAAACGTAAACATGTAAAAGTAAATGTAATGTTTAAAATTTAACATTTTTGATCTAATGTCGATCCTATTTAAAAATAAACCTAATTATTATTATTTATAAACATAATATAAATTTAAAATATAAAGAGGTTTAGGTATGATAAATAAATAAAACTATAAATAAGCCAGATGTATTGTAAATAAATAAAACCTCTTTTTATACTTACTCCAAAAGTATGGTAAATAAATAAAGTCTCTTTTTATATTTACATCATAAACCTCTTTATATTTATAAGAACTCAAAAAAGAGGTTTTATTTAGGTGAAGCCTATAAGCCAAATACCACAGGACAAATTATTATTAATACCATGGGCTAAATACCATATTTATAAAAAAGGTATGGTAAATAAATAAATCAATATAAAAGAGGTATAAAGAGACATGATAAATATATAAAAACATATCAAATATCATTATAAATCAACATCTAATTATATACCAAGCCTATGGGCCGAATACCATGGTAAATAAAAGAGGTATGGTAAATAAATTAAACCTCTTTTTATATTTACTCTATAAACCTCTTTATATTTATGAACACTCAAAAAAGAGGTTTTATTTAGGTGAAGCCTGTGGGCCAAATTATTATTAATACCATGCAAAAAAAAACTTTATTAACCATAATATTAATATTAAAATATTATTATTATTATTAAATCTAATATTCATATTAATATTATTATATTTAATAATTTTGGATTACTACAATATTAAATTTGTTATATTATAATATACATTAATATATCATGATACATATTAACTCTAGATATATATGGAAGGGCAGAACAAATACATAGAGTGATAAAGGTGGAGAGATAGGGGGAGTGAGAAGGGAGAGATGAGGATAAACTCAAGGAGAGGGGAGAGGAGGAATGAAGAGAGAGAGAGGGAGAGGAGTGAGAGAGGTAGAAAAGGGTAAGAGATGAAGAGGGGGACATAAATATGGAGGGGGGAGAGAGGAGGAGAGAGGGAGGGAAATAGCGAGAGGATTGGAGGGAAGAGAGAGAGAGAGAGAGAGAGGAGGAGGAGAGAGGAAGGGATAGAGAGATGGATTTGGAGTGGGATAGAGGGAGGAAAGAAGAAAGACAAAGAGAGTGAGAAGTGGAGAGAGACAGGGAGTGACAAGAGAGATATGGAGAGAGAGTTTGTATATTTAGGGGCGAGATAAAGAGACAAATAATGAGAGATAGAGAGAACGGGGGAAAGAAGGAGAGAGGAGGAGAAAGTTAGGGATATAGTAAGAGAGAGAGAAAGAGAGAGAGAGAGAGAGAGAGGAAGGATGAGATAGAGGAATTGAGAGAGAGGAAGAGCGTGATGGGGAAGAGGGAGGATTGGAGGTAAGAGAGAGAGAGAGGGAGGGAGAGAGAGAGAGAGATGGGGGAAGAGAGAGGGAGGTAGGAGAGGAAGGCAGAGAGAGGAGGAGAGAGGGAGGGATAGAGAGATGGATTTGGAGGGTGAGAGAGGAGGAAAGAATAATTACATAAAGAGTGAGAATTGGAGAGAGAGAGGGAGTGAAAAGGGAGAAATATAGAGAGTGTGTGTATGTTTGTGGGTGAGATAAAGAGAAAAAGAAGGATATATGGAGGGAATAGGGGGAGAAGAAAAGAGGGAGGGATATAGTAACAGATTTGGAGGGTGAAGAGAGGGAGAGAGAGAGAGATAGACATGGGAGAGAAAGGGAGAGAGGGGAAGGAAGATAGAGAGGATGTGAGAGAGTGGAGAGAGGGAGGGAAAGAGAGATGGAGTTGGGGGGGGAGAGAGGGAAGACGATTTATTGCACTATATGCATTGATTTCATTGTGGATGGTGATTTACAATCCTATTTGATTTCTTTCACTATGTGCATTGATTTTAGTGTATAGATGTTGAGAGAGAGAGAGAGAGAGAGAGAGAGGATTGGATGGCAAACAAAGAGTGAGGAAAAGATAGAGGAAGGTATGAGAGAAAGGGAGAGACAGGACTTGAGAGAGAGGAAGAGAATGATGGGGGGAGAGAGAAAATTGGAGGGAAAAGAGAGAGAGAGAGAGAGAGAGAGAGAGAGAGAGAGGAAGAGAAAGGAAGGAGGAGAGAGAAGAGGAGAGAGGGAGGGAGATAGAAGGAGAGATGTAGGGATATAGAGATGGAGTTGGAGGGGGAGAGAGCGAGGGAAGAATAAATACATAGAGAGTAAGAAGTGGAGAGAGAGATTAAGTGACAAGGGAGAGATGGAGAGAGAATGTGTATGTTTTGGGGTGAGATAAAGAGAAAAATAAGGAGATATGGAGAGAATGGAGGAGAGAAGGAGAGAGGGAGGGATATAGTAACAGAGTTGGAGGGTGAAGAGAGAGAGATAGATAGATAAAGATGTGAGAGAGAAATGGAGAGAGAGGAAGGAAGAGGGAGGGTGTGAGAGAGTGGAGAGAGGGAGGGAAAGAGAGATGTAGTTCGAGGGGGGAGAGGGAAGAAGATTTCTTGCACTAGATGAATTATTTTAGTGTAGATGGTGATTTCTAATCCATTTTGAGTGCTTTCACTAGATGCAATGATTTTAGTGTAGATGTTGATTTCTAATTATATTTAATTTCTTGCACTAGATGCATTGATTTCAATGTAGATGATTTCTAATCCTATATGATTGCTCGCACTAGATGCATTGATTTCAGTGTAGATGGTGATTTCTTATCCTATTTGATTGCTTGCACTAGATGCATTAATTTCAGTGTAGATGTTGTTTTCTAATTATATTTGACTGCTTGCACTAGATGCATTGATTTCAATGTAGATGATTTCTAATCCCATTTTATTGTTTGCACTAAATGCATTGATTTCATTGTAGATGGTGATTTCTAATCCTATTTGATTGCTTGCACTAGATACATTTATTTCAGTGTAGATGTTGATTTATAATCCTATTTGATTACCTGCATTAGATGCATTGATTTCAGTGTAGATGTTGTTTTCTAATCTTATTTGATTGTTTGCATTATATGCATTGATTTCAGTGTAGACGTTGATTTTTGATTTGATGTAATTGGATGTACATTGATGGTACATTAATTTTAAAGTGATTGGATTAACATTGTGCATTGATTTCAGTGTAAGAACACAAAATTATTGACAATGTACATTGATTTTTGTGTTATAGTAATTCAACCTACTAATATTGAAGAGCAAGAAAGGGAATGTATGATGTTTAGTACAATAGTTCGAGCTAAATATTTAAATGGTTTATGATTTCAACTGTCCTTTTCATATAATCAATATCAAAATATGACAAAAATAACAAGGGTGACAATAAGAATAGTAGAAGAAAATAATTTGAGATTGATCACAATAAAGATTTGTAATTGACTGCCTTATTTTCTTTTTCCAGAGAAAAAATCGAATCTTCTTTTTCCAGAGAAAAAATCGAATCTTCTATTGAGAGAATAAAAATTTACGGAGTATATGCCTATTGGCATTCCGAGAATTGTATATTCTTGTCTCCCCTATACAAGGGATAAAATAATATATATTTTTCATGTGGTGGTGCGAAAAAATTATTGAATTTCTAGCCACCCCACTATAACACTGTTGTGTGTATGCATAAAGCATCAAAAAATAAATCAAAACATTTTATTTTGTCCCGGAACTTCTCTTTTTCGAGGAAAACAACCCAAACAGGAGCAAAAGGATGGTTTAGATGTGAAGTCAAAGTTTTCCCAGTTTTAAAGTTTGGGGAAAAGGGCAAGTAAGCATAACAGAAAAATATAACAGGACATTTTGCGTTCCAGGCCTCCATCGAAACGGAAAACAGCCTGGCAATAATATGTTTATACAGTATGAAATAAATTAGAACTAAAAGATCTGAAAAAATCGATAAGTTTGATATCTACATAAACAAAAACAACTACAGGATAACTAGAGATTATACAGGAAAAAAAATAGGCATGTCTGTGTCCCTGCATCTGCAAAAAGAGTTCCGTTGGGCTTTACTGGGTGAATGGCGGCTGATCCGAGTGGCAGATCAAGTCCCCATCAATTTTTGTTATGTCCCAGCCTCCTAGAGCTTCTTGTACGCCATCTTTAGAAACTGAGTATGCTTCCATATTTTGAGCCTTGTATATATTACATAGAGATAAATCATCAAAATATATTTTTAAAGATAAAGCTTCTTCTAAAAGAGGCAACAACATAAAATTTTGACATCTCAATTCTGAGTTGAACCATTGGATAACATTCAGAGAGTCGCCAAAAATCAGGGCTTGTCTTAGTCCAAGATGAATAAGCCAGCAAAGGAGATGTTTGAGGTATGGGAGTTTTGCATAGTTATTGGATCTAATTCCCAGGCCAACTGAGGCAAAGAGAGTCTTCCTAGAAGGGAGATGGATGGAGATACCAGCTCCACAAATATTTTGGGGATCCGAGGCACCATCAAAATATGCCTAGGGGATGTCTCCTCTGATGTCTTCTATCCTGACTTCTCGAACCGTCCTAGAGGGGTTGGAGAGGGGTATGTTCTCAAAAATAGATACCCCTTCAACATCTATGATCTCAGGGAGAGTGGACTTGTTCCTGAAAGTAACCCTGTTCCGCGTTATCCATGTGCCCCATGACACAATCAACGAAATATTTCTGATTATGTCATCCATAGCATTGTTCCACCAAGAGTGCCAAGCATCCTGAAAGGAAGGACCTCCCCAGATAAGTTTATTGTTTAACAAGAACAATGTTTCCTTCCAAATCTAAGTATTGAACGGACAGTCTAGAAAGAGGTGAATAATGGTTTCCTCATTTCTCTTACATAGCGGGCACCATCCTGGGCTGATCTTACTCCTTTTATGAAGGATATCCCAGGTTGGGACTTCATTTTTTAGGATGCACCAAAAGAAAATCCTGGATTTTTTTGGTGCCTTAATTTTTCACAGAGCCTTTGACCACCAGTCTGGTTCATTCCAGCCATTTTGATACATCATCCAATTATAGCCAAATTTTGGAGTGCATTTCCCAAAGGGGGAGTGTACCCAACTCAGTGAGTCAAGATGATCATTCAATCTGACATTTGATCTTTGGAGTTCCGATATGAAGCCTCTCCATTCCTCCATCCATTGCTTGTCAATTTTGAGGTCCACTCCTGATTTCCAGGTCTGTCCCCAAATTGTAGAGTAGCCCTCGAGGCTTGCTTGACTGAGGAAGTTTATCCCTTTTGTAGATAGATTCTCTATTAGGCCCCTGGATAGAGCAAAGGACCTGTTGCATCCCGCCCAAGGATCTTGGCCATTTCTTATAGATTCTCCTTTCCCCACCATCCACGCCAATCCTTTTTCGATGATAAGGATGGATTTATTGTGGCTTTCCAAACCACTGATGCTTGTGGATGTTTCTTATGTGGCATTCTAAGCCAGTCTTCTAATCAAGTTGGATCAATATACTTCCTCTTGATTACCATGGTCCAAAGATTTTCCTTTGTGAGTAGTCACCAACCCAGATTGGATGCCAGAGTTGATGCAAAGGCATTGAGATCCTTGATGCCCCAGCCCCCCCCCCCCCCCCCATTCCTTTGGTCTAGCCACTTTATCCCATGCCACCCAAGGGAGTACCGACTCCTCCTTTGACCCTGCTTATAGGAATCCACTGCACAGGTGCTTGATTTTTCATAGGATTCCTTTATGCACCCAAGTTAATGCAGTCCAGTAAACAGGGATGGCTAGGAGGACCGATTTGATTAACACTAAACGACCTGCACATGAAAACCACTTGAAGCTCCAATGTTTAATTCTATTTTCAATTTTAGCCACCAGCCAACACTAATCTGCAGTTCGGTATGTATCTGGCTTGAGGAAGAACCCTAGGTATTTAAAGCTGTTAGATAATTCCTTTGTTTCATAGGGGAGTTCTTCTGATGTCCTGCCCACCTCCAACTCGGAAAGGCCTTTGAGGTTACCGAGGATTTTTTAACATTGATGCATAGCCCTGTAGCTTTAAGGAAAAGGTCTAAAATATCATTGAGCTGCCTTGTTTCTGTCCAGGAGCCCAAGCTAAATAGGAGTATGTCGTCCACAAAAAGAAGATGGGTGATACTTAGATTTAAAACGACCTCAATCCCTTTGATATCCACTCTCCTTCTAGCTTTCGAGATCATCTGACTAAGGCCCTTTGCCACCAATAGGAAAATGTAATGTTCCAAATTTTTGAAAATAAATTGGAACATTAATTTTTGCTCATATTATCTAGGAGATAAATAAAATGGGTGAGAAGACCCATTTGCATAAATAAAATTCCACATAAAGTGAGAAGGGATCCATAGAGTAGCTATTTTTGCACCTCCTAGTGTGAAAAGGGGGAAAACACATGAGGATTAAGTCATGTTGACCAAGTCAACAACGCAGCACAAGAGGGTGTAGCTTGCTTGGGAAGCCAGCACAGTTAGAAAGGGAGGAAACTTCTAGAGAAAGGAAACCCTAATAAGGTGGGGTCCATGGCATAGAGACATCATTTGCATATAAGGAGGATGAGGCAGCCATAGAGGGCATCATTGAATATTTGAACTTAGAGTCTATTTGCAATCTCTAGCTGTTCAGCTGAATTGCAGTGCCTTTGGCATGAGGGATTCCTATTTAGGAGTTGCTCTCCTCTCTTGAGTAGCTCAAGGATTATCTCTCTTCATTTCTCCATATTCAGGCATTTGGCCATAGCCACTTCTTCATCTATAGCGCAGTCACTGGGTTGTGTTGCAGGTGTTGCTGTGGAGGAGATTCCACAACACCATTCCTTGAATCAGTTGTCATAGGAAGGAGTTCCTCTTCTTTGGGAGGATCAGCAAGGAGGGTTTCTAGAGTTGATTTTCATATTTTGGCAGAAGGCCCAGCTTCTCCCACCTTCATCAGCACAGTCCCTTCCATAGACTACGTTAACTCAGAGTTTGTCTGCAGTGGGGGTTTGCTCCACCATTTTGGAGGTAGATATTTCTTGTGCCGGGATCAGCCTTGCACTCAAGGAATCCATTGGAGGAGGTTATTTCAGTTTGCAGGCCATATTCATTCTCCTCCATCTATTGTATATTTTGAGTTGCTACAGCTACCTAGCAACTCCGGCATTATTGTATTTTCATATTTTGTACATGTATTGCAGCCAATCCTTCTAAGGATTGTGTATTAGTGTTATAGTAGTGTTTTCAGGGGTTGAGAGCATACTCCCCCTCATTTCTTGAGCTATTATTGTAATATCATTTTATTACCATTTTACATGTTGCTGTGTCTCCATGTTACTGTGTAGTCATAGCTGGGGATTCACTTGTGTAGTTGTGACTATTGTACATTAGCCTTGAGGATTGCTATTGTTCATCTTGAGTATCATTTCCCTCAAGATTATGTATACATTTGCAGCTGCTATTATTATAATGAAATGGTTGTGAGTTCTCCAGCATTTTCATAAGTTTGAGCAAGTTCTCTTTATGCTTATGTTTTGCATATTGTTGTAGCTCATTCCCTTGAGCAAAATCTTCCTAAGGAAGAAGTATTTACATAGCTATAGGCAGAGTCTGAGAAAATTCCAGATAGCCTCCAGTTCGCATCCTCTCTTTAGAGGTGAAATAACTGGTAAAAGCCCTCTCATTCAATCTCTGACATAGCCTTGTTTATATTTCCGACAAGAGAACACTTCAGTGGGGGAAAATTCTGTTGATTTCCATTTTAGGATATTACTGTGGTATCAGAGCATCTTTCTTGGCTCAACCTGTGGCCTTCAAGCCCAAGAAAGAAGAAATCAAGATGATGAAGAGGATGAGCTTATTCTCATCAGTTTTTAGATCCGGAAAGAACCTCTCCAAAGAGGTTGAGGAGAAAGAAGAAAGAGAGGAGGAAGGACCCTGCACTTCCTATTCTCATCAAGAAGGAGACGAAATTTTGAGCAGGAAGAAGACTCCATTTCCTGATGGAGGAAGAGGGGATAAGATTACAATGTTTCTTCCTAAATCTGCACCAAGCATTCATGGAGATTTCAAGGAGATTAGGAGGGAAACAGATGAATAATCCCCAAGAGGGTTTGATCCTAAAGCAAACTCTAGATTTGTGCATAGAGGGTGTGAGCATTCAACCACACACTATGAGGGTCAGTGCAGTCATAGTCCCAGTAGCACCATAAGGGAGGTGGAAGAAGAAGAAGAAGTGACCAAAAGGCAGCATGGTAGATCCTATCTATCACATTTCGATGGTTTACTTGCCGGTTTAGCCAAAGCTTGGGTGGAGGGATTAGACACCTTTTTGCAGCAGCATTAAATTCCAGAAGATCAAGCTACCAAAGTTGCAGCGCTGCATATGAGAGGTAAGGCCTATGATTGGTGGATCTTTGAATCCTTTCCTTTGAAGAATAATGGTATTACATCTTATGCAAATTTCACTAAGGCATTAGTGAAGAGATTTGATGGGAGGATTCTTCTGACACACATGATGGGTTTGCACAAGGAAGGCCAAACAAAACCATTGCATGAAAACGCAATGCCTCTTCATAAAACAATAAAGGAGGCCAAAAATCTAAACCAAAACTTGCTGAAGAAGGAACTTTCATCTCACATCTTAAAGCAAGGGAATATGGGGATATCTTTCCCAAAGGAGGATCCAATCATTGAGAGGTTTCCCACTCATGTTGCAGATATTGAGGGCAACAACATTGTTAGATCTGGAGTTGATCTAGCACCTCATGCAGAGGGAAGAGGAGCTCTTGCTCCACATAGAGGGATGCTTGCATATTTGCAAGGAAGTCCCCAGGATCTCATGTATGGGGATCAAGGCACATCTCATGTTTTACCTGTGCCATTGTTGAGGAGGTGTGGAACCTTGGAGACACAAGGAGGAAGTAGGGAGAAGGCCCAGCATCATGAGATGAGGAGTACACATCCCTATTCATCTATGGAGGTTGATGCACCTGAGGAGGTGATTGGATTGCACAGTGAAAGCATGGAGGGTTATCTCCATTCATCTATTCAGTCATCTCTTGACAATGATGTCTCATTGCATGGAGACATTTTGCAGGAAGATCCTCAAGATCTCATGTGGGGAGAACAAGGCACAATTCATGTGCCACTATTGGAGAGGTGTGAAGCCATGGAGTCACAAGGAGGAGAGGGGGAGAAGAACCAGCAGCATGGGTTGGGGAGTACTCACCCATATCCATTTTTGGAGGTTATTGCACCAAGGAAGGAAGTTGGATTGCGCAATCAGGGCATGGACATTAGTGTTCATCCATATGATCAGTTTTCTCTTGACGGAGATGTCTCACCACATGGAGGCATTTCACCCGGGGAGCCACTAGTTCAACAGAGGAGGATGGTTGCTTCACATTTGGAGGCACCACTCATTGATTCTATAGAGGTGGGAGCCTTGGGAGAGCTTGAGACAGCAGTGGGAGTTTTGGATAGACTCATGATGGAGGGATACATTTCATCAACCTCATATACACCTACTCTCATTGCAGGTTCTGTGCTGTGGCAGAAGCAACATAGGAAGGATAGCAACCTTCCAATTTGTGACTTGGGCATACAAGATGTCAAGGAGGAGGACAGCCATGTGACAGATTATCTTCATGAGGAGCTACCTGCACTGTCATTATGGAGGATAGATCTGCATTGGAACTCCCGGCTATTGGTGGGATATTCCAATGATTCTTTCACCTACAGAACATATGATGATCAACATAGGAGGAGATGCACCAGCCATATGGAGATGGGGGAATCAGCACAACCACCCTTTTTTTCCTTTATGGATGAGAGGAGATTCATCTATGAGTCCCTCAATTGATGTGAGTAGAGAACATGGTAAGGGTGTACATTGTTTTTCACATGCACATCTATATGATAAATATATGTGTCCCTTAACCATACATATGCAGGAGAATGCTCCAAGGAGGAGCATACATTTTGCTAGACCTCATGGTTCAGTGGGGGCCATAAGCATGGCTAATGGCCATTATCTTGGAGGACTTGGGGAGGATAGAGACCATGGAAGACATGCTCAATTTTCAGCAAGTATCATTTACCTTCCCCAAGCTTGTGAGGAGATTGATGCAACACACCGGTGGTTGAGAAGCCACAATCTATATCAGTCTCTATGGCAGTGGAGCACTAAGCTGCGCTGGTTACACTTGAGGGACCATTGTCCTTCCCATTTGTTACACATGGAAGCAAGCATGATGCTCCTATTTGCTCCCTATGATTCTATTGTTCATGCTTTTATGAGGAGCGGGATTGAGGAGGAGACACATAGGATGGATGTGTCCATTGAGGGAGGAGTCCCTCACATATTTTGCATTGCATGTTCTAATGGGAACATGAGAAATGATATGGCCAATACAGCAGCAACAATGTTTTATTATGAGGTAGGCCATATGAGAGGTATGAGACCATATGAGGATGATTCCCGACTCATCACATATGGGGATGTTTGGGCCAGCATGTCTTGCAGCGTTGGGGGAGAGACCTTGGGAGGTCCAGCTTTCTTCTTGCCACTTGATGGAAACATTATTGCAGCCCAGGATCAACAGACACTCTACACTTATCTTAAGTGGAGAGATGGACAGCGTGGGGTAGAATATATGGTCTACCATGTGCAGATTTTCAACCCACCTTCTTTTCCGGAGCCAAAGGTGGATGACAGTTTTTCTGAGTTGCCTAGTTGGGAGGTGACTCAATTTGCATGGCACATAGCTTGGGGATGGATGGATCATATGGGGGATACAATTCTCATTAGATTTCAAACTCCATTCCTCAAGGAGGCACCTCTAGACACCACTTGCTATCTTCTTGAGCATTATACCTTACATGATGATGGCTTAACAGCTACTTGCATGCTAAGGAGGAGCATTGTGGAGGATGGGATTGATGAGATAGCATCACTGCATTTGGAAGAGATCATCATACAGGGATGCTACATGAAGAGGAGAAGAAGACACAGTCTATCCTTTCACTTGCTTGAGGGAAAGCAATCTTTGGGAGGGGAGGATTGTAATGTTCCAAATTTTTTAAAATAAATTGGAACATTAATTTTTGCTCATATTATCTAGGAGATAAATAAAATGGGTGAGGAGACCCATTTACATAAATAAAATTCCACATAAAGTGAGAAGGGATCCATAAAGTAGCTATTTTTGCACCTCCTAGTGTGAAAAGGGGGCAAACACATGAGGATGAAGTCATGTTGACCAAGTCAACAGCACAGCACAAGAGGGTGTAGCTTTCTTGGAAAGCCAGCGCAATTAGAAAGGGAGGAAACTTCTAGATAAAGGAAACCCTAATAGGGTGGGGTCCATGGCATAGAGACATCATTTTCATATAAGGAGGATGAGGCAGCCATAGAGGGCATCATTGAATATTTGAACTTAGAGTCTATTTGCAATCTCCAGTTGTTCAGCTGAATTGCAGTGCCTTTGGCACGAGGGATTCTTGTTTAGGAGTTCCTCTCCTCTCTTGAGTAGCTCAAGGAGGATTGCTCTTCATTTCTCCATATTCAGGCATTTGGCCATAGCCACTTCTTCATCTACAGTGCAGTCACTGGGTTGTGTTGCAGGTGTTGTTATGGAGGAGATTCCACAACACCATTCCTTGGATCATTTCTCATAGGAAGGAGTTCCTATTCTTTGGGAGGATCAGCAAGGAGGGTTTCTAGAGCTGATTTTCATATTTTGGCAGAAGGCCCAGCTTCTCCCACCTTCTTCGGCGCAGTCCCTTCCATAGACTGCGTTATCTCATATTTTGTCTACAGTGGGGGTTTGCTCCACCATTTTGGAGGTAGAGATTTATTATGCCGAGATCAGCCTTGCACTCAAGGAATCCATTGGAGGAGGTTATTTCAGTTTGCAAGCCATATTCATTCTCCTCCTTCTATTGTATATTTTGAGTTGCTGCAGCTACCTAGCAACTTCGGCATTATTGTATTTTCATATTTTGTACATGTATTGCAGCCAATCCTTCTAAGGATTGTGTATTAGTGTTATAGTTGTGTTTTCAGGGATCGAGAGCATACTCCCCCTCATTTCTTGAGCTATTATTGTAATATCATTTTATTACCATTTTACATGTTGTTGTGTCTCCATGTTACTGTGCAGTCATAGCTGGGGATTCACTTGTGTAGCTGTGACTATTGTACTTTAGCCTTGAGGATTGCTATTGTTCATCTTGAGTATCATTTCCCTCAAGATTATGTATACATTTGCAGCTTCTATTATTATAATGAAATGGCTATGAGTTCTTCGGCATTTTCAGAAGTTTTAGCAAGTTCTCTTTATGCTTATGTTTTGCATATTGTTGTAGCTCTTTCCCTCGAGCAATATCTTCCTAAGGAAGAAGTATTTACATAGCTATAGGTAGAGTCTGAGAAAATTCCAGATAGCCTCTAGTTCTTATCCTCTCTTTAAAGGTGAAATAACTGGTAAAAGCCCTCTCAGTCAATCTATGACATAGCCTTGTTTATATTTCCGACAAGGGAACACTTCAGTGGGGGAAAATTATGTTGATTTCCATTTCGGGATATTACAGTGGTATCAGAGCATCTTTCTTGGCTCAACCTGTGGCCTTCAAGCCCAAGAAAGAACAAATCAAGATGATGAAGAGGATGAGCTTGTTCTCATTAGTTTTTAGATCCAGAAAGAACCTCTCCAAAGAGGTTGAGGAGAAAGAAGAAAGAGAGGAGGAAGGACCCTGCACTTCCTATTCTCATCAAGAAGGAGACGAAATTTTGAGCAGGAATAAGACTCCATTTCCTGATGGAGGAAGAGGGGATAAGATTACAATGCTTCTTCCTAAATCTGCACCAAGCATTCATGGATATTTCAAAGAGATTAGGAGGGAAACATATGAAGAATCCCCAAGAGGGTTTGATCCTAAAGCAAACTCTAGATTTGTGCATAGAGGGTGTGAGCATTAAACCACACACTATGAGGGTCAGCGCAGTCATAGTCCCAGCAGCACCATAAGGGAGGTGGAAGAAGAAGAAGAAGAAGAAGAAGTGACCAAAAGGCAGCATGGTAGATCCTATCTATCATATTTTGATGGTTCACTTTCCAGTTCAGCCAAAGCTTGGGTGGATGGATTAGACACCTTTTTGCAGCAGCACCAAATTCCAGAAGATCAAGCTACCAAAGTTGTAGTGCTGCATATGAGAGGTAAGGCCTATGATTGGTGGATCTTTGAATCCTTTCCTTTGAGGAATAATGGCATTACATCTTATGCAAATTTCACTAAGGCATTAGTGAAGAGATTTGATGGGAGGATTCTTGAGACACACATGATGGGTTTGCACAAGGAAGGCCAAACAAAACACTTGCATGAAAACGCAATGCCTCTTCATAAAACAATAGAGGAGGCCAAAAATATGAACCAAAAATTGTTGAAGAAGGAACTTTCATCTCACATCTTGAAGCAAGGGAATATGGGGATCTCTTTCCCAAAGGAGGATCCAATCATTGAGAGGTTTCCCACTCGTGTTGCAGATATTGAGGGCAACAACGCTGTTAGATCTGGAGTTGATCTAGTACCTCATGCAAAGGGAAGAGGAGCTCTTTCTCCACATAGAGGGATGCTTGCATCTTTGCAAGGAAGTCCCCAGGATCTCATGTATGGAGATCAAGGCACATCTCATGTTTTACCTGTGTCATTGTTGAGGAGGTGTGGAACCTTGGAGACATAAGGAGGAAGTAGGGAGGAGGCCCAGCATCACGAGATGAGGAGTACACATCCCTATTCATCTATGGAGGTTGATGCACCTGAGGAGGTGATTGGATTGTGCAGTGGAAGCATGGAGGGTTATCTCCATTCATCTATTCAGTCATCTCTTGATAATGATGTCTCATTGCATGGAGACATTTTGCAGGAAGATCCTCAAGATCTCATGTGGGGAGATCAAGGCACAATTCATGTGCCATTATTGGAGAGGTGTGAAGCCATGGAGTCACAAGGAGGAGAGGGGGAGAAGAACCAACAACATGGGTTGGGGAGTACTCACCCATATCCATTTTTGGAGTTTATTGCACCAAGGAAGGAAGCTGGATTACGCAGTCAAGGCATGGAAATTAGCATTCATCCATATGATCAGTTTTCTCTTGACGGAGATGTGTCACCACATGGAGGCATTTCACCCAGGAAGCCACTAGTTCAGCAAAGGAGGATGGTTGCTTCACATTTGGAGGCACCACTCATTGATTCTATAGAGGTGGGAGCCTTGGGAGAGCTTGAGATAGCAGTGGGAGTTTTGGATAGACTCATGATGGAGGGATACATTTCCTCAACCTCATATACACCTACTCTCATTGCAGGTTATGCGCTGTGGCAGAAGCAACATAGGAAGGATAGCAACCTTCCAATTTGTGACTTGGGCATAGAAGATGTCAAGGAGGAGGACAGCCATGTGACAGATGATCTTCATGAGGAGCTACCTGCATTGTCATTATGGAGGATAGATCTGCATTGGAACTCCCGGCTATTGGTGGGATATTCCAATGATTCTTTCACCTACAGGACATCTGATGATCAGCATAGGAGGAGATGCACCAGCCATATGGAGATGGGGGAATCAGCACAACCACCCTTTTTTTCCTTTATGGATGAGAGGAGATTCATCTATGAGTCCCCCAATCGATATGAGCAGAGAACATGGTAACGGTGTACATTGTTTTTCACATGCACATCTATATGATATATATATGTGTCCCTTAACCATACATATGCAGGAGAATGCTCCAAGGAGGAGCATACATTTTGCTAGACCTCATGGTTCAGTGGGGGCCATAAGCATGGCTAATGGCCATTATCTTGGAGGACTTGGAGAGGATAGAGACCATGGAAGACATGCTCAATTTTCAACAATTATCATTTACCTTCCCCAAGCTTGTGAGGAGATTGATGCAACACACCGGTGGTTGAGAAGCCACAATCTATATCAGTCTCTATGGCAGTGGAGCACTAAGCTGTGCTGGTTACACTTGAGGGACCATTTTCATTCCCATTTGTTACACATGGCAGCAAGCATGATGCTCCTATTTGCTCCCTATGATTCTATTTTTCATGCTTTTATGAGGAGCAGTATTGAGGAGGAGACACATAGGATGGATGTGTCCATTGAGGGAGGAGTCCCTCACATCTTTTGCATTGCATGTTCTAATGGGAACATGAGAAATGATATGGCCACTACAGCAACAACAATGTTTTATTATGAGGTAGGCCATATGAGAGGTATGAGACCATATGAGGATGATTCCCGACTCATCACATATAGGGATGTTTGGGCCAGCATGTCTTGCAGCGTTGGGGGAGAGACCTTGGGAGGTCCAGGCTTCTTCTTGCCACTTGATGGCAACATTATTGCAGCCCAGGATCAATAGACACTCTACACTTATCTTAAGTGGAGATATGGACAGCGTGGGGTAGACTATATGGTCTACCATTGGCAAATTTTCAACCCACCTTCTTTGCCGGAGCCAAAGGTGGATGAGAGTTTTTCTGAGTTGCCTAGTTGGGAGGTGACTCAATTTGCATGGCACATAGCTTCGGGATGGATGGATCATATGGGGGAGACAATTCCCATTATATTTCAGACTCCATTCCTCAAGGAGGGACCTCTAGACACCACTTGCTATCTTCTTGAGCATTATACCTTACATGATGATGGCTTAACAACTACTTGCATGCTAAGGAGGAGCATTGTGGAGGATGGGATTGATGAGATAGCATCACTGAATTTGGAAGAGATCATCATACAGGGATGCTACAGGCAGAGGAGAAGAAGACACAGTCTATCCTTTCACTTGCTTGAGGGCAAGCAATCTTTGGGAGGGGCGGACTGTAATGTTCCAAATATTTGAAAATAAATTGGAACGTTAATTTTTGCTCATATTATCTAGGAGATAAATAAAATTGGTGAGGAGACCCATTTGCATAAATAAAATTCCACATAAAGTGAGAAGGGATCCATAGAGTAGCTATTTTTGCACCTCCTAGTGTGAAAAGGGGGCAAACACATGAGGATGAAGTCATGTTGACCAAGTCAATAGCGCAACACAAGAGGGTGTAGCTTGCTTGGGAAGCCAGCGCAGTTAGAAAGGGAGGAAACTTCTAGAGAAAGGAAACCCTATTAGGGTGGGGTCCATGGCATAGAGACATCATTTGCATATAAGGAGGATGAGGCAGCCATAGAGGGCATCATTGAAGATTTGAACTTAGAATCTATTTGCAATCTCCAGTTGTTCAGCTGAATTGCAGTGCCTTTGGCACGAGGGATTCATGTTTATGAGTTCCTCTCCTCTCTTGAGTAGCTCAAGGAGGATTGCTCTTCATTTCTCCATATTCAAGCATTTGGCCATAGCCACTTCTTCATCTACAGTGCAGTCACTGGGTTGTGTTGCAGGTGTTGTTGTGGAGGAGATTCCACAACACCATTCCTTGGATCATTTCTCATAGGAAGGAGTTCCTATTCTTTGGGAGGATCAGCAAGGAGGGTTTCTAGAGCTGATTTGCATATTTTGGTAGAATGCCCAGCTTCTCCCACCTTCATCAGCATAGCCCCTTCCATAAACTGCGTTATCTCAGAGTTTGTCTGCAGTGGGGGTTTGCTCCACCATTTTGGAGGTAGAGATTTCTTGTGCCGGGATCAGCCTTGCACTCAAGGAATCCATTGGAGGAGGTTATTTCAGTTTGCAGACCATATTCATTCTCCTCCTTCTATTGTATATTTTGAGTTGCTGCAGCTACCCAGCAACTCCGGCATTATTGTATTTTCATATTTTGTACATGTATTGCAGCCAATCCTTCTAAGGATTGTGTATTAGTGTTATAGTAGTGTTTTTAGGGGTCGAGAGCATACTCCCCCTCATTTCTTGAGCTATTATTGTAATATCATTTTATTACCATTTTATATGTTGCTGTGTCTCCATGTTACTGCGCAGTCATAGCTGGGGATTCACTTGTGTAGCTGTGACTATTGTACTTTAGCCTTGAGGATTGCTATTGTTCATCTTGAGTATCATTTCCCTCAAGATTATGTATACATTTGCAGCTGCTATTATTATAATGAAATTGCTATGAGTTCTCCAGCATTTTTAGAAGTTTGAGCAAGTTCTCTTTATGCTTATGTTTTGCATATTGTTGTAGCTCATTCCCTTGAGAAATATCTTCCTAAGGAAGAAGTATTTACATAGCTATAGGTAGAGTCTGAGAAAAGGCCAGATAGCCTCCAGTTCTCATCCTCTCTTTAGAGGTGAAATAATTGGTAAAAGCCCTCTCAGTCAATCTCTGACATAGCCTTGTTTATATTTCTAACAAAGGAACACTTTAGTGGGGGAAAATTCTACTGATTTCCATTTCGGGATATTACAGAAAAGGAGGGGTAAGAGGGGACAGCCCTACCACATACCTCTCTGGCTCTGAAAGAATGAGGTTGTTTCCCCATTGATCAAGACCATGAATCTAACATTGGTGATGCACCCCAACACCCATTTGATGAAAGAAATTTTGAAACCCAAGTGAGTTAGGAGAAACCGAATATAGAGCCAGCTTATACGGTCGTATGCCTTAGAGAGGTCAATTTTAACAATAACACCTTTCTTCCCACTCCTCTTAAGGCTATGAAGAATCTCCTGTGCTACACCGACAACTTCATGAATTTGTCTACCATCCAGGAACCCAAACTTCTCTTTAGATATATTCCTTGAAAGTATGGGTTTGAGCCGAACAACTATCACTTTTGCTACAATTTTGTAAATACAATTACAAAGTGATATCAGACGAAAATCATCAAATGATTTCAGATCCTCCTTCTTCGGGATGAGGGCTACAAAGGTTGAATTGAAAGGCTAATGAATCGAACCTTTGAGCTGGGATTCTTCGACCACCTCTGTCAGTTCCTCCCCCAGTGACTCGAAAAAATGTTGGAAAAATTCTACCATTGATCCATATGGCCCCGGGCTTTTATCTTTCTTCATATCCTTGAGGATGCCTTCCACCTCCCCTTTTGTGACCGGCATCATGATATTCTCATTTTCATCCTCTTCCACGTAGCGAGGAAAAAAACGAGCCACTCTGATCACTTCCACAATAGATTCTTCAGGAGGGGCTTTGAAAAGGTACTTGAAATGGTTGGTCCCTAGCTTAGCGAGTTCATCGAAAGTTTTAGCGGTTTGGCCATCCTCCATCTGCATCCCCCATATGGTATTGATATTTTTCCTGACTTTTGCATAATTTTGTATTTTCGTCCCCCGCTGACAACCAAATGGCTCTACTCTTTAAACGCCATTGTTCCTCCCTGTCCTTCGATATTTTCCTACAAGAGGCTTCCAGGGATTTTATTTTGTCCCTTTTTTTCAGGAGTTTCATATCCATCATCATCGGATGACTCCAACTGATCTAATTCCATTCCTATCCATAGGAGGGATCCATCCTCTTCCTGTTTCTTCTTCTTTTCCCACTCCATTCTTGCCTTCTTCATCAGTTTGAGTTTCCTCATAAACAAAGTGCCTTTGTCCCCCTCCAAAACTTCCTTGTCCACCTTCCAAGTGGATTGAAATAGTTCATTAAAGGACTCTTCTTTCAGCCAGGAGGAATTAAATTTCAAAGGGACACCCAGTTTTTTGTTTTTTCCTGTGAGATCCAAAAGGATGGGCATATGGTCTGATTCACCCCCGTCCCCAATCCAGTGCCTGAAGATCGGAATTTTTCCCACGAGGTCCTATTTAAGGAGGAAATGGTCCAGTCTCTTTGCAATTATATCACTCCCCACTCTCCTATTCCTCCAAGTCATCCTGGGCTTAATGGGGTCAACATCCACCAATCCTGAGGTGGTCAGCTTATGGAGAAAGTAGTCAGTCAGTGGGTCCACCATGAAATTTTGTCCCCAAGCTTCCGATAACCCCAGGGAGAAATTTAGGTCCCCCCCGACCACCAGATTTTTGCTCCTCATTAGAGATTTGGAGAAAAGAGAGTTCCAGAAAGGGACTCTGTCCGTGCAGGGTCCATAAACATTTAGAATAGTGAAGGTTAGACAGAGGTCGATTGAGTAAACCAGCTCTAGCTCGTTAGCATGATCCATACCCCAAGAGTTCAGTACTTTCATTCTCCCATCTTTACAGCCCACCGCCAGACCTCCAGATATCCCTTTTGCATCTAGAGTGAAGAAGGACCAACCCGAGAAAAGTTTGCAGAGGGAAATCTTTATGTCATCACCAGGCCCCAGTGTTTCTTGGAGAATGAGAACATCAGGAGAGTATGATTTAACTAACTCCTTTAATGCTAGCTTTTTAGAGCTGCTAGCTAGCCCACGATAGTTAAAGGAGAGAAAAATCATTAGGGACAAAGGGAGGGGGTTTTCACTGCTCTAAGCACCCCTGAAAGGGAACATTGTTTTCCATCAGCAATGTCGATCCTGGCTCTCAAGTAGGATTTTGAGAGGTTTGAATTCCTTCCCCTAGCCTTTCGGGGGCCCACGATAATGGGGAGGGGTCCCAGTCCTCCCACCGCTCCCCAGGGAGTGGGATTCTTCTCTCTAGGCCTAAGGTTATAGTGCATTAAACCAGAGGAGGGATTAGGGGGGAATCTAGAGGGGAAGAGGGGACATGGGTTCAAAGATTAAGATCAGGAATAACAGTAATGATACAGTCTAGAGATTCAACCATAAATTCAGAGTTAAAAATAGGATCATAATTAGGCCTAGAGGGACCAGGCTTAGCCAACATAAAACATGGAGAAATTAAATCAGAAAGAAAAGCGGGGGTAGAGACTAGAGTTGTACCCTCAGGAATGGGGGTTGAGGTGCCTTCTTCTAAATTCTCGTCAAGAGGTGGATCAGCTCCTTCGGCCCTGGAGGGTGATGAAAAGGAGGTTGGTTCTGTCAACATATCCTGTGATCCCCCTTATGTCTGTTACGATGTTCCACCTTCTACCCCTTCCATAGCCATTGCTCCCTCCTTAGTAAAAATATTGTTCTCAAAGTTACCTTTGTTGCTATAGACTCATTTTTCTGCTTCCTTCTAATTCTGTAACCCAGTGGACATTCCTTGGTTAGATGTCCATAAACGTGGCAACAGTGGCATCTAAATGGCAGGTGCTCATAATCGAGCGTCTGTGTAAACATGAGGTCCTTGTATGTCAGATTGATCTCTTCAGGATTTAGGGATACAAGAATTCGGGCCGAGCTTTTATCCATGGTCTGCTGGTAGGAGGATTCAACCTCCAGGAATTTCCCTAAAGAGTTCCCAATTTCTCGAAACATAGATTCCTTCCAAAACGAGAACGACAGCCTAGGGAGTTTAACCTAAATTGGTGATTCGTCTATCTTTTCTCTCTGTGCGTCGAATAAGGGGTTCCATTTTTTGAACAGGATGGGTCACTTCCCCGGACTCCAATTCTGGCTAAGGACCCATTCTAGCGCTTCCTTCTTACTGAATTTAATCATGAACCAGCCACGCGCTAGTAAAATTACTTCAACCTGTTGCTCCGACCCACCTTCCCAGGCATTTGATGTCCATTCTTTGATGTAATTAGTCGAGAACTTGTTTCCCTTTAATTTTCCAACAAGAATGGTATCCACAACATCCATGACTTCTTTGATCTATAAATCCACCCCAAGAACTAGATTTTGAGGGGTTTCTTTCCTCTTTATTAGCTTAATCTTCTTTCTCTGACCTCTTGTAGCCCTGTTTCCTTCTCCTGCATCATTACCCTGCACTTCGTGAGGAGCATTGAGTCCCTCCAGCTCAGACGGTTGAGGCTGACCAAACTCCAAAACCAGGGAGACCAAGCCACTCAAATATTTGTCACCCAAGTCCTCCTTTCCCCTTATAACTGATAACGATTCCTCTGCTCCGCTCGTGCCCACATCCTTCCTTTTCCATATGACAAGGCCCGACTAGACTGAGACCCCAGAAAATAGATCTCTATGGTCCCGCAACAGACCCTGAACCTTGATAGTAGCTCTAATCATGTCCCGACTGAGAAACCCTAGTTTCCCCTTCCACAAAATGAGGATGGAAACTCACCTTCTGAACCCTATCCTACACTTGAGATAGGGAGAAACAGGTACCAGCTGACTCCACCTCTGACCCCTTAAACGGATCTTGGGTTCTTAATGACCCACTCAAACAAGACTTCAAACCAACATTCCTAGGAAAACCACAGATAGCCACTATATCCTCTAAGCCTCCTGAAAGCCTAGAAATTTTTTAACCACAGGAGGTGAAAGAACTTACTTGTGGTAAAATCAGCGCTTTTGCTGCCAGATCTGAGAAAAGAGGGGGTTTTTTCAGCTACCCGCTCTGATTTTTTTCTAATGGTCAAACTCCTAGGTTCGGACTATTATGCAGGTGGTTGTCCTGTAGACTGAAGAGCTTCTCCTTCCTCCAGACCTCACCCGAGCCTCGAGGGTTTACACCTGCAATCTTGGAAGGACGAATATACCGCTCGATGTTTTTCTCCAAAACATCATACCCCCAAACCGTTAATATGCCGCCAGGTTCTGGGTCAAGGTCCATTGTTTCCCGTTCTTTGACCATGGTTGACCGTTACGTAACTCGAGCGGTGAAGGGTTATGTAGAAAAAATCTAAAATCGCGTGATGTAAGCTCTAGGAGGCAGCGAAAGTAGAGTAATCTGAAACCCTTATCGCCATCCTCCCGTTACCCTAACGTTTTCGTGTTGTGAAGGTTATCAGTTCGAGGTTTTCCGCGTGAAAAATTGCATTGCCACAAGTGTACTTCATACTCTGATGTCTTGTATAGGCATGGCATGCCTAGCGCCGACCGAAAGCTAGGGCTCTGTGACCAGTAGAGTCTGTGCACATCTTGAAACACCATTTCTAGGGTTTCTAACCTCCATCAGCCCTTGCCTCCCAAACAATTCATGTATCATCTATCTACTTTCAATATAGCTACTTTTCATATTCAACCATCAAAAGGATCAATTGACTGCATTCTTATTATTCACATGTTCTATCATTCATCACTATTACATTGTCACTTCATCATTAAAGTTTTTAACAAAATTTGTCATATGAGGTAACTAAGAAAATTTTAAAATTAAAATGACCAGATAAATATCAAACGTATTTAGCATATATAAAATGATTATATTTATATTATATGTATTTACATATTATTGATAAAATTAATCATATGTTCGATATATTCATATATAAAATGATTATATTTATATTAGATGTATTTACATATTATTGATAAAATTAATCGTATGTTCGATATATGTTCCTTGGCTGCACACGACTGAAACTAGCCTAGATCCAGCTTAACTATGGATCTATCAAGCACCGAGAGGGATCAAATCTCTCGAGGTGCAAACCTTTCCTCATGTTTTTCACTCAAAAAAGAGGTTTCTACCTCGAGATATTTGATTCCTCTCGGCGCTTTATAGATCCAAAGTTAAGATGGATCTAGGCTGGTATAAGGACAATTATCGATCAATATTATTCATGAATGTGGGTTGACATTATATAAGGATAACTATCAATGAATACTATCTATAAATGTGAGTTGATTCTTCATTATTATTCAAAAGAAACTACAACACTTGAAATAACCTGCTAATAATTATAATAGAATGAAGATTTCCATAATTATTTATACTAGTATGCAAAAATATTATCCTTTTTATTAAGAAAAATATTTTTACACCTACACAATTCTTATAGATCTTGAACCATTCACTTATTTCCTTACATTTAAAAAAATAAATTATTAAATAATTAAAAATATTTTAAATCACATTCTAACACACACACACACACACACATATATATACATAATTAAATAATTAAAAATATTTTAAAACATATATATATATATATATATATATATATATATATATATATATATATCACCCTCTTACCACTATACTTCCTAGAAGCATCCTTCTCTTCATTAAAAAAAACATATATTTTACAATATTTCCTTGAAGCGATTATTTTTCCCTAAAATATAGATTTTTTTTAAACCAAGTCCAAACGTTTGAGGACGCACGTGTGCTCCATGTGTTGCTAGAGCATATTTTCGAGCCGAAATATCACGTTGGGAATATTAGCAAAACCAGAATGAATATTGAACATTACAAATATTACCATCAATCTATGATAATGGTGTGGGATTTTGATTCAGGTAGCCAGTGAGGAGTTAGAGACATGACGTAAGAGGGGGGGATGTATTCAGTGTGGGAATTGTCGTCGCCTGAGCGCAGAGAGAAAATTGTGAAGCTAATGAATGAGCTCAGGAGAGAATTTGGAGGGCCCTCGTTTGAACACCATGTGACCGTAGTAGGTGTCCATAGGCTGACCAAATCCCAGGCCTATGCAAATCTAGAAGTCGCATGCACGGCCATGACACCTTACACTTGCCACCTTAACCCGGTGGTCCGTGGCACCCACTTCTACCAGTGTGTTTATGTTCTTTTCCATCCAACACTGGAGGTATTAGGATTGAATCCCCCACCCCTCATTACTCGATCATGTGTTCGAATCTCCAACTTACTATGTCTTTTGTTGTTGATTCCATGTAAGAAAACAATTACAGCTGAACAAACCGCTCATCTTTTCTTTCAAAATGTATGGGTTCATTTTGGTATTCCTACTTCTATTGTAAGTGATCGAGATTCCCGATTTGTTGGGAATTTTTGGTCAAAATTGTGGGACATGATGGACACAAATTTGAATAAGAGTGTAGAAATTATACAAACATGTGTATATCAATGGATTCAATCTGATCTAACAATGTACTAAAGCTAGATACGGAATCCTTATACAAATCAATTGTGGAAATTAAACACAATCTCTAATCATATGAAGCAAAGAAAGAATCAAATCAAACCATAGCACAGATAATTTCTTGGGGAAAGCTTCTGCTTAAAACCCCTCTATCTTCTATTGTATATTAACCATCAAATCATGAAACAATTACAATGCACTCTTCTCACAAGAGTCTTTTGCACTCTCACAACTGTCTCACACTGTACTGGACAAAATTGAGCAATACTTAGCCAATTCTCAGCCTCTAAACAGCCTGCCTTTCTTGTGTAATTCCTGATTAATACAATCCCTATTCTTTAGGAATTTTAGCCTTCCTAAAATGCACAAGGATCATGGGAAATCCAATGGGTGTTTGGTTGCATGTGGTCAGCCTACTAATCACACAACTTATAGTTAACATCCCTTTAACCTTTGTCTCAAATGGGTCTCCACTGGAACTGACATGCATGCAGCTGTTAATAGTAAATCATCAGTTGCATGGAAGATCACTGATTGTGAATTAAATAATATTTAACTCACTTGATCTCTCACTAGTGCAACAAATAGTTACAACTATTTCAACTGACTCTAACTCACCTAACTGAGTTAACTGATTACTCATGCATTAAACTAATGCACCAACTGTAATTCGAACTCCATGACTAATAGAATTACTCTGCATGCCTCACCAACCACCCTCAACTCGAAATAAATGAGCTAACTGAGTTTATCACACCCAGTTAACTGTTACAAGTGATCATGAGACAATATTACATTTTATTGTCCAATTTAATTAAGAGAAAATTAAACTAGACACTGCACCAGATTAATTAATTAATTTGGCCTTCACACTAATGTATCACTAGGACCTATTGGTCCCACACTAGTGTGTGTGCTACAATTTCTTGTTGGACTTCAACACTCCCTCTCAACAAGAAATGGATTATCTATCAACCTGATCCTGCCTCTATGGTATTCAAATTTGCTCCTGGCGACCTCCTTCGTCAGAATATCTGCATCCTGATCTTCCGCAGGAATGTACTGAAGTAACATAATGCGCCTTTGAACACAATATCTGAGATGGTGGTACTGGATGTCTATGTGCTTGGACCTATCATGGAATACCAGATTAAATGAGATTTTAATGCAACTCTGGCTATCACAATGTATCACATTCGAATCCATCTCAGAACCAAACAAGCCAACCAAAATCTTTCTCATCCAGATGGCCTCACATGTAGCTTGAATTGCTGCCATGTACTCTGCCTCGGCTAAAATGAGTGCCACAGAGTGTTGCTTCCTGCTATACCAAGAAACTATTGTCGATCCTATGCTGAAGATACCTTCTGATGTGCTCTTTTCGTCTGATGGACTGCCTAACCAATCTGCATCCATGAAGCCTTGAAGCTTCACTCCCTCTGTCAGTATATACCATAATCCATACTCTGTAGTTACCTGAGATATTTCAAGACATGCTTTCCTGCCTTCCAAAAGAGCTTGGTCGACTTAACCATAGCTTGACTCAGTTGGTTAACTGTGTAGCAAATGTTTGGTCTGGTGTTCACCAAGTACATCAGTGAACCCAGTAGCTTCCTGTAGACAGTAGCATCCACTACTTCTCCTAAACTAGCATCCTCTTTCCTCCAATTTCCTGAAATAGGAGTGTCCATGGGTCTCTTTGGCATACTTTCCTTGAGAAATAAAAAGTTCACCATCCCGCTACCATATTTCCAAACCAAGGAAATAGAGAAGGAGTTCCATGCACTTCATTTCGAACTCCCTTGCAAGATACTCCTTGCATGAAGTTATCAGCTGCTCATCACCTGTCAAAATTAGATCATCAACATAAAGTATGATAATCAAGAGCTTACCATCAACCACAATCTGGTACAGGTTTGCATCAACTTTACTTTTGGTGAAGCCAAACCCGGTGAAATATCTGTCAATCTAAGTGTACCAAGCACGAGGTGCTTGCTTCATTCCATATAATGCTCTCTTGAGTTGACACACATGCAACTCACTGACAAAGATTTCGAAACCTTATAGCTACTCTATGTACACTTCTTCCTCAATAAATCCATTGAGAAACACATTTTTCACATCCATCTGATGAATGCACCACCTTATCTGCGTTGAGAGTGCAAGGATAGATCTAATGGAGGAGTATCTCGTGATTGGTGTGAAAGTCTCCTCATAGTCAATCCCCTCAACTTGTGAGAATACCCGGGCCACAAATCTGGCCTTGTACTTCTCCACACTCCCATCCGCTGCTTGCTTCACCTTATAGATCCATCTAGATCCAACCATTGATTTTCCGACCGGTCTTGGGAAAACCTCCCATGCACTGTTCTTGACGATGGAGTCATACTCCTCTACCATAGCATCAACCCAAATTGGTTGTTGCAATGATTCCTAAAAGGAAGATGGTTATGTCACAATACACTTTCTCATAAGAGCCATGTATTTAGTAAACCTGTCTAGAGATTGTCTCTGTCTGCACAGTGAAGTAGGAGCTCCTACATTCTCTGCTGCATCAAGTCTCAATCTATCAGTTTCCGTGGTGGGTCTTCTACCATTTCTGGTGGATGGCTCTGCATGAGTGTTTTTTGCCACTCCATGATCCTCTGCACGCGGCTGCTCCACATCTTGAGGTTCATTCTTTGGAACCAAGAGTTCCTCCTCTGAATGCAAATCCAGCTCCCTCTCAAGGGACAATCGCATGGCTTTCTCCTCATCAAATTTTATTTCTCTTCTCACAACAGTCATTCTGTTATTTGGCAAATACACCCGATAGTTGTGGGGAGTATCAGTGTATCCCACAAAGATCCCAATCTCAGTTTTTGGTTCCAGCTTCTTCCTGGTGTCTTTGGTCATATGCACATAAACAGATGAGCCAAAAATCTTAAAATGTGAAACATCAAGTTTCTTACCAGTAAAACCCTCTTCTAGTGTACTCATGCCAAGTATCTGATGAGGACAACGACTTTTCACAAATACTGTTGTGTTGCATGCATCCACCCACAAATGCAATAGTAGGCCTTGATAATGCAACATCGCTCATGTTGCACCCACAATTGTTCTATTATTTCTTTCTGAAACCTCATTTTGTTGTGGATTATGAGGCGCAATCAACTCTCTATGAATTCCTTCTTTGCTGCAGAAGTTCTTGAATTCATTGGAGATGTACTCACCCCCATTGTCGCTCTTAAGAGCCTTCACATGCTTCCCTGTGTCTTTCTCCACTAGTGATTTTGAACTCAAGAAATTTTGAGAACGTTTGATCTTTCTTCTGCATGAAGTAGATCCAACACTTTCTAGAAAATTCATCAACAAATATCACATAGTAATTATGATTTGTTGTCGAAGCAGTAGAGAATGGTCCACACACGTTTGAGTGAACTCTCTCAAGGATCTCTGAGGCTTGGTTCTCCTTCTCGTGATAAGTGGCCTTTGCATACTTCCCCATAGTACATCCCTTGCATGTGTTTGACTACATAAGAGTACCCTTGGGAAGGCCCGTAGAAATCTGTTGCATGACCTTCAAGGCTTCGTGGTGTAGATGGCCCAATCTCCTGTGCCATAACTCACCCTCATTCCGACTCACCACTTTGTCTGCCTTACCCATCAATGTTGCACAACCATCTACATCAAGTTTATAGAGATTATTCACACAAATCCCTATCTTCTTGGATTTTCATGTTGCTTTGTGTCGAAGGAAAGATTTTCCCTCACTGAAAACAACATCATAGCCTCTATCCTCCAACGTTGCGACTGAGACCAAATTTTTCTTCAAGCCTAGTACATGCATTACATCTTTTAATTGAAAGGGTTTACCTAACTGTCTCTGGAAGGTAACTGTACCAATCCTGGTAGCATTGTACCGCCTGTCATCACCCATTTCGATATGCATCTAGAGGTCCTTCTCCTCCAAGATACTGAAAAGTTCTTTATCTCTTGTCATGTGAAAGAATGCACCACTATCCAAGTACCACACTGATCCCATTACACTTGACACCATGCATGAAATGAGTGAGAATTCAAGCTCAAATTGCGAGGCCAAAGCCTCACCAGCTACATATCCTGAATCCTTCTTGTTCTTCTTATTTTGTGGAAAATTAGTGGCATAATGTCCATGCTCGTGATAGTGAAAACACTTCACTCTGGACACGTCACGCTTCTTTCCATCTTTACCGGACTTAGATTTGGAATGGAATTTCTTTCCTTTCCCCCTCTTTTCCTTGGCATCCAAAGCACAATCTTCATCATCATCATTTTTAGATGAAGATCCATCCCTAGTATTCCACCTAAATTCTTCTTGCACCAAATCTGACCAAAGTTGTTCCCAATTTGGCAGCTTTTCCCTTCCAATGACAGAGTCCTGATAACTATGCCAACTCTTGGGAAGTCCTAGAAGAGCTAGGCTCACCAATTCATCATCAATGATAGTAATGCCGATGCTCCCAAGCTCATCCCGACATTGGACAATCTTTGTTAAATATTTCGGTATGGTGTCACCTTTCTCCATTTTGATTTTCCTGAGCTTGTCCTTCAGTGCTGATTTTCTATGATCACTACTGCTCTGAAATAGATCTTTCAAAGCTTTCCACATTTCATATGGTGTCAATTTTCCATGGAGACTTGAGACAATGTGGTCTTGTACTCCCTCCAGTAAGATGCTCCTCGCCTTTGCAACCTTCTTTTACCAAGCATCAATATTTGCAGCATCTACTACAACGGGTTTGGGAACATCATCATCAATAAATTCTTTCAACCCATTTTCCTCCAGTATTACCTCCATCATGTCTTTCCACACAATATAGTTAGAGCTACCCTCGAGTGCATACTCCAATCTCAAGCCATTTAAAACCATTTCAATCCTGAATCATCTGTCACACCAAGAATACCTTCTGCAAATTCGAATTCTATTCAGTCAAAAACTCAGCTTCTCCTCCACTATAGTGATTTCTCGTGCTCTGGTACCATGTATAAATTATACAAACGTGTGTATACCAATGGATTCAATATGATCTAACAATGTACTAAAGCTAGATACCGAATCCTTCTACAAATCAATTGTGGAAATTAAACACAATGGCCAATCACATGAAGCAAAGAAAGAGTCAAATCAAACCACAACACAGATAATTTCCCGAGGAAAGATTTCTACTCAAAACCCCTCTATCTTCTATTGTATATTAACCATCGAATCATGAAACAATTATAATTCACTCTTCTCACAAGAGTCTCCTGCACTCTCACAAGTGTCTCACACTATCATGGACAAAACTAACCAACACTTAGCCAATTCTCAGCCTCTAAATAACCTTCCTTGCTTACGCAATTCCTGATGAATGCAAGGCCTATTATTTAGGAATTTTTTCCTTCCTAAACTACACAAGGATCATGGGAAATCCAATGGGTGTCTGGTTGCATGTGGTCAACCTACTAATCACACAAATGATAGTAATAATCCCTTTAACCATTATCTCAACTAGGTCTCCATTGAAACTGACATGCATGCAAATATTAATAGTAAATCATTAGTTGCATGGAAGATCATTGATTGTGAATTAAATAATATTTAATTCACTTAATCTCTCATTAGTGCAACAAATAGTTACAACTAGTTCAACTGACTCTAACTCACCTAACTGATTTAACTGGTTACTCATGCATTAAACTAATGCACCAACTGTAATTTGAACTCCATAACTAATAGAATTACTCTGCATGCCTCACCAACCACCCTCAATTCGAAATACATGAGCCAACTAAGTTTATCACACCTAGTTAATTGTTACAAGTGATCATGAGATAAGATTACATTTTATTGTCCAATTTCATTAAGGGAAAATTAAATTAGACACTGCACCAAATTAATTAATTAATTTTGCCTTCACACTAATGTATCATTAGGACCTATTGGTCCCCCACTAGTGTGTGTGCTGCAATTTCTTGTTGGAATTCAACAAAGAGTACAACATTTCATCTACAAACAGATGGTCAGACTGAGGTGGTAAAAAGGACAATTATTCATCTTCTTAGAGGCTATTGCAGCAAACATCCCAAGTTGTGGGATGAACTGTTGCATTACATTTAGCATGCATACAACAGGGCAAAGCATTCTTCCACAAACACATCACCATTTGAGGCATGTCTTGGGTACTTGCCAAGATTGCCTTTGGACTTCATCTTTGAGAAATATGTCACTATATATGGTCATAGTGACATAGATAAGGCAATGAAGTTCATTGAGCAAATTCAGTTGGTACATCACACAGTGCAAGAACAACTTGAAAGGATTCAAAGTAGCTACAAGGCAAGGCATGATAAACACCATGTTGATCACAAATTCTAGGTTGGATATGAAGTTTGGTTATATATCAGAAAAGAAAGATTGAAATGGGAAGGTAAAAATCTCAAGCCAATCCATTATGGTCCATTTAAAATTCTGGAAAATATTGGTACTAATGCATTTAAGCTAGATTTTCTTCCTTATATGCAAATATATTTTGTCATTAGTGTTGAGAATTTGAGATTTTTTGGGCCTCCTTTGATTGACGATCAAGGAGAGCATGTTCAGTTTCCATCAATAGATGATTTCTTGCCATAATATCTTGATGAACTTCAGAAAGATCTCATACTTGACAAAAGAATCAGAACTTCAAGGAGAGGGAATGTCGAATACCTTAGAGTGGGACTCAAGGGAAAAAATCCTTCCAAGGCCAAATGGATGGAGAGTGAAAGGGTGAGGGAGTTGTATCCTCACCTGTTGAACAATTGATAGTATCTTTTAGGGTCCAAAAGGCTTCTAGTGGGGAGGAATTATCAGAGGCTCAGTATTTAGCTCAAAAATGAAAGTGCTCAGAAATTATCCAAACTAGAATGACCGAATAGGGATCATCAATAGGATTCCAACGTAACTCGTTTCATCAAAATCCGAGTTCGTATGAGTAAGTTATGGTCTGTTGTTTGTTTTCTCAAACAGGGAAAAAATGTGTAGAATAGTGACAGAATGATGATTTGGCAGTTCGGTTAGCACCTCAGGAATCTTTAGGGAATATTCTCCAGATTTCAACCAATGACACTGTGATAAGTGTCACAGTTATATTCGCCAATGTTGCTTGGGAAGTTGAAATTTTTACTCCTAATACTAAGGTTGCAATTTTTCTATATGGTGGATTATTATTTTTAATTTGGTGAAATTTGGGCCAATGGATAAGGTTTACGTGGCGCAGCCAGAGGCTGCCACGTGCCCTCCCCCATGGCAAGGTTGGATGGCAATATAATTCACAAACCATAGTCAAAGTGGGCGCATTATTTTAAATCCAAGGTTCATATCAAAGGTCGGATGAGCACGGTATATATCATTAACCAAGGATTAGTATGAATGTTCCGTTCAAAAAAATGTATGACCGCAGAGGGGCGGAGGTCGGGGTCGACCTCGTAACCTCCCCCATACAAGTTCCAACACCAACCGTTACACCATCATCGAGTTCCTTGTTAACCATAGGATCCCACATGTATTTGAATTTTGTATCGCGCCATGTTTGGAGTCCGGAGGGGGCCAACCCCCTCCCATGTGATCGACAGCAAAAACCAGGAGCTAACAACTATTCTGACAGAGATTTAAACATAGTTAAGCCATGTTTATTAACCCGAAAATCTGGATTAATCTCATGTTAATCCGCGATTAGTTGTAAAACACGCTTTGCGCTAAAATTCTCTTTAATCCCACTTTAATCACACTTATCTTAACATTAAGTGTGGGTTTATCTTAGCGAAGGACTTGGCAGAGCCACCAAATGCAGCAGAAGCTCCACTTTTAGTAGAGTTAACTGCTGGGCTTCTAGTTTTAGTGGAGAAAATGTAGGAAAAATTGGTTTTTCCATGATTGAGGAAATTATCGACCAATTTTGGCTCAGGAAGAGTCATTATTGGTAGATTTTGATGTTTTGGAGCCATTGGAGCAAGTTACAAAGGCAACAGGAGACTGTAAACAACACTTTTATACAATTGAATCTAATACAAAGGCCTATGCCATGGAAGTTGGACCAAGGAGATGTAGCCCATGAGGGGTGAACTCATTCATCAAAACCATGTGTATTTGACTCAGTTGTCTGTGTTTGTTGCCTTTTATATGTTGTTGTTCAAAATTTAGTTTCCATGCTTTTATTTTCATGAATTACACTTAAACTCATCAAGTTTATTGAATTGTCTATCATAAGCACATGTATAAACCCTTATACTAGAAGAAAACCAAAGCACTTTCATATCAAATTTGAAACTGATATTAGCACATCATTAACTAACAATCAACTTCATATCATATTTGTAGGCCATTTTTGGAGAACTTTATGGAAGAAACTATGAACTAACTTGAATTATAGTTCAGCACACCACCTACAAAATGATGGGAAAACAAAGCTGGTAAACATAATCTTAGGGAATATTTTGAGAAGTTTGGTAAGTGAGAACCCTAAGCAATGGGATCAAGTACTTACTTAGGTAGAATTTTCATATAATTATTCACACAATAGAAGTAAATGGATGTTTCCATTTCAAATATTGCATGGAATGCATCCAAAGGAATTTATGAATTAAGAAATTTACAAAAGCATGAATTATGGAGTGCGGATGGTGAAGATTTTGCAACAAACATGCATGAGTTGCAAGAAAAACTCAAATAAAAATTGCAAGAGAACAATGAAAGTACAAATAGAGAGTGGATATTAGAAGAGGAAATCTAGACTTTGAATTTGGTGACTTAGTTATGACACATCTTAGAAAGGAAATTTTTCTTAAAGAGACATATAATAAATTGAAATTTAAGAAGACTGTCCCATGTAAAATTTTAAGAAATTTGTCTTTTAATGCTTATGAATTAAAACTCCCAAGTAACATTTGGATTTCTCCAATGTTCAAGTTTCAAATTTGTATCCCTTCGAGGGGACAAGAAGTATTTCAACAGATGAACCTGTTAATGATGAAAATTAGAACATTGGATGAAAGAAGCAACTTCCAAAATCAGTTCAGAAAGAGATTGAAGCAGTGTTAGATCAAATGGTAGCCAAGAGAACTAGAGGTAAGGAGTAATTTCGTTATTAATTTAAGTAGAAAAATCAGAAAATAGAAGATGAACCTTGGATGATAGTATCAGAAATATCGAAGTATGGCACAAGTGTTGAAAATATTATGAATAATTATTTTCTTCTTCAGGAGTCTGATGCAAAAGCATATCCCATTCAAACCCATGATTGACCCTCTTAGGCCAATAAATTTACTAAAAGAAGTTGGTTTCCTTAAATCTTATTTAATTTGTAATATTTATTTATTTTTCTATAAGTTGCAATATCTAGAAGGTATCTATATGGGTAGGAGGTTGTGACGAGTGTCATTTAGTTGTTATGTAATAAAATAGCTTAGCTAAATTAGTAAGATTATTAGCATCAAGTTGTTAAAATTGATACGAAAATATTTTCTTATGTAATTGAGAAAATTGGATAGTTTTGGCAAAGGTGTGAGAGTGTGTGAGATAGTAGAGTGGAAATGTATATGAATACCAATAAGATGATTGTGCATCCAATGTTGTATACTTTGTAGTCATGTCTCTTCTTAATAGTTGAATTACATTTCTCTTTGTTTGGGGAATTTAAAACATTTTTGTTGTGTGATTACATGGACATTTTAGCCTTTTGTATTTTATTTGCAAGAAGACAACCACATTGCAGGGAACAATCTTGGTTTTAAACCAAATTACGAGGTTAGTGGTTGCACGAGATCCACCCACCGAGGTGTAATTCACAGGGAAAGAATTTCATTTCAAAAGTAGCTATATCGAATGAAACAAATGTTATAATACAAATCATTTTTAAAACCTGACATCTTGAGCCTATCCCATTAGTAAACCAGAGCAATATTTTTTCCATCAACTATTGTTAGTAATATTGGACCCATCCATTCAATATTGATGATACATGTAATTTTGATATACCAATAAAACTTGGTTTGATATACTATATCGAATCCATCCCTTTCCGAAAACAAAACTCCGCCATGTCACTTGTTATTAAATTTTTCTTTTCATACTGTGGGGTTTTTTTATATTGAAGGATTGGGAAATAAAAGGACAAGAGAGATATCATATAGGTCATAAGTAAAATAAGTTGTCTAGCCATAATACTTGAGGATACAAAATTTTCGGTTTACGCGCATAATATCAATGTTAATGAGAACAACTTTAACACTATGTAATTGAGTGTTGAAAGTTGCAGAACAGAGGGTTAAACCCTCAATCATAACTATGAACACAAAGGCTATAGCTAATAAAGAGGAAGAGATTGAAATATCTCTAACAATTTTCAAGGGCATCGATCCAAAGAGAGAGGATTTCCATCAATTTTGATAAGTAATATTTTCAAGTAATAAAGAAAATATTGTATATTAAAAATAACATATATCATGTCATTTGCTTAAGGAAGGGTTCAAGACCTATAAAGGATAATCCAAAACACTTTTTGATATCCTCTCCTTCTAATTTATTATTATATATATATATATATATATATATATATATATAAAGGTTACATATTTACTTGGATATTAATTAATGTAATATAGAGAATTAAGGGAGTATCTATTTATAAACAGGACTCCCCTTCTCAAAATGGAGTGGGGAGGAAGAGATTCATTTTGTTTTTAACATTTTTCTTAGGCCTTAAAGTGTTTGGGTGGATCCAAAAAAAATATACTTTTAATTAAAGCTAAACCCTAGGTCACCATCGACTAAGTTAGGAGGAAAATAGATTCCAACCGTGACGCCCATCTATCCCACATTTATAAACAACTCAGTGGTAAAGGACCATTGTCATACACACTTTTCCTTTCATGCATGTGTCTTCTTCTTCCATATCTTTCTTATAATCAATTGTCAATATTATTACGTGTAAAGCATTGAAGGTCCATGCGTATAAGAGTGTATCTTCTCCAAGACACACTCTTATACATGTAAGCTTAATCATGTTAAAGTCCCTTTTAATTTGTTTTCTCATTTTCAATTTTGTGCACTGATTTAAAATATCTATGGTTGTATTCAGGGCAATACCTAATGTGTATGCCATGGAAAGCATCGACCTTACTTTCCATGTTTTTATTGTGTCAATACACATGTATTTTGATCTATATGGATATTTGTTTGAGTTTTCAATCATTGATAAATTTGAATCTTAATAAATATTGATAAGCTAAAAGATTTTAAATAACAAGGTGTCTTGGATTCCAACAATTCAAAATTTTTCACTATACTTTGTTTTCTAACAATGATAAAGGACTTATTTCTCACACAAAAGCTAGCTTTTAGTGAGATAGATTGATATTAAAACCTTTTCCCTTAATTTATTTAAGACTTCTAACTCCTTATAATTGCACTGAAGCACCACATTTGTATAGATTGGAGTTTTCTATACCAATACCCTTCTTGCAAGACCAACTACTAAAATCATAATGAAACACACACTCAATATTTAGAGGGTCTTCTTATATGCCTCTTTTATATAGCAACAAATGCATCTATTAACATCAAGGTATAAAAGATTATTTTTTTACTTTCTAATTTATTTTTTGAATGAGCATAGTTACCATTGTATGATGGAGTTGTTGACTATTTACAGTCATTCAACTTTGTGATTTTGGTAACAATAAAACTTTATAGTAGTAATTTGATGTGGCTAGTGCACCATTTAATATAATATTTTAATATGTGTTTTTCCAAGTAATTATACTTATTTCTACCCTAAATTTGATTATATGTATGAAATTAGTAGACATTATTCATAGGATATGGGAGGAGTTTATAATTATGGAAAACACAAGACGTTGATCTATTGCACACTTGCCCATGTATTTACCATTTTGCATTCTACATGTTACCCTACTTTCCATTCATTAAAATGTATATCTTGTTTATGCACAATTATATGGGTATAGGTGTGTATGATAAAGTTGGATGCATTAATATTAGTGACTTGAAATTACTTTTATACTATATAGAATCGATGTCCTCTCTCTTCTAGTTGATATTTCCTATTGTGCCACATTTAAAATGCTTCAGGTATTATGAGCCTTTAAATGAGAACTATATTGCTCTGAGGAGATGCTAGAGTCAATATTTTTATTGAATATAGTATATTTGTAATTTACTAGTATATTTTTATTCATCTCTCTATTGATGCCTTAGGGAATTAGTATACATTTCTTCTTCTAAATATTATATACGTTGTACTTTTAATTATTAAACATTTTTTTAACAAGAATGAGTATAGATTATAATGAAAATCTGCCTTTGGATGCGGCAAGCAAACCAGGAGTTATATTGCTTTTGCCTCACAAAATTCTAAAAAGGCTAAAAACCAACCTCCTCCCAATAAGAACAAGGGGGGAAGAGGTCCAAAACTAAATATTTGAATGTTTATTCATAATGTTTCATGAAAACAAGAGTAATGTTTAACAAATTGCTTGCACAAGAAAATGCAGAAAGATTTATATAAATTGCTAGAAGATGACCCACCACTAGACCCACGAGAGGCAAGATAGATCTTAGGACCAAAGTTCTTTCTATTGTGGTGTTTCTTGTTCCTTGTTACAAGTGGGGAAGATTTTTTTTTTTTTAAGCACATCTTAATAGGAAGGGGAAGAAGAGGAGGGTTTGAACTTCTTCTAGGCCACCTTACCATCTTCTTCATTTTTCAATGCAAGAGGAACCTTTGGATAAAAGTTTTCCACCACAAAAGTTTTCTTTAGAGAGTCATGATTTGGGCCTTCTTCATATTTCAAACAAGAGTATTCTTTGAAGAGAACTAGTACTAGTTGATTTGCTTAGACCTCAATATTCTCACCTTCTGCCTCAGGAACATTCAAGACTTCAAAACTATTGTTTGAAAGGGATAGATGTTGAGCTTCAACCTTACATGTTTGTTGCTTCTGATGTTTCCATTTAACTGAAATGAATCCTTGCTTATTTTCTCCTTGCACTTCTTTAGGAGGACGTGATGGATTTGGAGAACTCATTTGGGGAAATTTGAGGTAAAAAGTGAGCCTCAAAATGAAAAAAATGTACCAACAAAATCAACTTTAAAAGAACCATTAGGATTAAATATGATGATGCCATCCCCATGGGATAATATTTTGGAGGGAAAAGAGGAAAACTACTTTATTTCATCATATTTTTAGCTTATATCCTTGTAAGTTTAGTCAAATATCAAGTGTGTACACTTGCTAGATGTGGAATTAGATTTCAGATCCAAAAGTACCCACTCTGCATACTTTTAGGTAGATCCATGTTTTTCATGTATTTTGATTTTTTTCTCGATGTGGAACTACTAAAAGATATGCAGAGTGGGTACTTTTTGGATCTAAAATCTAATTTCACATCCAACGAGTGTACACACTTGAAATTTGAGTAAATCTATAGGGACATAAGTTGAAAATAAGATGAAAAAAATAATTTTCTTTATTTTCTCTTAAAAACTCATAACTCTTGTTTTATTATTCTTACTATCACTTTATTATTTTCCTTAGGAGGCCTATTTTACGCCCCAAAATTCCCCTAATGTCGAGAAACTGAAGCTTTTGGACAACTTTTTGCAAAGTGTCCATACTCATGACACATATTGCACTTGAAAGGAACATGTTCATAATCCAGAGTTTGGAGGTGAGACCAACCATCCAGATTTAGTTGAATTTCCTCGGGGAGGCCTTTTGATAAATCCATTTCAACACAAATTTCGGCACACAAAATTTTTCTCCCATTTTCCATGTCGCTGGTAATAAATCTGCCAAGTTTATCTCCTATAACCTTAAAAATTCCTTCACCCCAGCAAAGAATATGGATAAATGGAAATTCAATCCACACAGGTTCAAATGAAATTTCCATCATTAGATGAATTTCCAAAGACCAATGAGAGAGAAACAAACCTCTGGTACCCATGAAATAAGGACCCGACTTAAAAATCTAGTCTTTATCTTCTTGGTTTTCAAAAAGAAATGTGTAATATCCATTTCCACAATAAAAAAAAGCTCGCGGGTTGACGATTTTCCCAATTTACATAAACCCATATTTAATGGCTTCATAACTTAGCCATAGGCCAATAAAATTTTCCAATAACTCTTTTTCCTTCAAATTTTCCACATTCTTTCTTGTTGAGTAGGAAAACCCTGGGTCCAAACAAGGGATTGATTCTGCCTTCTTCACGAATTCATTTGGGGCACTCATTATGCATGCATTGAACCACACAAAAAACACAACACCTGCTTGATATACCTCAAAGGTTGTCCACGAGCAATGATAGAGAACCAACCAACTATAATATGAGGGCGTCTGGAGCGAGGATACACCATTGGCAGCGACATAGTCCACACCATGTCGGACAAGGGCAACAGAGACTGCACCCACAACAGGTGGAAGCCCATGTGATGAAATCCTTCTCAACTTACCCTTGTAACAACATGAAACACAACCATGCAACGAAAGCCTTCTCATTATACCCTTGCATTAGTGACCGAACAAAGCTTAGTCACACAATGATCTCGAGGCGACAACAACGATGCACAAACAACAGTAACAAGATTCAATGGGATCTCAACGACACTTACTTATAGAATGGGGCGTGCACTGAGAATCAACATGGAAGCTCAACGTTGAGGGTTTAGGCAACTAGAGAAACCCTAACAATAGTGAAACAAACATGCAAAGCTCCATCTCATCTCATACTAGAATTTGTTGTTATTTTAACAATATTCAAATTATTAAACAAGTTTTAAAACTTTTGCTTAATTAAATTATTATTTAAATCTAAGTAAATATATCCTAAATATCAACCAAAACCTCCTCAAATAATATTAGAGTAATATAACCACCCTTATTTACTTCAACATTCTTTTTCTTCCTTTTTGAAAATATGTTTGATATTTTTTTTAATATAAAATTATGTTTAATTTTTTTTTTAATGTAAAATCTTAAATTAATAATAATGTGCTTGATTAGATCAACTATTTAATTTCTGAAGTTTCTCATCCATTACATTCTTATCATCACTTCAACCCTTATTATTCTAATTAAATATCTTATAAATTGACATAATTACGCTCCCTCTAATTAGAATATTAGTGTACTTTTGCACACATTATAGATGAAGCACTTGTGCGTGTGCCCTGTTTTTTCTAGTGAAAATATTTTTAAAACTATCCCAGAAGCTTAGATCACATAACTATATAAAACTATTGGTTTAGGACAGATGATATTGAATATAGAGACGTCAGCATTATATTAAGGGTATCTTATAGTGGTATGTTACATGTGTGGAAGAGGCAAAGCTATTTTTAGTCCATAGGCCCATTAATGCGTCGAGGGATGAAGTAAACACGTGGAGTCCATCGGCCCATTAATGCGCATGAGAGATAAATCCCCACCGTCAAATTAAAGCAGTGCATCAATCCTACGATGGCGATTTCATCCCTCGGCATTAATGGGCCGATGGACTGAAAAATAAGCTTTGCCGTGTGGAAGAGGCATCACTTCAATAATTTTATTGTATAATCATTATACACATCGCAAAACATTTCTTATTGTATTCCTTGTGATGGGCAAGTGGATCTGGATTGAGCAGTGAGGAGTTAGAGACATGACGGAAGAGGTGGGGATGTATTCAGTGTGGGCAACGCCGCCGCCTGAGCGCAGAGAGGAATTTGTGAAGCTAATGAATGAGCTCAGGAGCGAATTCGGAGGGCCCTCGTTTGAACCCCATGTGACCGTAGTAGGCGTCCAGAGGCTGACCAAATCCCAGGCCTGTGCAAATCTGGAAGCCGCATGCAGGGCCGTGGCACCTTACACTTGCCGCCTTAACCCGGTGGCCCGCGGTACGCACCTCTCCCAGTGTGTTTATGTTCTTGTCCAACCAACACCGGAGGTATTAGGATCGAATCCCCCTCCCCTCGTTACTCGATCGCATGTTCGAATTCCCAACTTACTGTGTCTTCTGTTGTTGTATTGTGTAGGTTATGCAGGCGAATGTGCTGGCCAAGCGTTGTTTCGGCGTATCTGAAAACCCTCTCGAGTCTTACATGCCGCATATGAGTCTTTTATATGGGGATTTGTCTGATGAGGAGAAGGAGAAGGAGAAGGCCAAGGTTAGGGCTCAGGCTAAATTCGATGACCTTATCCGCAACACGGAATTCCAGGTCTCCAGCTTGTGCTTGTACTCGACAGATACTGAAGATAAGTCCCTCACCTCATGGCATAAGGTGGCAGAATGTGATCTTAAAGCCTGCTCTGAGAAGTAGCAGTAATGTATGTATGTATCGGCTGAAATCTCTGCGCTTAAATAAATTTTAGCCGGATCAGCTTACTGATGCCGTTAATAAATTTTAGCGTGATCAGCTTATTGATGCCCTTATAAATTTATGCCCGTGAACCCTATGTTATTTTAGTGAGTAGTTGATAATTTATATACTATTTTGATGTTATTATTCTTTTTGACAGCCAGATTAGTTGCCCTAACCTTTAAAATTTACAGAGAATAGTCCAGGTTCGCACTGGATTCTCTGAAAAGATAAATTGCATTATCATCAGATAAATTTGCAATAATCCATTTATTAGTTAAAGAACACAGGAAAAGCTTTGGTTCTAGTGGGGTTTGCACAATTATTTCGATGGAATCCATAGCAAATAAGATATTTGTTGTATTTAGTTTAATGAGCAGTAGGAATGCCCATCTGAGGTAAGTGCATGGGTAGAGTAAAAGTCGATCATTTTCCAGTTGGAGGTAAGTGCAGGGGTAGAGTAAAGGTCGACATTTTCCATTTGGAAATTTTGATGGCATCAAACTGCGGTGAGGGAAGGTTGTCTTATTGAAATGAAATTGGTGTAAAAATTTTATGGTGGAAAGGAATTCAGCACTATTAAAAATTTCTGGGCACTCAAATCTTGAAGCTTGACTGCTGTAACTCAGATTTCTTCTGTCAAGTTTTATCAAAATCTTGCCAAGCAAAAAAGCTACTTCATATGACTACTCTAAAAAAAACATGTCAATCTCTTTGTGAGGAACCCAATATTGAACTTGTGTCTTGTAATGGTTAATCACAAGGTTGATAGATTCTGGAAATACATTTTATTAGCATATCTTTCATTAACCTTTCATCAAGCCTCATCCCAATGGGTCAAATATAGACTTTATCCAGCTGATTTTTAACTTGTATCTTCCAAAAAGTAAACATATGTTCTTAACTTGGGTGGGGTCTTGGTTAAACGGTGATGAGACGGGTTGTTAAGACACTCAGGTTCAATTCTTTTCCCCGATAGTAATGATGTATCTGGACATGTTGTAATCCTACCAAACTTATAAAAAAAAATACATGTTCTTAACCATTAAACCTACAACTCAAATTCTTTTCTTAGGTAGTTATGATGTATCTGGACATGATGTAATCCTACCAAACTTATAAAAAAAAATACATGTTCTTAACCATTAAACCTACAACTCAAATTCTTTTCCCCGATAGTAATGATGTATCTGGACATGTTGTAATCCTACCAAACTTATAAAAAAAAATACATGTTCTTAACCATTAAACCTACAACTCAAATTGTATCACTACATTTTTTATTTTTTCTGAATAACTTTACCACTCCCGGTAGAGTTGTGATATTTTGACTGTGATTTCTTTACCTGTAACCTAATCCATTTGTTTAGGTGTTCCCAACTTGAAGAATGGGAAGAGGAGACATGATCCAGACAATAATTCCATTAACATAACTACATGATCCTATTAATCTGTAAATTGCAATAAAGGAAACAGAAAAGATAAGTGAAGCCCCCAGGTTTTCAAAATTCTTAACTCAGGAAACGTGAAGGATGGCCCTCTTTTAATTATTGTAAAGCAGTGGGTTCTCATGAATATGAACTGAAGACACATGAAGAAGAATGCATTTGGAAGTGTTGTAATACAGTCCAGCCTTTGTGTGGCGTCTTATCTGGTAAATTTATAATTGCCCATTTCGTTAAAGATGTTATTTAATATAATTGAATATATAACTTTTAATCTAGCCTTTGAACTTTGAATTATATAGATTAAAGTGTTCAATATTAAGCTTTAAACAGAGTTAAACAACCTATAGTAGAATTAGTTTTCCTTATATAACATAATTTCCATGCTTCGTTGAGAAGTATCGGGGAATAATACCAATGTTTGGATGAGAGCTTGGCTGAGCAATTTTGTTTGTATTTTTAAGACATTTTGTTCATTTGGGAAATTGTGTTTGAAGTTGTTTTTGTATTTTTTTTTTAATTGTTTTTGGTTTTTGTGTTCAAGTGTTTCGGTTTCTTATTGCTTTACAAGATATTCGAATCTCGAATTACTTGATACATAACATTTCATTCTCACAAGCTTGCCAATTGAACTACCCTGAAACCCTGAAGACTCTGTTTGAAGTTGTTGGTTAAGCGAGTTTGGAAAAATGTGACAAGTACCTATTTTTTTTGGGCCAGTTAACACAGGCATATTGAATTTCATTTTAACAACCATTCTCCTGTTTAGAACTTTGCTTTTTTTGATGGCCAAACATAATCCTTAGGTTTTCTGGAGGGAGCTCATGCAAAACATAAGTTCAAGTTAGATGCGTGCCACAAGTAAAGTAAAGGACTTGTACCGCCATGATTCACACACCATGATTTGATGGCCAATTATAATCGTTAGGATTTCGCCTGAGGGCTCCGGCAAAATTAAGATCTGATAAGATGCATTAGGTGCTACAACTAAAGAACTTATCCCGCTGTGATTCACCAATAATAATAGGCTTCATTGTTGATAGCTCCCGATCAAATGAGAAAAAGTTTAATCAAATTTTACAAGAAGCATGAGTTAGATTAAAAACTTTGTTTAAAGTTTTCCCACAGAATGGGTGGTCGTTGATGTCTAAAACATTTTTAAAGGTAAAAACAGGCTAGCTTCTTTAGTGTGCCATTTAGCTATGAAGATTACGATATATTGAATTTGATTGTTGCTCGTGTTTGAAAGATCTGTTCAATTTATACTTCAATTTTTGGTGATCGTAACGTCAGTGTCTGAAGAATGTGGCAACTTAGTTTGACACCCAAGAAGTTAGTTTGACACTCCAGAAGTGATTTATGAAAGTTCCATTTTCACTTTTGTGTTTTTCACAAGCAAGAAAACCCCTTTACATTATAGTTGAAAAAGAAATATAATATATTGTAAGTCTAAACTTGCATGTTTTTTACTTATGCCTAGTATGTTATATGTTCTTGGATGGCTCTGTTTTGAAATTGCCACATGTCATAATTCCACACATCACCATGGGCCATTTGTTGTATGCATATGTGAGGTTTATGTTGTCACACCCTTGTTTAAGGGTTGAGTTCGTAATGCTAGTGCACTCTTTCTCTCTTTATGTAGAGAGAGAATCAATAAAATCTCATGACTTCGTATTATTTTTGCATTTTCATTTACAAGTGCTACCCATTTTACTTATCTTATTTATATTTTACTATAAAGTGCATGTTGTTAAATTTTACTAACTCTAGCTACTAGCAATCTATTATCTAGTAATTTTTCTTGCTGTAATTTACTGCAAATTTATTGAATAAAGTATTTTTGAAAATTTTAACATGTAACCATGAATCCCATATATATATATAGATATTTTTCCTTTTAAATTTATTGTTTTATTAATTAAGTCCTTCAAAATACAAGGGCTTTCCCAAATAATAAAATAAATGCCCATTGAGGAAAAATTGTGTTGCATGGGTTCACAAACTCGGGGGTGGGGTTTTGGAATCTGTCTCGGGTTCCCGTCCCCAAGAATCGGGTGCTAGAACGGGTACCTCTCAAAAGAACCCTAAAGAACCCAATACTTCTCATAAGAACTTGGTACTTAGTATCTTTGGGCTAGGTTCTTTTATGTAAACGTGTTTGCCGAACCCCAAAAACGGGTGCGTGAGGGGTTCTTGACGACGTTTTTCATTTGTTCACAAAAATCCTTTTCTTCTCACATTCCACGTAATGGCTTGTTGTCGGGGTAAATAAGTTCATGGAAGTTCAAAATTCCATCATCAAACAAATGATAGAGAAATGATTTGGGTATCGGATATCCATATGACATATCAGATGGAAGATAATCTCCTCGTGCCCAAGAGTAGCTTACAAATAACTTAATAAGTTTAATGCATCCTTAATTAACCGGTTCACTATAATGACATTTTTACAGTTGAAGTTGGGGTTTAAGGATTGTCAGGTTAATGCAGCTAGATCGTTGTACTGTACTTTTATTTGAATATGGTAGAATCATATTGGAAGGTGTAATATCCCCAAAGGGGATATTTTACTGAATTTGCATAAATTTACTTAAACCTCAAATTATGCCATAAAATCAACATGCATTTAACAGAAGATTGCCATGTAAAATAAAAACACATAAACACTGCAATCCAATACCACATAGAAAAGGAAGAATCTCAGCTTTTATTATAGATAATAACGAGGTTACATATAGATCTGACCCAGAAAGAGCTGAGATGGAGAACTGGCCAACAATAAAATCTGCTACACTGCAATGGCCTCCAAAACTGAACTGCTGCATTCTCCCTCCGGCAACAACTAACACTGAATCCATTGACGCCCATGTTGAAGATTTGAATGATCCTCACTCCAACATCTCTGAAGCTCTGCGAAACTTCTGAATGAAGTCTCCTCAAAGAGTGTTGGGTTTTCGTCCAACACTCACAAATCACCCGAGGGTTTTCGTTCTGGGGCTACTACTGAAGTAGAGAACCACGTCTCAAACCTTTCACACAAGAAAATGATATGATCCAAGGATATCCCTCAATGGCCTCCTCCCTTTCTTTTATAGATCTCTTGGAACCTTCTAAAGCTTTATTTTAATATTATTTTATTCATGGATCACCTTTCCCTCTTATTAAAATATTCCTTTTTAATGCAGAAAAGGGTAAATCGGCTACCACACCTCCTCCGATCACTGAAACTCGTGTCCAACCGTCCCATCATGTACATATCCTTGTCTCGGTTCCAAGGAGCTATCACACTAAGGTGTTCTATCATGTATTCTTCTCGAAATGCCACCTTGAGTGTAATTAATTGAGTTAAGCCCAAAAATAATTCAATTTTCAAAAAGTTGTCGAAATGCTTTGGAACGAAAGGCAAGTTGCTCGGATGATGGAATACATCAAGCGAATGCCACCGGACATCATGGAAGCTCCTCAAAACTCCTCTAAAAAGCCCTTGAGCCTGCTGATAACACCAATTTGTACTTGTGACCTGTCTGCTCCAAACTCTGGAAGTCCACCCTAACCTTGTCATAGGTGACACCAAAAAAGGGAATATTATAGACCTTCTGCCCCAAGATTTCTTGCCCTCAAGCAATCCAAATATGTGGGCCACTCTGTTGGCCCTCTGCAACTGAGACCCAATGCCTGAATCCCATACAAATCCCTGGGTGTCGCTATGCACCTATGTCAAGCCACCTGGAATAGACCCCTCAATGCTGGGATTACAAACTGATCTCTCACAGTACCTGTCATCAAACAATCCTCTCGGATCCCAACGCCACCATGGCTAATCATCGCCCAAGTCCCACTGCTCGGACTGTGCACGACCTTTGGCTATAGCTAATGCCCCATGAAATGAGGTCTGCCAACAAGCATCAATACTCCGTGGCTCCTGCTGTGTTGTACCTCTAACTGTATAAGCTGCCCCACCAACTGCGTACCAACTCATCACCTCCCTCTAATCCAAGTCCTGACTCAATCCCATGCCGATCTTGCTCTCCTGAAATCGGGATGGAGTGCTGAAGAAATGACGACCTGTGCCCCACTACCAACTGGAATTTGTAGCATCTACTATGTTTAAGGGCCCCTGCTCTGTTGTGCTCCCTACGAAGAAGATCATACCATCAAGAGGGTACCAACTCATGATCTCCCGCCAATCTATCTTAGAAGAAGAATCCAATGTAGCGACAATTGTATACGGAACATGCCTGGAGTGTTGTCGCCAGCTCGTAATCAACCCACACTGCTCTATCCCATCTGTCGACGAGATCTGCTTGCAGAAGAAGGCCCCTCCCTCTATAATGGGCCAAAGTGGGCGAGATATGCTGCAAGCCCCATCGATGTACTCCTGGAGGGTGCTACTCCCTGAAAGTACTGCAGCTCTACTGACTGCATGTGCATCTATCTGCACTTCATCAGTGTGTCGGCCCAAAGATGGATGATCCACCATCTCCAATAGCTCCTCCCTCTCCTGATCGGGAATGTAATGCTCCTGCTGTCCACTAGCCCCCTGCAGAACTATCCCATCAACCTCCAACATCTCTAGCGGATATGGATCTGCAACTGCTGTCACCGTACTCGGTGTCTATGCATCTCAATGCTCCTCCTCAATGGCTGACCCAAAGGTTAGCCGCATATCCATTATAGACTCAATGTGAGCCTCCATTTGGCTCTCCCCCAAAGGACTATCATGCATGATGTGCATAATATCCTCCTCTGCTGACTCAAGCTCCATCATATGATGCTTTGGCTGAATCGTCACAAGTGACTCATCACCCAGAGTATCTCCCGTAGAGTCCTTTGACTGCTCACCCTGCACACTGGAATGCATCTCCGGCTTACTGCCATCAACTCCACATGACAGCTCCTGCTCCCCAAAAGCATCCGCATCTAATCCCATGGACTCATCTGAAGAAGAGTCCTCATCCTGGCATACAGAAGGAATGCACTTCTGTTCTGTCTCTGTCGCATCATCTGCATCACTCAAGCATGAGTGATCCGCCCCCCAAGGTTCTTTGCAGATGAAACAAATTCCCTTCCTCCTCAGCTCATTTCTGCTGCCTGAACCACCAAACTGGAGCAACTCTTCCTTGGACAAATGTCTCCTGAATAGCCCAATATTATGCTCAACCAGCCCTTGGGCTAGCTCATAAGCAGCGGGTGGGACCAACTGCTCTTTCCTCCAAATGCTCAACAACCTAGTCTGCAACTCTCGACAAATGGTCTCACGGTCTCTCATACATGACGACATGATGGACTGTATGTGTGCTATGACTGTGTCAGGATGATGTCTCCTAATGCTGAAGAAGCATTGGAACATCTGTAGGATCAAGTCATCACACTCAAGATCAAACATGATGACATACGTCTCGAATGTGGCCATACTCCCTAAAATCTCAAGCTTCTTCCCGAAGGTAGAGCTTGCGCTGTTGTCCAAATCCTGAAAAGTCTCTACTATCAATCTCATAATCCTCCTCATAACATCATCACTGTATGGAGCTATAGGTGCAATCAACTTCATGATGTTATTGAGGCATGATCCAACTGGAAATCTGATCCCCTCACATGGTTCCTCCAAGAATTTGGGTTGTATAAGAGCAAGCATAGCAGGTTTTAGAGCCCAAATCAGTTTCTTCCCTTCTTCTTGGCTTATTTTGGACAAAAGTACATTAAGCTCGTCAAGTTTGGACAAAACTCTCCATGTCATCTTCATGTGTTTCAAATCTGTTCCAAGCCCAAGAATTTTGTGACCAATCCCCAATTCTCCCTGCAAATCTTGACTGTTCCTTTTGAAGAATGGCGTAAATTTCTCTTGAAAAGGGTCCGTTGTTCAGTTTTGTTTTCTGGTCTTCTGATGCATGGTGGTTCAAGGAACCAACTTCTATATTTATTTTCATCAATCTATTTAGGAATCCCTCCATGGTTCAACCAATGATGTGGTCACTGTTTTTCTGAGTTTTTAAGTGTAAGTCATTCTCTAAGAATTTGTCAAATGCTTGACATTCCTCATTGCTATAGGTGAAATTTTTGTCAAACAATTCAAATGCATATTGCTATAGGTGACACATATTTGCTGGTGTCAAATACAGTCGTACACAAGATTTCAACTACAATCAGCAGTGCAAATTTCCTTCTTACAACATATACAGCTAACGATCACAATATACAAATTTAGTGCTTAGTTAACAAGAAAAGTAGTTGACTGAGATTTATTCCAACACTGTCACATACTCAACATACACATATTTCTGTGATCATCAAATTAGTAACCATACAGTGGAGTAAGCGGAAAGTGGAACCTGGAATGTGCACCACCAATGGAGCAAATAATGTGTAGTCAACTTTAACCTCAACGCAGATGTTTGTATGAGCCACAACTCTGCAGATGCAACCTTCATGTGTGAAATCTGTAGCCTTGGAAGAAATATCTCCCACACAGAAGCATACAAGGATACAATACCCAACCAACGAATACCGCCTCCATGGGCCCTCTCGAACTCTAGGAAAAATAAATAAATATATTTGGTCAGGTGTTTAATAATGCCACCGAAAAAAATGATCTTTGACTGCATGTGCGACTGATGATGATAGAACCCAAATTCAGCCCTTTTAGTGGCCTTGTTAAATACACACTTCCCTTTGAATTCGGCTATTGGGTGAAATCGACTCAATTAAAATCCTGAGCAATCACTGCTCTTGCACTGTAGTCCCTACTCAAATGTGACGACACACTGGCGACTTCCACATTGCCTCTCTGACCTCTGTCAAAAGGAAACCCGAACAAGCTTCTGTCGTCCTTGACGTCTTCGATTATGGGTATAAGGTTGGCCTTTCAACCACATTCGATTTCTGCCAGCGATTTTGGGATTTATGATAACCTCCAGTCCCATGAGAAGTCGTTGACCTCTGCAACCATGTACCACTAGTGTTCAACAATTATCAATCACTGATATTTGAACCTGACCTTGCTTGGTACCTCTGATCTGAAGAATTTGAGCAGAGAATTGGACCCACAAAATGAAATGCCAAATCGTCCACCTCTGTTCATTAATTCAACCTCTACAAGATCCGTAGACCCTCCATTATTCAACAAATTTGGTGTTTGAGATGTTTGGAACTCGGCTTCGTGTGATTTCAACTCAATGCTTAGCAGATTATGCTCTGGAGCATACACGGAGGCTCGAAATATTTTACATGCCACGATTGATCCCAGACCCGTGCTCTCGGTCCCCTAATTCGACTTCTTTTTGGAGAATTAATTTGCCTGCTGAAACAAGTATTTGGTTAATGCTTCATGCCCCTGGATTTTTTTTAGATATTTGGACCAATAAACTATTATTTGTTTCACAAAAGAAATTTCGGCCCTCTACAATCTCGACTCCTTGGAAAAAGTATGACGCTGTCGCTTTTGATAATTTGTTCGACATTCCCTTTTTAATACATTTTCATTTTACTACAAATTTTTTTTTTTTTTTTGCTTCCCGGAAAACCTTCCAACCTTTACTGCAATAATCACTGCAACTGGAAATTGAAACCCGCAAGCTGAGCCAAGACTGATGCTCTGATACCACTATAATATCCCCAAAGGGGATATTTTACTGAATTTGCATAAATTTACTTAAACCCCAACTTATGCCGTAAAATCAACATGCATTTAACAGAAGATTGCCATGTAAAATAAAAACACAAACACTGCAATCCAATACCACATAGAACAGGAAGAATCTCAACCTTTATTATAGATAATAACGGGGTTACATATAGATCTGACCCAGAAAGAGCTGAGATGGAGAACTGGCCAACAATAAAATCTTCTGCATTGCTACACTACGATGGCCTCCAAAACTGAACTGCTGCACTCTCCCTCCAGCGACAACTAACACAGAATCCACTGACGCACTTGTTGAAGATCTGAATGATCCTCACTCCAATATCTCTGAACCTCTGCGAAACTTCTGAATGAAGTCTCCTCAAAGAGAGTTGGGTTTTCGTCCAACACTCACAAATCACCCGAGGGTTTCCGTCCCAGGTCTACGGCTGAAGTAGAGAACCACGTCTCAAACCTCTCACACAAGAAAATGATATGATCCAAAGATATTCCTCAATGGTCTCCTCCCTTTCTTTTATAGATCTTTTGGAGCCTTCTAGAGCCTTATTTTAATATTATTTTATTCATGGATCACCTTTCCCTCTTATTAAAATATTCCTTTTTAATGCAGAAAAGGGTAAATTGGCTACCACGCCTTCTTCGGTCACTGAAAATCGTGTCCAACCGTCCCATCATGTAGGTATCCTCGTCCCAGTTCCAAGGAGCTATCACACTAAGGTGTTCTATCATGTATTCCTCCCGAAATGCCACCTTGAGCGTAATTAACTGAGTTAAGCCAAAAAATAACTCAATTTTCCGAAAGTTGTCGGAGTGCACCATAACGAAAGGCAAGTTGCTCGGATGATGGAATGCATCAAGCGAATGCCACCGGACATCATGGAAACTCCTCAAAACTCCTCCAAAAATCCCCTGAGCCCGCTAATAACACCAATTTGTACCTATGACCTGTCTGCTCCTAACTCTGGAAGTCCACCCTAACCCCGTCGTAGGTGACACAAAAAAAGGGAATATTACAGAAGGGTTGTTATGTTATTTTAAGTGTAAACCCTATTCTCAGCCTTCTAGTTTACTAGGATATAGTTGGTAGGTCCACTAAATATATAAGTTAAAGTGTTGGTCATGAAGGGATTGGTAGAAGGATGGCATTATGCTATCTGGAAACATTTTCTGAGGGACCGATAATAATGAATTTCCTGGAGGTCAGTTTCATCTATAGGTATTCTTTGACTGATAGGAATCAAATCATCTTTTCCAGCATTAATATGTCGTCCCTGACCTTAACTTTATTATAGATCTTAACAACATTGTGTTTCAACTTAATAATGAAGTGTATGTGTATTTTAAAAGGATTTTAGTCTGCTAGGCAGTGTCATAGATGAGTATCAGATTGTTAGGTTTCAAGTTTCAACTTAAATAATTGTTAACATGCATATTGTTAGGTTTCAACTTAAACAAATGTTAATATGCAAGTTGGAAGACTTCAAAATTTATATATATTATAATTTATAAAATATATAAATTATAATATACTCCCAATGAACCCACGTAACTTGTTACAAAAAGTAACTCCCTCGTCCCCGAACCCACGTTTCCTGACAACAAAGAGGAAAAATTACACACCACAATACCTGAGTTTTTCAACTAACAAAGACATCATGGAACTAGATTCATACAACTTGTATGGCCCACAATCCTTTTGCTCACGTGTTTGTATTGTTTGCTCACTACAGGCAGCTTGTACAATGGTTCTAGTGCACGTGTCCTTTGATATGATTGTTTGCAACACTTGTGGCCATTGTATGGATTGTGTTTGCTAATGTCGTTCACACATGTGGCAACCTGCAATCTTCAACTACAATGTGGCCTTGTATGGATTTCTCTCTAGCTGCATTTTGTCCATAAAACACTCCTTTCTTTCTTGACTGCTAGATCTCTCTCTCTTCTATTTCTCCTTGCCCTCTTCCTATGGAATCTACACACTTGGATGAATGTCCTTCTCAACCCAACCATTGAGATCTCATTGTTTCAACGTGTGTTGTACTCACTAATATATCTTCTCCCTTTAGCCTAATATTTCTTTTATAAGTTTGAGTTATTGACTAAATCCACAACTCTAGTGTCCAAATTGATTGATGGCTGAGATTAGATCTCAACTCACTTGAGATCAACGATTGAGATTCATCTAATTCACTAATGCAAATAACATTTGTATTTCATTAGATCAACTCATTTTTTTATTTATTTTATAAAATAAAATTACTTTAGTAATTCAGTTAATTAAAGTAATTTGCTGAGGTTAAGAGTCATTTGGACTACTTCTACGTGTCTAGACACTTAGACCTATGTGGAAGTACTTGTTTAATGCTACTATAATCAACACTCCCTCTTAGCGAGGTAGGTACTTCTTGAAGAGCCACCTGGAATAGGTTTCCCCTCTCGTCTTGACACAATTTCTCATGCATAATCCTTCACCATGGCTTTTCTCCAAACCTCTTGGTATGTTGCCTCCTTAATGATGTTAGTCATTTGTGCCATGCAGTTCAGAAACTTCTTCGAAGGCCTACACTCCCTGAATATGCTCCTAGCAGCCTCAACATGCTCATGAGCATCCTTCAATGTTAAACCACCTAGGTCTCCTCACAAAACTAGGAGTTATTGGCTCCTCCTCGCCACTTGAAGGTTGACTCCTTGAATTGAAAGTCTTTTAAATGTTATTCTCCCTTCAAAGCCTCCTACTCATCATCCTTTATCACTATTGGTGGTAACTCATGAGACTTCCTAGATGCCATGTTCTCCTTGAACTTAACATCTCTGCTCATAACAATCTTCCTCTGCATTGGTATGAAGATAATGTAAGCTTTTGAGATCTCGATATATCCAACAAATATCCCCTTCTCTCTTGAAGGTTCAAGCTTCATCCTCTTCTCCACAAGCACATGGATGTATACTAGACAATAGAAGATCATGTTTGTGGCTTGTAGCACGTTTTTGGACCTTTTCTTGTGGTTGCCTAGTATTGATCATGGGGATATTCAAAGCATTGTTAGTGGGCTAGATTATACAAGTAGTAGAGACATGGGTGCGGTGCAGGTGGTGTTTTTTTTCATGGGTGCGGTGCGGGTGGTGTTTCTTTCCATGGATGGGTGACTCAGTTTTGGATGCTATGTTGGTATATGTATATTAAATTTTAAGATCCCTTCTCTGGATCTTGTTGGTTGACATAGGTGGGTTTATATTTTGATCCTTTGGACCTGGGATTGGAGGCTTTACAATTTGGAGTGTTGGTGGTTATCATCACAGGCTCCATAGGAGTTATATATGCTAGTAGTGGCTTGTCGGGGGTTGCTGGGGATTACAACGTCTAGTGGTTTATTTTTTAATCAGAAACACATTATGTTTCTCATAATATGTTATAGGGCCATATTTTCATGGTTGTATGTGGGGAGCTTATCCATCATTGATTTTGTATATTAGATGCTTCACAGGTATTATCTACCTGGATTTGGCGTTGGATTATGACTAATTGTTGGTGGTTTGTAGTATACGTTTCTAGGGTCGGCATATTATGGGGTGTGTCATTATATATGGTTTTCAACATTTACTTGTTGGGCACTCTTGGTGATTTGGGGTTTTAGTGTTGATCCACCATTACATATCCAATGAGTTCAAATTTTGGTGGGGTGTTTGGCTCCATATGGACATTGTCTAGCTTATTAATTACACTCTTTAAGTGGTGTTGTCACATTGTTTTTTTTATATGGATGTTGGATATCTACGATTGTATTCATTGATACTTGGCTACAATTTGGTGGATTTCCATATATTCCCTCGTGATTTTTGAGTCAGACTGAATTTTTGTGGCCAGTTGATGGACCTTTAATTATTGTATATGTCAGCAATTACGTTGGGGTTGTTCATCGAGCATATCATAGTATTTATGGGTTGTGATTTCTAGTTTGTTGTGCTTCATGTGTCGTTTTGATATTTATTTATTATTTTATGTTGGTCTTGATAATCATATTTATGAATTGGCAGTTATTTCCACTTAGTGGGGTCTGGGATAGTCGATCTGTGGTGGTTGGATGTGATGGGGACATATGACACTACCATTTCATGCATTTTCTCGACTCCCCTGAGGCAAAGGTATTGATTCAGGAAACACAGGTAGTTGAGAAACTTTTCGCGTGAGGTCTACATGGGCACATTTTGAGTGGGTCACCTTTGACCCAATTCAATCAAAGTCTAGGGATCTTGTTGTTGTTCGGTGTGCAGGGAGAGCTTCCTCCCTAGGTTTTTTTTCTCACAGACCTTTGATGCCATCTCACTTTCAAAAGCATTTAAGGTTGACGAGGTGGTACAAGAGCTCAGATTTGGAAGGGACATTTATTTGGATAGAGTTGTTGGTTTACGACAGCGCACACTAGTTGGTAAGTGGCGCTTCAGGAATATGAATGGCCTTCAGATGTGGGACTGGGTGGCCACTCATTAGGCCCCTATCATAAACTATAAGCCCCATATCAACATTGTGTTTAACTAGTGGTTTTGTTTTCATTTCCTTCACTTGGAGGATGTTGATAAGATATTGAGGACTCCTTGGGTTCTTGGGCATAGTTACCCAACTCTTCAACACTGGGATGCCAATTTCAATCCTTTGACGAAGGTTTTGAGCTGGAAATTCACCTGGGTTAAGCTCCTAGGTCTCCCATTGGAGTTATGGACTAGTTCGACGTTGACTTCCATCGAGAATACAATTGGGCATTTCATTTTTCTTGAGGACCGAAGCCTTTGTGACATGGACAAGCGAATTACGTAAATTTTGGTGGAAATTGATTATTTGGGTGGTCTACTTGTCGATCTGGATCTGTTATGGGGTGATTGTGTTCATCAACAATGTATAGAATATTGGGGCATACCTTTTAGATGCTGGCGATGCCATTTGACGAGACATCTAGTGACTAATTGTCTGCGACGTTTTTGGGGTTTTGGACTTTTGACTTTGCAAATGGAGTGTCTGCGGCCAGTACTTGGGCTTGAGACATTGGGTGGTGGGACGATAAAAACTAGGGAGCCAACACATAATATGCCTACATCCTTATGTAAAACTAACACAATGATTCTTTGCCTTTGGTATCACATTCTGGCGGTTCTGAGTTTTATATATGTTCTTCCGTGGATAAATCTCAAGGTTATTATATTGCACACGATACACCTTTTAAAAACCCTTTTATTTGGGCAAAAAATACTGGAGTTTCTTCTTTTTTCATGTGTTTTCCTCTATCACGGTCTTGTTCTGGCTCACCTGTTTCTTCGGGTTTAGGGGACCCAGTGGATGACCATGTCATTCCTGTATGGGATTTGCATGGCCATACTCCCCCGTTAATTCGATCTCTGATTTCTCGACTTTATACATCTTTAAGGGCACTCTCGTTGACAAACTCTATTGGTAGTGGCCTAGATTTCCTACAACACATTTCAACTCTTGAAATGGTGCCTTTATACACTCGTTCAATAATGTCTCTGACAAATCGAATTACCATTTTCCCTAATTCCTGGAAAAATGTGACCATCAAGAGGAAGAGGCAAGGTCGACATAAATTGTGCACTCTCGTGCCATCTAAAATTAATGGCAAGTCTCTAGACTTCTTAGATGGCTTAGATTATCAACATGCTCCATCATCTGGGGAACATGATACACGGGCTCTTAGAGAGAGAATGCTCGACTTGGCCTGCATCACATGAAAATTATGTCTATGAACATAAGGGGATTAGGGAATGCCTCAAAATGGAATTCCCTTCATTACTTGATTAATGTACACAGGTCATTGGTCATCCTATTATAGTAGACCATGGCTCTAGGGTCTAGGGCTTGACCATATTTCTTAAAGATGTGTCCGGGTTGGCATATTTGCTCGATGAATGCTCTTGACCTTTTCGGGGGTTTTGGTTGCATTGTGGAATCCTTTGGTCATTAAATTTGTGGCCTTTAAATGTGTTGCAAGTATACTACTCTCTGGTTTCTATAGAGGATCGAGGGAACACTTCCATATATTAAATGTTTATGTGCCTTATGGATCTAGGTAGGAATTCTTGAGTCACTTGGGCGATTTAGGTTTATTAAAGATGAGATCTCTTATTTTGGTGGGCGACCTCAATCTGAATTTGGAAGTTGAGGAGGTTTGAGGTACTAATTGCAGGATTGATCCGTTGGGTGGATACTTTAAGGATCTTTTTGGGGAAAATCACCTTTTAGATATTATTCCAGATCCATTATTACCCAATGGAAGAATGGAAGATTAGGGGTGGATGGGATTGCTAAAAGACTAGATAGTCTTATTGCAGGAGAACTTGGTGGAGCGACTACGGGTGATTTGATCATGGGTCATGTCGGCGATGATTCCAGACCATGATCCTATCTTTATCCAATGGTGCGGTGATATGGAATGGAGGGGTCTCTGTGAAAATTTCATCTATCATAGCAACTGGAAATTATTTTTCTAATTGCAATTTATTTAACAATTTAACTATTGTTTGCTATGACAAATATGAAATAACTCACACTGTGATTTTCACAAATAAATTGCAGAAGAAAAATAGCGCTAGAATTTGAGAAAATCTAGAATACACAAATAAAATTTACACAGTTATTTTTTGGACAAATATCCTAGAAAAACCTAACTTAGGAGAATCGGTGCAACAACTAAGGGTTTATATTATTTAGCAACAGTGAAATTTGAGTACAATCTATCCCAATTGACAATCCAAACTGAGAAAAAATACTAGCAAAAATCTAGTGAGGAATTTTCCTCACCCCACAGGAAAATCTGACATTGAAGACTGACCTTTGAAACCCTCTTTGTCTTTTCCCTGCATCATCCTCCATGTAGGCTCTGCGTAGGCACAAAATCATACGACCTGAATCTCACACTGAGTTGCCTCTTCTTCTTGCCACAGACTCTGGAAATGTTTCTGTCGGCCTCTGCAAAATTCATCTACCACCAGAACTCTGAAACGACTTCCCAAATCTACAAATAAAACTTCCTATTAGAGGCTTCCGCACAACCCCTGCATCAGCCTCAATGTGGCTATCTTTGCCTCTCTGCAATGCACTCATAGGATCTAGAGAACTTCATCCGATCTCACTGTCTCTACCCCTCAATGACTCTGCTTCCTCACTCAAGTTCGAACTCTCCGAAAACTGACTGCTACTATGGAAAATCGAATTCTCCAAGTGTCTCTATGTTAGGTCCCTATAATACTAGTGTAGCCCCTTATTATTATTTTTAGTGTAGCCCCCTTATTTTTATTGTTGTGCCCATGTAGTCCCCATATTGTTATTATTGTGCCCCATAGAAGCCCAATATTTTTATTGTTTTGCCCTTACATTATTATTGTTATGTAGGCTTTGATTATATTATGACCCCTTAGACTCCTATATATAGAAAGTAGGTTTTGTCCTTTGTATCATCCAAGAATTATTCATTTATGTAATGTAAATGAGGTTTCCTCCTCGAAGAGGCTGATTTATAAGTCGTTGATCTATCTTTTTATCTATTTTGTGAGTTGGGTGCATAAAATTTGGTATCAGAGCTTAGGATTCTAGGGTTTCGCTTCTTCAAACATGTCATCTTGGCACTTTCGCTATAACTTTTTTTCTACGAAGCTTCGTAAGCTGAAATTGAAACCACATGGATTTGAAATACTAGTGAACCTCATGTACGAATTTCAGATCTTAGTTCGCTATATTTTTGGAGATGTGATCTGAGGAAGTTAAGGTTTTTGCAGGCTCCATAATTTCATCTCAAATAGGTGATCGAGGGAAAATCGTCATAACTTTCGTTTCAGGCGTCGAATTTGAATTTTCTAAAAAGTGGCTAAAAGTGCACAAACTGTAGTTTTTTTGTATCAATTTTAGAGCTGAAGGTCGAAACAGTGACACGTGGCACTCCGTACAAGTTCTCTCTACTGAACCAGTCCATAATTAGGTCATTGTAGGAGATCGAGCATAACGTTATCTTGAAGAATCCAAATTAGGTCTGACATGTGGCATTGGAAAGAAGACTCATAAGGATACTATAGGACCGAAGTTCAAATCTTGGGGATTCGAAATTACAGAGATACAACAGATTCAATATCGAGCTCCTACAAAGCAAAGAAAAAGGTGTGTATTTAAAAAAAAAAATTGCACGAGTTTTGTTTGAAAAATTAGTTTGAAGTGATTCAAGGGGCATAGTGAAGTATAAATATCATTGTTTCATTCCAAAATTACTCGAAGCAAGAAAACAGAAACACCTAGTAGGCAACCATAAAACTCTACTATGATGCATGAAGAAGAGGAAGAAATGCAACATGATATATCTATTGAAAAGTGTAACTAGGATCGGTCTTCATATTGACTATGTAATTATTATTTATGTAAAGAAGAAGACAAAGATAATAAAATGTATTTTTTTGTACTTGCTTCATGGGTTTCATGAGCAATATTTTATTATAGGTTAATAGACTTCTTCTTGATGTCTATTAGGGTTTTTGTCTTCTAGGTATAAATATAATTAGGTGTCATATGAATGAAGAATCTAGTCTAGAGAATGCTCCAAGACCTTGTCAAAGAATCTGTGGAAGAATATCTTATGACAACCCTAATCTATGCTGAAAGGTAAGATTATATGATGTATTAATGTCGGCCTTCCAACAACATGAATAGTCATCCTACAAGCAATACGATGGTCGATCTAAAGTCTGTGAACCTGTTCCCATATATACACTTGTTCTGCGGTTCATTTTGGTGACAAGATTTCGGACATCTCTGAGTTGTAATGCGGACCTTCGAACAACATCTAACGAAGACTTAAGACTGATGAAGAGACGTATATACTTGATGATATCTTAATGTAATACAATGTTGCGGTCTACTAGAACATAAGTGCAGAATGTATCTGATTGCTCATCAAATATTGTGCGGATAAATCCTGAAGTGGTTACAGCGTATAGGGTGTGGATTCATGCAATGTTTAAGGGCAGTGTTTATGTATTGAAGTGCGGATCTGTCTGAGAATAGTTTGCGGACTATCCTAAAGTAAAATTGTAGATAAAAGGTGACATTGGTATTCATCTCCAGTTCTTGTAAATTTGGATTAGTGGTTTGGGCAAATCTTGTAGATATTCCAAAGAGAAAGAGCAATGATAAAGTGATAGAAAGTAGGAAAGTAAATATGTGATTTAATTTCCTAACTACAACGTGTATATATCTCAAGTAACTGAAGTATCAACCGCATACGAAGGAGGTATTGGTGTAGAACAGTACAAGTTGGTGAAGGAAAGAAAGATCAACATTTAAGGACATCAAGGAAGTAAGGACAAGGTCTTGGATGCATATAGGTCAAGGGTCTAATTCTTGGTCATGGTACTTGTCACATGAAAATATATAAGAAGAATTTCTCGTGGGTTTTCCTCTCCAAGAGGGAGAGGTTTTTCCCTGGCTCTAGGAGCCTTATCCTTGTGTCTTATGTATTTTGATAATTGACTTGATGAAAGATTTAATAAGCTAACGCAGAGAAGACATAAGTAACTCAAGTAACTTCACAAGTAATTATCACGAAGAGAATTTTGAATTAATCACTAGCCCTCCAAATTCTCAACATGGTATCCGAGCTAAGGTGTTGAACTCAAGGGTTACTTGACAAAGAGACACTCCAAGAAGCAAAAAAAATCAAAGTTTGGGTGAAAAGTCAAATCAAGTTTGCAAGGAAGACTCTCAAGCTATTTTCGATAAAGATCTTCATCTCATTCAAAGGATCAACTTTTCAAGAAAATAATCTTTCCCATCAAAGATTTACATTCAAGACATTGTTAGAAGAGGACATCATCTTTTGAATACATCCTTTACCATCAAGGATCCAAGATCACCTAGATAGATTGAAGATTTCTATCTTAGAAGAAGCTCCTAACTTCTTTGTTATCATCAAGGAAGCTGCTGAAGGAGAAAGTCACTTACTCAAGTAAGTATCTATGTCTTTATCTAAATCTGTCAAAATGACTCATTGTATAGAGACAAAAAATTGGTCAGTTTATCGAACTTTAATGCATGGAAGAAAATGACAGATCTGAATCTAATTGAAAATAAAGTTATGGGCTTATAGAAAGAATTACAATTCAACCTCCAAAAGAAGATATTCTAGCATATATCAAATACATGAATGGAGACATAAGAGCCCGAAGAATTCTTATCGAATCCATAAAAGACTCTCTCATTCCCTATGTATCAAAGCTAGAATCCTCAAAAGAATATTTGATAAATTGGTGGAACTATTCTCGAAAGGTTCTACAAAAGAAATAATATCCCTAAGACAAAAACTATACAAATTGAGAATGTAAAAGGAAGGAATAATTCCATATTTGATGGAGATTTTCGCAATACGAGATCAACCATTGAAGTTGGGAGAAGTAATGTCTGATAGAGAAATACTCACTACGGTACAAAATGCTTTACCGAAAGAATGGAGAGGTTTCACTTCAAGCATAGATGGGAGAGAAGAAGCCATGTCATTCCAAAATCTAGGTAAGATAGAAGAATCAATATTGAAAGCAGGATCAAGTGTAGAGTATCAAGCCTTTGCGCCATTTCCAGGAAGAAAGGAAGATCTGGTAACCCTGGTCCTCAGAATAAGAAAAGAAATGTGGACAAAGCACGATGCTTTGGATGTAATGATCTTGGGCATTATAAATGAGATTGTCATAAATTTAGAAAGGACAAGAGGAAAAAGGAAGAAGCCCATGTCTTAGATATAAGAGAAGAACTCGATGCTAAGAATTCTAAGAAAGAAGAAGCAAGGGATCTCCACTATGATTAAGACCATCTTCTCCTTTAAGTGATTTCTGTTGGTTGTAAAATAGTATGATAGGAAGTAGTGTATATTATAGCATCATGATAAAATCATGATAGGAGATATTGGTGAAACAAGCTTCGAGAATGAAAATCGTAAGTTCCTGGGAATGAAAATGTGCAGAAAGGAAGAGATCATGAAAGAAAACCATGTGAAGAGGCAGTTATCATCCAGAAGCCAATAAGATGTGACTAGAATATCTCCTGAGAGGATATGTAGACTTTGATAGAAGTCTGGTAAAGAAGAAGACCCTTGACAAAACATATCATTAGGAGATGTGTCAATCTGAATAAAGGATGTTGATTCCTACAGGAAGATGTCATGGTGAAATATCATCACTGAGGTAACTTTTATTTTAAAAGCTCCTATGTATATTTATCTGGATGAGTTTATGTAGGGCTGCTAATCATGAGAAAGGATGTATGATCCTTGGAGATGATTCGAAGGAAAGCAACATGGCAAAAATGTGGACCAGATGAGAAATACTAATGAATCACTTTCTGATGGTTGACATGGCTCGTGACTGAAAGTGATGGATGATCTGTGCCCTATGGGGCCAAAAGTTGAAGATTCCTAAATATCGAAATCCATGACATTGAGGGGAGGAATTCTTCATGAGCAGCTGGGTGTCTCACCATTGTTGCTGCAGGACCTTGATTGAGAGGGAGCCTGGTGGTAAGTTTCCTACTTGGAAGAAACTTGAAGTATGTACTTCCTGAGTTGAGAGGGAGTGACGTATGTGATTCTCTAATACATGTGTCATGCACTAGACTAGGACTAACAACCGTTAGTCTTAGTGAATGTTATGTGGAGAGAATGGATAGACACATCATTTTGGTCTTCACCTGGAAGACAGAATGGAGGATTGGGTAATCATCTGGCATTCGATACTCTTTGAGAATGAGATGGGGCATTCAAGATAAGAGTAGTGAAGGACCGATATTCTTTGAGGGTTGGCTACCCAAGAGAAGAATAGTCCAAGAAGGTCATACTCTGGGAACACCTGGGTGGAGTATGTACCTTGGAGAGACAATGACTATGGTGTCTATAAGTCATGTGTCTCGCCAATATTGTAGCCCATTGTCTCGTTGAGAGATGGGGTTGTTAGTTAAGGCCTTGCACTAGGACAATGTTGGTTGATATGGTGCTATACCAATGCGATTACCAATCTGATTCTTCTGATGAGATTCTTCAGTTTGAAAGTGACCATGTACATGTATGAATACCTCCCTAGTTAAGAGGGAGTGTTGAAAAGTGAAGTCTGGTGTAGCTAAGACTGGTTCTAGGCACATTGCCTCTTTAAAATGTTCAAAGGTCTTAGTTGCTTTAGGAGTCCATGAAAATGCATCTTTCTTCAATAATGTTGTTAGAGGTGTTGTTATTCTCCCATAATTCTTAACAAACTTGCGATAATACCCTGTTAACCTGAGAAATCCGCACAACTTCTTTATGGTTGTGGGAACTTTCCATTGCTTAATGGCTTTACTTTTGTTAGGGTCTACCTTAACACCCTTGTGAGATACAATATGACCCAGATATTCCACCTCTTGTACTCCAAAGAAACATTTGGATGTTTCTGCACATAATTGTTTCTCCTCCAATAGTTTGAGCACCCTATCAACATGTTGAACATGATCCTTCTAAGACCTAGTGTAGATTAGTATATCATCAAAAAATACTAGCACAATTTTTCTAAGGAAGGATTTGAAAATGGAATTCATCAACCCTTGAAATGTAGAAGGTGCATTGGTAAGGCCAAAAGGCATGACCAAAAATTCATAATGACCCTCATGAGTTCGAAATGTTGTTTTCAGAATATCTTCAGTGTTCATTCTAATTTGATGATATCCTGAATGAAGATCCAACTTAGTAAAATAAATTGTTCCATGTAATTCATCAATCACGGGAATGAGAAATTTATCTTTAATAGTGAGCTTATTGAGCTCCCTATAATCCGGACACATGCGCCATGATCCATCCTTCTTGTGCACCAATACCACTAGAGCAGAGAAAGAACTTTGACTAGGCTGAATTATACTAGCCTCTAACATTTTTGCAATCATACGTCCAATTTCTCTCTTTTGGACATAAGGATATATGTAAGGCCTGATGTTTGGAGGAAAACTTCTTGGAATCAAATGAATAGCATGATTATGATCATGAATAGGTGGGAGTCCTTTAGGAGTTTCAAACACCTTGGAATGATTGTCCAAGACTTTCTGGAGATATGGAGAAATAGATGATTTTGATGTTGGAACTTCTAGTGAGCATAATTGTGCAATTATGCCTCGTTCTTCTTTCTTCAAAAGCTTTATCATGACATTAGAGATTATTATATTTCCTGGCTTCCCTGCGATACCCTGTAATTTGATTTCCTTTCCTTCCGAAAAAAATTTCAAGAAAATTTCTTGAAAATTAAAACTACCTTCCCCAAAGATTGTAACCATTGTACTCCTAGTACAACATCAGCACCTCCCATTGGAATGGAAAGCATTGGACTATTCAATACATATTTCCCCATGGATAGCTTGATATTATGGCATTTTCTAGATAAATTTATAGTTCCTCCATTTGCAACTATCACTTGACATTCTGGTGCTAGGTATAGGAAACAATTCAATTCATTGGCTACCTTATAATGAACAAAATTATGGGTACTACCCGAATCAATCAACACTATTACCTTTATCTTCTTGATATGCCCTTCTATCTTGAGAGTTTGAGGAGTGGTAATTCCTGCCAATGCATTACACGATATGGCCGGACTCATTTCTTCTTCTTCTATGGTTGGTTCCTGGTGTATATCCTCTTCGTTTGAAGTTTCTTGTTAATTTTCTTCCTCCTCTTCACAATCTATGTAAAATAATTTCTTCTCGGCACACTTATGACGTTTAGTGTATTTTCTATCACAACTGTATCAAAGCCCTTTTGCTCTTTTTTCTTCCAATTGTTGTGGTGTCAACCTTGTAGGTTGTGGAAGTATAGGTGTAGCAACACTTCCATCTTTATAGATGTGAGTGGTAGGCTTCTTTGTCGCCATAATTTACATTCAATTTTTCATGCCAACCTGAATGCCTTCTCCAATGAATCAGGTTCCCAAACGTGAATTTCATGTCAGATGTTATCCTTTAAAGTCCCGATGAAGACATCAATCATGTGTTCCTCTGGAATATCAGGTACCCTCATATTCAATTTTTGAAAGTCCTCAATGTGCTCTACCACTGGACCCTTTTGTTTGAGATTTATCAATTGGCTAAAGAAGGTGTTGCTCTTTGTATCTTCATAATGTGCTATCATTTCCTTCGTAAAAATTGACCAAGTGACAATTTTTTACGGGAGCAAAGCCATCGATACCATACAAATGTATTTTGTTCTAAATTTAAAGTTGCAATGCGTACCTTTGTGTGTTTTGCACATTATTGAGATCAAAATATTGCTCCATCTGTAGTATCCATGTTACGAGATCCTTGCCATCAAACTTCTTCATATCCATCTTTGGAATATGGTGGTTCTTTCCAACATTAGAGTTTATGAAATCACAATTAACATATATTTTGTTCTCATCATGAGTTTCCTCTACTATCTTTTCGGCATTAGGAAACATTTCCTGTATCAACTTTGTCAAACCTTCCATGTCTTCTTTTAGATCATTCTTCATGTTGTCCATGTTGTCTTTCATTTTTTCTTCCATGTCATCCATCTTAGCTTCCATGCTAGCTTCCATGCCATCCATATTAGCTTCCATGCCTTTCTTCAAACCATCCATATTATTCTTCAAACCATCCATCTTCGCTTCCATGCCTTTCTTCAAAACTTCCATTTCATTTTTTGTTGCTCTTTGCAAGAGCGAAATTTGGTGCACTTGCTCTTGTCATTTTGACAGATCATGTTGCAATTCTTCATCTTCATGAGTCATACTAGAGTATTCCGAGGGCTTAATGGGTGTTGAATTATTTTTAGGGGGCATTTTAGAACCCAATACTATGCTCAATACGCCTTTGGAATCACTTAAAACTAAATTTTCAAACAAGACTTATGCAATTTGAAAAAAAATACACACCTTTTTCTTGCTTTTAAGGAGCTCGATATTGAAACTGAATTATCTCTGTAATTGTGAATCTTCAATATCTGAAATTTCATCCTGTAGTAGCCCTATAAATATTCTTTCGAATGCCACAAGTCTGACTTGATTTAGATACTTCAAGACAAATTTATGATGAATCTCCCACAATGACCTAATTATGGACTGGTTCAGTAGATCGCACTTGTACGGCATGCCACATCTCACTTTTTCCTCCTTTGGCTCTTAAATTGATAGATAGGAAATTGTAATCCATCTACTTGTGGTCAATTTTTATATAATTCCAATCCGATGCTCAAAGAGAGAGTTATGACGATTTTCCCAAGGTCACATCTTTGAGATGAAATTCAGGAGCCTGAACAAACCCTAACTTCCACATATCATATCTCTGAAAATATTGTGAACCAAGATCTAAATTTTTTTCAGGAAGTTCCTGTGTATTTCGGCTTCGCTCTGTAAAAATTTCAGCTTCTGAGCCTTCATAGACAAAAATTTATTGCGAAAATTCCACGATGATCTGTTTAGGCGAAATTCGGGAGCCTGAAAAAAAGCCTAACTTCCATAGATCATATCTCAGAAAATATTGGGAACCAAGATATGAAATTTGTACAAGACGTTCCTCAAGATTTCGGCTTCACTCTATAAAAGTTTCATTGGAGCAGCGAAACCCTAGAATCCAAAGCTCTGATACCAAATGTTATGAAACCAGCTCCAAAAATAGAAGAAAAGATAGATTTAGAAATAAGCCACTTCGAGGGGGAAGCCTCCAATACATTACATAAATGAACAATTATTGGATGATACAAATGACCAAAACCTCCTTTCTATATATAGGAGTCCATGGGGCCACAATGTAATCCTAGCCGACCTAACAATAATAATGTAAGGGAACAATAATAACAATATGGGGGTTACATTAACAACAATAAGAGACTATACTAGTAATATAGGGACCTAACATTTCATTTGGTTTATTATCGCTAAGTAAATTGGCAAAGGCAATGGAAAAGGATTTTAAAAGGAAAAATGACATTATTTGGCATTTATTTATGAAAATAATGGAAATTAGGAGAAAAGCAAGGTGAAAGGTCATAGGTTGCATGTCAGGAGGAAAATGAAGGAAAATAATGGAAAATTGAAGAAATATAGGCCTCATTAATAAAAATGCTTATGAGGATAAATTGGTACCTTTTGTCAGTTCAGTTTTGGATCTCTCTCTCTATTCTCTCTCTCACACACTCTTGGACACTTAGAGTTTTCTTGGAGCACTTAATCATTGGATCAAGAAAAGCAAAGAAGGAAAAGAGGAAGCAAAGATCAAGCAAGGAATAGTAGGATCAAGAGGCTACAGCAGGACTGCTTGCAGGTATTGAGTTGCATTTATGATTCCCTTGCTAGTTTTGGCATGCATGGTTATGCATGAGTGTTCTTGGTTCTTTTTATGTCATTGGCATGGGTTTTTCCAGGCGTGACATTGTTCTTCAGCCTTTCCTTGTCATTTATAGATAGCCATGGTGTGACGGGGTTCTCTTGATTTGGTTGAGATGGATTGTCGAATGGAATCGAAGCTAAGTGGGGTGGTCTCGGGATTATTCACAAGGCCCAGGAATCTCGAGATAGGACACACGGTAAAGCCTTGATTTGAACACCTTGATTGAGCCTAGGAATCCCTTGACCAGTGAATGGTGGGATACACGGTAAAGCTTAGTGGTGAATACCCTTGATTGGGCCTAGAGATCTCAGGATGGGACACACGGTAAAGCTCAGTGGTGAATACCCTTGATTGGGCCTAGGAATCTCAGGATAGGATACACGGTAAATCCCAGAGGGTGGAGAACTCGTAGGCCTAGGAATACCTTGACCAGTAATGGAGGGATACATGGTAAAGCCGAGATATTGAGACGAAAACATTCCTCATGGTTCAAGTGGATCTAATAGATCTGGAGGCATCCATGCTAGTTTAGGGCCTAGTGATCCGGTGAGGATAGTGGTAAAGCCTAGTTCTATTGATGAGGGTGAGGTGTTATAGCCTCGGGAAGCCCTGGTTGATTTTTGGTTATGAGTCACACATTCATACTTGGAATATGACACGAGGGTGATTGGTTGAAGACAAATTTAGTTCAACAAATCTATGGTTGGGTGGAACGTAGAAGTCCCAAACTCGATTGGCCTAATAATTCATTAATAAGTGTTTCTTCTCCTTGGTATTTTATGTGCAAATATACTAGCTTATAAGTGGATTTTATGGTTTTCATATCCATGTTATTTATGTTGTTTATATGTTGGTCAAGAGTATGTTTTATGACAGTGATGATGTATGGTTTTCATCATGTTTTGATCCGTAAATGAATGAGCAATGAATATATGACCTAATAGATGATAATGTAGCTAATGTGATAAGGCATCAATGCTTCTTAGAGAATCTCAGATAAGTATGAGACCCCTATACTCAAATTTGTTCTTTTAACCTGTAGGATGCATACTTGTGACATGTTTGAGAAAATGTCTGTCATGGCTAGTAGTGGTCCAGTCAAGTACTTATCAAGTTTTATCAAAAGCATTGTTTTCATGTATTTTATGAGTTATGGAAGTTTCATAAGTTTTTGGGTAGTGACTGGGTCCTAGCCCTGGAAAATAGCCTTAAATATCGCAGTAGTTGGCATAGAACTGGCATAAAAAGGCTAAAATTTCACTCAAGTAGGTTCATGGGAGTGATTGGAGTTCTTAGTCGCTTGGAGGGCTTGGCAAGGGAGTGACTGGGGCTCTAAGTTAGTAAAATATTGAGTTCCCTCGGGGATTGGTCACTTCGAAAGGCCGATTGGCTCCTAGATGTTTTGTAGGATGTGTGAATGGTCAAATTGGTTGTGTTTTGTCGGTTCCACTTCCTTAAGGTGACCTAGGAGGTTGAATCACATCATAGTGGCCTGTCGTCACATGTTTACCCATGTTGGTCGGTTATCTTGGGTAAATGTGGGAGGAGGGTGTTACATTAATCCACTTGGATGCTTACATTATGCTTTTACCTGCGGGAAATCCAAACTTCTAGCCACAAACTCTGCCACATCCTTTTTCATATTCGGCCGGTGGGAAAAATTCTTCACCGTTGTCAAGGTTTTCTGGGTGACTTGAATACAATTTTGCATGAAACTCTCTCATGATAGTATTCTTAAGCTCATTGTTATCCGACACATATATCATGTCCCTAAATCTGACCAAACCATCTATTGTAAGGCGATAGTCCACATCCTACTCACCTATACCCTGTTGTAAGTTGTGCCTAAGATCCATGTACCTGTTATCCTATTGTCTTGCCTGTAAGCTCTATTCATGTAAGTCTATCCCATAAGAACTGATAGCTTCTATATGATTCACCTATATCCACCTATTAAGCACATCTGTAACCCTATTATCCTTATCCTTGATGTACCTAATCTCAAATTCAAACTCACTAACCATGGCCAACCATATGGCTTTCCTAGCATTCAGATTTGGCTGTTCAAACAAGTATCTCAACCCATTGTGATCACTCATCAATGCAAACCTCCTAGAAAGAAGATAATTCCTCCACATCTTCAATGCATCAATGATCACTGCCAACTCAAGATCATGTGTCAGATAATTTTTCTCGTGCTCATTCAGTTTTTGTGATTCATGGCATACTACCTTTCCTTCCTGCATAATTCTTCCACCAAGTCCTCTCTTGCAAGCATCTGTGCACACCAAAAACTCTTTGTCCAGATTTGTAATCTTTAACATTGGAGCATTTTTCAACAACTGCTTCAATTTTTCAAAACTTGTTACAAATTCCTTTGTCCATTAAAATTTCTTACCTTGCCTTTGTAGTGGTGTAATAGGATATGAAATCCAAGAGAAGTTCCTGATGAACCTCCTATAGTGACCTACTAATCCCATGAATGATCTTACCTCTTCCACATTTTTGGGAGCTTCCCATTCCATGATAGCCCTTATCTTTTCCGAATCCACTCCTATACATTCCTTGGAAATAACATGTCCCAAGTAATGTACGTTTGTCTAAAAGAAATTGCATTTACTGAGCTTAGCATACAACTGATGCTCTCTTAGCAATCTCAATATTTCTTCTAAGTGCTTGGCATGATCTTCCACATTCTTAGACTATATCGAGATGTCATCAGTGAATACAATAACAAACTTTTCTAGATAAGGACACAACACACTATTCATCAAGCACATAAAGGTAGTTGGAGCATTAGTCAAACCGAATTGAACTACAACAAACTCATAATTCCCATACCTGGTCCATAAATTTTTCTTGTATATGTCCTCTTCTTTGATGGTCAATCTTCGAAAAAATTAATGCTCCCTTCAAACAATCAAACAAGTCATCAATCCTCGACAACAAATATTTTTTCTTGATGGTCACCTTGTTCAACTATATGTAATCAATGCATAGCCTGAGAATACCATCATTCTACTTCACAAACAACATTGGTGCACCCCAAGGAAATACACTTGGCCTGATGTATCCCTTGTCAATCTATTCCTTCAATTTAAACTTTAACTCTACTAACTTTGGAGTTCTTATACTATACGGTGCCTTTGATTTTGGTGCTTCCCCTGATACCAACTCAATAGAAAAATCTACTTCCTTGTGAGGCAGAAACTCTGAAATATATGTTAGATGCACATCTTGAAATTGTTGCAAGATTGGGTACATGCTAAATATCTTTGCATCCTCATCCTCCTTACCTTTATCACTATAAATATGTACTTCAAATAACACACACCCTTTTCTATGACCGTTCTAACTTATGTTGCTTCTTCTTACCCTATAAGACTCTCTATTCTCCATTTTCATCCAAGCAGTCAATATCCTTATCATAGAAGTCTACCTTAGTCCTATGAATATATAGCAAGTCCATACCCAATAGCATACTATATGGTTCCAACGACAATACATTCAAGTGTGTTGATGTAGGCATACCATTCAACTCAAACGTACAAGCTCTTACCCAATTATGAACTCTCTTCTTTGTACCTGTAGCCAACTACACTAACCACGATTCTACATTCACCTCTTTATTCAAACCACACTTATCCACCAAGTCAGGGTTAACATAACTATAATTTGATGAAGGCAATCAAAATAGAAACAACTTGACCACAAAGCTTATTGTCCATCTCAATGATAGATGCCTGGTGATATCCCTGCTTGTTATCCAGTGCTGCATAAATAAGAGGAATGCTCTACCCAACATCCCAAACAATTTGTGCCTCATGTGCATTGTAAACCTGAGGCCTACCACCTTGATTCTGCAAAAAAACTCTCTTAATATTATCCTTACCACATGTCCAACACTGCAAACTGCCTGTACCATCACCTCTATTATGTTTTTGTGACCCGTTTCTGTATCTAACTACGTTGGAATTATTTTTAGGTGCAAAATTTTCTTGCTCTTTTGCATCCTAAGTTCTTTTTGTTTTCGGTTGTCATTTACCTTTACCTTTGTCTTTTCCTTTCCAACATTGTCAATATTTTGTCTTACGCTTTGACTGCTCATAACAGTGCTTAAATTTCCCAATGACCTCCTCAAGTGACTGAGGCTCATCATACTCAATCCGATCTCTAAATGTTAATGGCAATCCACTCACAAATCTCTGAACTTTAGCATTTTCATCCTTAAGATACGATACATACCTCAATAACTCCAATAACTTGGCAGTGCACTCATCTATCATCAACCCCATCTTTAACTCATAGAATTCCTTAGCTTTGTTATCGCAACACCTTTCTGACAAGTACTTATTTATGAAGAGTCTCTTGAATTCATGCCAACTCAAGTATTTTGTCTTGATGTCTCTAACTCATATCACATCTTCCCACCAAATTTCTGCTTTCCCTTTGAGGCTGAAGATAGCTATTTTGGCCTTCATGTTATCTGTGTGCTCATGCAACTCAAATAATTACTTCATCCCAAGTAACCATGCCTTTGCATCCTCTTAATTCTTCAAATCCCCATCAAAGGTAGGTGGCTTTGATTTCTTGAACTCCTTGGTAAAATACCCCCTTTCACTCCTCATGTAAGGATGATAGCAATGACGATCATAATGCCTATCAGAACCAGAACTAGAGTAAAACTTGTTTCCATCACCTCTCTTATCTGGAGTGTCCAATAGCCTGCCATATTTGATCGTGTCATCCCTATTCAAAATGTGCCCACCATGAGATCTACTGCCATATGCCCCATTAGTCCTATCATCCTTCCCATGGTTGTTCCGAAGTGGTCCTTGTCTTTGTAATTATGACAAACTCTGAAGGATTACTGCCTTGACTTCTGCTTGTTTCTCATGTTCCTACATGATCCTGTCATTGTTTGCTTTGAAACTTCATATTTCTTATTTCAAAATTCTTAATGTGTCTTCTAAGTCAAGACAATTCCCACCAACACGTTGCTTATTTGATCCATAAGGATAATATCGTGAACTATAGTTTATCATCTTTCTAGTCATCTTTGATCTCTTTCCTACACATATACCATGTCAACTAAAACCAAAACATAACATAATCAACATACCACTGTATAATTCGGGGAGGATATATCATCTACATGGCTAACCAGATTAGCATGATACATGTATAAACATAATCTTAACAGTATATAGACATCGTATCAACCCTCATCCAGTTACCATGCAATATGACACAACCACGACACCAAATAGAAATAATGCATGCATAATAGCGTATGTATGACACACATACATACACCATACATATAGACACTAACATGCATAACCAATATATACTCATGATAAACACATCCAACATAAATACCATCAACTTTAACATGGTAACACAACTGCAACCATGACCACCACCATGCATACACAACAAGCACATAGACCACAAGCATTCAAAACACATATGCAATCAACATGTATACATGACCAACACACCGCCCATATAGTCTAGGGGGTGAACCATGCTCTGATACCACTCTGTAACTCCCTCCTCCAACATTTACCCATGTTAACCTGTCCACTAGGGTAAACATGTGATGATAGGATACTATGATGCGATTCAATGTCCTAGGTCACCATAAGGAAGTGGAACCAACATAACACAATCTAACCTTCCAAGACTACAGAACCTTCAGGAGCCAACCAACCCTTCCAGGTGGTCAACCCCTAAGACAACTCATCCTTTCACTGACCTAGACCCTAAGTTGCTCCCATGACAAGTCATACAAGTAACTAAGGCCTTCCAGTCGATCCCACAGCAAGGCATGCCAACGATTATGGACTTTTCCAACTAGTTTTGTGCCAACAACCCCTAATTTTGTGCCACTTTTTCAGGGCCAAGACTCATGCCACTGCCCATAACTTCATGAAAACTTTCGAAATGATAAATAACATGGGAAAAAAGATACTAATGCAAATTTTGATATAAATAATTGATCTGGACCCTACTAGCCATGACATACATTTCGATAATCATGTCGCAAATATGTAATCTACAGGTCATAAAATCATATTTGAGCATAGGGTATCATACTTATCTGAGAATCGTAGGGAAGCATTGTTTCCATATCACAATAGATTCATTATTATCTATTAAGGAATATATACATTATACATTCAATTTATAATGAAAATATGATGAGATCCATACATCGAGTCTGTCATAAAACATACTCATAACCAACATATAACCAACATAAATAACAAGGATATAACAACAATAAAATCCACATATAAACCAATACATTTACACATAAAATACCAAGGAGAATAACTTCTTATTAATGAATACAAAATCCAACCAAGCTTGGCACTTCCACGAACCACCCAACCATAGATTGGCTGAACCAAATCTTTCTTTCAGCCAATCACCACCATTCCATATTCCAAGCATGAATGTGGCACTCAAAACCAAACTAAACTAGGTTTCTTCAGACTTTACCGCAATCCCCACCATATTACTAGGCCCTAAACAAGTATGGATGCTGTTGTATATATTTACTCTTACATGTAAATTTTCGGCCTGCCACCTTTCCAAATCTCTTTCAGACCTCTGCCATGGCCTAAAACCTCGTGCTCCTGTTTGATATTACTGTCCCCGCCCGAAAATTCGCTCTACAAAGGTTAAAAAACTCAAATTTAAATTTATCGGGCCCAGTCCTAAGACCTTAGCCCCCCGTGCTTTGACATCCATATGTCCCGAGCCCAAAAACCGCAAGCTAAAGGAAAGGAGGCTTAACCATAATGATTCCGGGCGCAATTGCAACCGTCCGATCAAGTCCAATCAACGGAGCGGCAATCGTCCCGTGTGGTGGCCCCCGCACGCAGAAAACCGGCGGTAAACCCTGCACCGCTTCCACCGGGCCGACGGTATTTACCACAGGGGCAACGATTCCACTAAACGTGTGCCACGTGTCTTTGGTACGGGTTCCAAAATCATTTTCCCCGCGCGTTAAAGTCTGAACAATCGCCGGGCAGCGGAATTCATTTGAGCCGTTGGATCTGCTGATCATAATCCGACGGCGGATATTCTCTGGAGTTGCTCGCCCGTTATTTCGCCTCCGCTATGTCGTATGGCCCACCATCGTGCTGCTCCCATCGATTCCCAGTCGTTGATCTGTATTTGTGATTCGACGGCCCAAAGTTTAGTCTCCCCACTTGTGAACTCCGCTGCCATGTCGCCATTCCACTTGTCCCCCGTACACCCACGTGTCTGCTCCCGTGCGTCTAAGATATTTCCTCCCCCCTCATATATATATGTGCGTGTGCGTGTGTTTTCATTCATACCCCCCATTTTATTTATTCCTCACGACCAAACTGTTCTACGTGGAAAATTCACGATCTCTCTGTTTAATCAGAATCTCCATTGTCTTTCCTCCGCCACCCTGCGTCTTCTTGTCATCTGTTTGTGTCCGCGACGTCATCCCCATCTCCGTTTCCACCCCCCCCCCTCGCTTCCGAGTCAGGTTTTTCTAATGTGTTTATGGGTTTTGCAGGTTTCAAAGCAATAAGAAGGCGCTTTAATTTATGGTCTCCGTTGCAGAGGCTAAGAGCATGTTAAAGGACGACATTTAGTTGGCGAAACTTAAAGAAGAAGCCGAGGGCAGGGGCGTGAAATGACTATCATTAAATACAACAAAGATATGGACCTACAGAACCCTCCAGAGAAATTCGCCCTACATTAAAGATCCAGGATTCAAATCCGAAGTTAGGGGCCGAGAGTTCAGTACAGAATTGCAGACTATCTCAGGGTTCTTACGGCAGCAGATTTTCCTCTCAACGAAAGGCAGAGCATTGCATATATTTTATTATTTGTGTCTTTTATATAAGGAGATTTTCATCTCCCAGCATTTATTTCTGTAGACAGATTGTAAAGTACAGTCATTTATAGTTAGTCATTCATAGAGTGGGCGCGATTGTTTTCCGCCATTTTATTCAAATTGAGTCATTAAATGTGCTTCATCTACCTCCTCCTCTAGAATTCTCTATCTTTTCTATAAAGGCCCGAAAAGAAGACATTGTAAGGGTTCCAGATTTCTATCAGCAAACTGTGCAACGAAAAGGCTTTTGCATACATTTTGTAATATTTATGTATGAAGGCTCAGAGCCCGTAGGGTCTCAGTGAGGAGGAGTTATAACTGTAATGAGGATTCTGGTCTTTGGTATCTCACAGTATGTAATTTTATCTTATGTGTTAATACAATATCTCCTTTCATGCTATTTATCTTCTTGTATCATGTTCTAGAATGCGAGTGGCTCACTAGTTTGCAGTAAGGATTCATCCTTGTTGGTGCCCTTTCTGGAATTAGTCAAGCGCTTTAAATAGGCCTAGTCATGATATACTGTTCCATGTTCATCTCATCCATGTTTTCTGCTATATTAGTTACATGAGGAGGGTGCTTTTAAAACGCCATTATCATATAAGGATTCATAAATTGGTATGCCCTTATGTGGTTCTGTTGTGTATCTGGGTATCAGTCTCATGTTAACTAATATCTTCTTTATGTTTCCTCACTGCACTCACTTCCTGATATTTGATTTCTGTGATATATTATTTGACTGGCCCTCTTTACAGTAAGCTGTCTCTTAACTGTCTGATGTCTTTGTATGGGAGTTTTACATGATGTCCCTACATTATTCTTCTCTTTGTATCAGCTTCTGAGAGAGATTGGTCCCGTTTAAATTATCTTCCTTGTTTCACAAGAAGTAGTAAGAGAGATTTTGGACTGACAACCCAAGCTATATAATGAGCTCTTTGCTATATTAAGATGTCCTAGGCACTGGTCTATGGCAACTCTAGACTGTCTCTAGGGGGTGACAAAATCATCCACAACATCTTTCTGGCGCCGTTGCCAGGGAACGAATTCAAGAATATCAGTTTCCCTGGCTCTCGACAAATTGTTTTCACTCTCTAATCAGGTGAGCACAGAGAGTTGAAGAGTTGCGCATCTCTCACCTTGGCGACTCCACTGGTCTTTATTTGATAAATTTTATTGGTAGTCCTGGCTCCTCGTAAGCCGCATTTGAGGTTAGATACATCTCAGTCGAAAGCATCTTACGTGTCTGACCCAGAGAAGATCATTCATAAAAGAGTTTGGAAGGAGAGGAAGTCAGCTCGTGCTGAAAATCCTGAATATTCTATTGAAGATTATCCGCCCTCTTCTTCTCAAGAAGTTAGAATAGAAAATCCCGAGTTTTACTCGGAAACTCCACGTAGAGGGAGTGCCTGGATTGAAGAAGATTCTCATCCTGCTTTTGAGGCTGAATAAATTAAAGAGGTCATAGAAGTAGTCGCTGTTAACCGTGAATTATTCCCATCTACACCTCAGGCTTCTGTGCAATATATTCCCATTGTTATTCCTACTCCACTTCCTCCTACTCCTCTCCCTTCATTGGTTTCTCAGACTGTTGCTCAACCCCCACCTCCTCCGATGGCCAATGTTCCTGCATTTCTATTGAAAAAATATGCCCCCCTGGCCTTGCCCCAAGTGCTGAATGATATGCCACAGGATTATTTGAAGATTCTGCCAAGATTCAATGGTGAAAATGAAATTGATGCTCAGAAACATATTGAGACCTTCTGCTCTTTTGCAGAAAACTTAAATGTTGAACATTTGGATGTGGTCTTGAGATTGTTTGTGCAATCTTTGGAAGGGGAAGCCAGAAAATGGTTCAAGACATTGGGAAACCGTTCAATAACCACCTGGGATATTATGGAGAATACTTTTCTCAGGAAGTGGGGAGAAAAGAAAGACCACGGTCAGTGCCTTACTGAGTTTAATATTATGAAGAAGAAACAGAATGAAGGGGTATCAGAATTTATCAAAAGATTCAACAAGTTATATCTGAGCCTGCCTCCTGAAATGAAACCCCATGAAGCTGTCGCCAAGATAATTTTTATAGCAGCCTTTGACTTTGACTTTGGATTCTCGTTGAGAGAAAGAAAACCTGCCACTTTAGACGATGCACAGTCAGATGCTCTGGAGTTGGAAGCGAACTTTGCCTCCACTGGGAAGTTAAAAGGAAAAATTGAACAGGATACTAGGAGGAGAGGCAAAGAAGAGGTCTCCACCTCTAATCAGGAAAACGATTCAGATAAAATGGATGAAATAAGCAAAATGAAAAAGAAGATGGTCAAGCTCGAACTGGAAGCTAAAAATGCAGCTCCCAAGAACTATTACAATGCTCCAAACAGAGGATACAATCCTCAGTATAGAAGGCCCCCATTGCAGATATTGCCAAGAGAAACAAAGGAACAACAAGACCAGGTACCTCATCCCTTGTACCTGGAAGGACCGGCAGATGACTCCACTGGAGATGTAGCTTATGGATTAGAAGATTCAAATCTGGCTTTTTCAAATACTGATGATATGGATTGCCCATTGCAAGACGAAGACGAAGAAGCAGAGATTGATCATTATTGTAAGCAATTTGCTGATTTCATGCAAGCACAGTTCAATGTAAAATATGATCTCAGATCTTCAAGAAAAAGGACCAGAACTCAAGATCAAGAAGAGGAGCCACCTCAGAAAGAAGCATCTGCTCAGAAGGAATCAGCAGCAAAGAGAAACATAGAAAAAGGTAAGAATCCTCTAAATACTCCCTTGCAGTCCAATGATCAGATTCCTTCTTCTTCAAAAATAGTCAGTCCTCCTAATGCTGAGCCAGTGTCAAAAGAAGTCAAACCTTCAGCTGAAAATAAGGAGTCAAAAGAAGTTGTGATAGAAAAGCCCCCATCTGCTTTCAATTTGCAAAAAGAACTTGAGAAGATTAAGATTCCTGTCCCCCTGACTGAACTATTAAAACAACCTGTATTCCAGTCTCAAGTCACTTCCTTTATGCTTCCTCCTGAAATACCAATTGCACCTGATAGTTTAAATCTTCAAGAAGAAAGACCCATGGTAGTCTTGGGCCCACATGTCGAGGAGATAGACCCTTCTACTCCTCCTTTCTACGTGTCCCTAGTTATTCATGACCTGCTGTTACACAATTGTATGTTAGATTCTAGGGCTTCCCATAATCTTATGCCTTTGTCTGTCATGGAGCAATTAGGACTGCAAATTACAAGGCCATATAAAGACCTATATTCATTTGATTCAAAAAGAGTTAAGTGCTTGGGAATGATTAAAGATTTAGTGGTCAATTTGGCTCAAATCCCAGCAAAGAGTGTGGTCATGGACATTGTGGTTGCTAATATCCCAGCTCGCTTTGGCATGCTGCTGTCAAGGTCCTGGGGTACGAAGATTGGGGGATCAATTAAATTGGATCTAACATATGCTACTGTCCCAGTCTTTGGAGGTCAAGAAAGGAGGTTGTACAGGGAGACTAGATTTGTTAAAATGGTAACCAAGGCTGATTGCTCAGAAAATTCTTCTGTTTATAACAAAGAGGGAGACTTCTCATGTTTGATGTTAGAGGAAAATCAAAATTGTGCTCATGAGCCCCTTTTTGGTCAAATCCAAGCTGAGCAGCCTAAAGGAGATCAGGAATCAGGAATTTGGACTTTACATTTTGATGGGGCAAATTCAAGAGAAGGCAATGGAGCTGGGGTGCTACTAATCTCCCCTACAGGAAAATGGGTGCCACTGTCCTTTAAATTGGAGTATGAGGCTACAAACAATGTAGCTGAATATGAAGCATTATTATTGGGATTACAGACAGCCAGAAACATGGGCATCCAAAGTTTAAAAGTCTTGGGAGACTCTGAGCTGGTGGTAAGGCAAATAAAAAATGAATGTCAAACCAAGCATCCACGGCTCAGAGCATATAGAAACGAAGTATGGGACATGATAGAAAATTTCTTCTCAGCATTTAACATATAGTTCATGCCCCGGGAGCAAAACAGAATAGCAGATTCTCTTGCTGTTGCTGCCAGTACATTCCGTCCTCCTCAAAATCCACTTTTAAGATATGAAGTGGAGGTACGTTACAGACCATCCATTCCAGATAATATTAAGCATTGGCAGGTATTTGAAGATGATGAACAAATGAAGAGATTCATGGAGACAGTGGGAGAATTCTCTAACATAGAGATTGATGATGAGAGGGAAGAGGAAGTTGAAAATATTGCAGAAAATAAATGGGAAGAAAGAATAGCAGGTAATAAAGTGCTGCAGCTGAAAGGTAATGTTATACCTAGAGGTCTGGTGCCTCTAGAAAGATTATTTAACAAAGATGATATTCCATTGCAGCCAAATAAAATGACAGAAGAAGATCAAGTAGGAGATTTGAATCTGGGTACTTCTATTGATCCCAAAATTGTCAAATTATCTAAAAGAGTCCCAGAAATTATAAAGAAAAATATTTGAAGTTGTTTCAATCTTACAAAGATGTATTTGCTTGGTCCTATCAGGACCTAAAAACTTTTGACGTTAATATAATGCAACACAAAATTCCTTTGAGGGAAGATGCAAAGCCTTATAAGCAGAAGCTCAGGCAGATAAACCCACTGCTGCTTCCCTCTATTGAAAAAGAAGTCAAGAAGCTACTGAAAGCCAAGATAATTGTGCCATTAAGGTACTCAGAATGGGTAGCAAACCTTGTTCCTGTTCGAAAGAAAAACGGAGAAATAAGGCTCTCTGTGGATTTCAGGAATTTAAATAGAGCATCATTGAAAGATAATTATCCACTGCCTAAGATGGACCACATCCTGCAGAAAGTGGTGGGAGCATCCAGAATGTCAATGATGGATGGATTTTCTGGTTATAATCAGGTAGCTGTATTCCCAGAAGACCAGAAGAAAACTGCATTTACCACACCATGGGGAACTTTTATGTATGCCAGGATGCCATTTGGGTTAATTAATGTAGGAGCTACTTTTCAGAGGGCAATGGACATAGCCTTTGTTGGAGAATAGGACAAGTTTCTAGTGGTATAACTTGATGATATCACAGTGTTTTCAAAGAATGATGATGAGCATATTGAACATCTAAGAAGAACTTTTGAAAAATGCAGAAGGTACGGCCTTTCTCTCAATCCTCAAAAATCTTTGTTTGCATTAGATGAGGGAAAACTCTTAGGGCACATTGTAACTAAAGATGGTGTGAGAATTGACCCTAAGAGAGTTGAAGTAATAAACATCATTCCTTTGCCAAGAAATAAGAAATAAGTACAGGTGTTTTTAGGCCGAATTAATTTTTTGAGAAGGTTTATTCCTAACTATGTTGAGATAGTTAGGCATATAACTGATATGTTGAAGAAAGAGAATGAAGTAAAATGGTCCCAGGAGTCTAGAGATGCATTCACAAGGATAAAACAAGCATTTGCTGAAGCTCCTGTGCTAGCAGGGCCAGATTACAAAAAGCCTTTTATGATCTTTTCATTTGCTTCACCCCACACAATTGCTGGAGTATTATTACAGAAAAATGAAGAGGGATACGAACAACCTATAGCTTTCTTCAGTCAAGTACTTTATGACGCTGAATTGAAATATAATATATTGGAGAAGCAGGCATATGCCCTGGTAAAGTCTCTTAAAGCTTTTAGAGTATATGTTTTGCAATCTCATATTACTGCCTATGTTCCCACAGCAACCGTCAAAGACATTCTTGTTCAGGGGGACAGCGAAGGTAGAAGAGGGAGATGGATTGCAAAAATACAGGAGTATGATTTAGACATAAGGCCTACCAAGCTGGTTAAGGGACAGGGACTTGCTAAGATGTTATCTGAATCAAATCATCAAGCTTTGGGCATTAATCTATCCATGATAGCAAATGAAGGATCCGAAAAAGAAGAAGAACAACAAGGATTAGAGATGGCCACTCAAAAGGTACACATGAAATACCTAACTAGTCCTTGGTATAAAGAAATAGTTGAATATATTTTAACACTCAGCTGTCCTCCAAGTTGTGATAAGATAAAATACAGAGCTGTGAGAATGAAATCCCAGAAATACATGATCGCCAATGGACAGCTATATTGGAGAGACCCTTCAGGTATATTACTGTTATGCCTCACTGAAAATGAAGTAGGGAATATATTGACAGAATTCCATGATGGAATATGTGGAGGGCATTACAGCTGGAGGGCTACAGCGCATAAAATCCTAAAGGCTGGTTTCTACTGGCCAAAATTGTATACAAACACTTTTTCTTGGGTCAGAGCATGTGACAAGTGCCAAAGATTTGCAGAAAGACAGAAACTAACAGCTTTGCCCTTGATTCCTATTCATGTAAATGAACCTTTTCAAAAATGGGGATTGGATTTTATAGGAGAAATACATCCCCCATCAAGTGGCCAATATAAATGGATACTAACAGCCACAGATTACTTCACGAAATGGGTGGAAGCCATACCTACGAGAAATGCTACAGATGCTGTGATAATGAAGTTTATGGAGGAAAATATCATATCTAGGTTTGGCTGTCCTGCTAGAATTGTAACTGATAACGCACAGGCTTTCAAGTCTGCCAGGTTTGTAAATTTCTGCCGAAGGTATAACATCATATTGACTCACTCTACAGCATACTATCCACAGGGAAATGGTTTAGCAGAGTCTTCTAATAAAACCCTGGTGAGAGCCTTGAAGAAAACAATAAGTGAGAATCAAAAGAACTGGGACTCTCAGTTAAAATTTGCTCTATGGGCAAATAGAATAACGAGCAAGAGAGCAACAGGGAAGTCACCCTATGAGCTGGTGTATGGGCGAGCAGCTGTGTTTCCTATGCAATTGGCATTGCCAGTAGCACGTTTTATGCAGGAGAATCAGGAAGAGCCAGATGACATGATCAGAAGGATTAATCAGCTGATAGAATTGGAGGAAACCCGGAATCAGGTGAATCAAAGATTGATAGAATATCAGGAGAAAATGAAGAATGTGTTTGACCAGCATGCAAAGGATAGGAACTTTCAAATTGGTGACCTGGTTCTCAGATGGGATGTTCGCAGAGCAGAGAAGGGCAAGCATGCTAAGTTTGATCCGCTATGGTTTGGTCCATTCAAAATCATGAGTCAAGGGCGAAATAATACTTTCATGTTAGAAAACCTACAGGGTGATTTGCTGGATGCCCCTGTGAATGGCCAATTTCTCAAACCATACTTCCAATTCTGACCCAGGTTCGGAATGCCTGATTGTATTATATTGTATATAATTTGTTTAAGTTTTTATTTTCATAAAGAAAGAGAGCTGGCAATTACCTGAGGAAGAAGCGCAGGGGAATTGAAAAAACAGATTGAAGTATTCAGTGGTCTGCGTGTTCTCGACATGCCCGAGGACGAACATGCCGTCCCCAGATGGAGCCGATGTTGTATATATTTACTCTTACATGTAAATTTTCAGCCTGCCACCTTTCCAAATCTCTTTTAGACCTCTGCCATGGCCTAAAACCTCGTGCTCCTGTTTGATATTACTGTCCCCGCCTGAAAATTCGCTCTACAAAGGTTAAAAAACTCAAATTTAAATTTATCGGGCCCAGTCCTAAGACCTTAGCCCCCCGTGCTTTGACATCCATATGTCCCGAGCCCAAAAACCGCAAGCTAAAGGAAAGGAGGCTTAACCATAATGATTCCGGGCGCAATCGCAACCGTCCGATCAAGTCCAATCAACGGAGCGGAAATCGTCCTGTGTGGTGGCCCCCGCACGCAGAAAACCGGCGGTAAACTCCGCACCGCTTCCACCGGGCCGGCGGTATTTACCACAGGGGCAATGATTCCACTAAACGTGTGCCACGTGTCTTTGGTACAGGTTCCAAAACCGTTTTCCCCGCGCGTTAAAGTCTGAACAATCGCCGGGCAGCGGAATTCATTTGAGCCGTTAGATCTGCTGATCATAATCCCACGGCGGATATTCTCTGGAGTTGCTCGCCCGTTATTTCGCCTCCGCTATGTCGTATGGCCCACCATCGTGCTGCTCCCATCGATTCCCAGCCGTTGATCTGTATTTGTGATCCGACGGCCCAAAGTTTAGTCTCCCCACCTGTGAACTCCGCTGCCATGTCGCCATTCCACTTGTCCCCCGTACACCCACGTATCTACTCCCGTGCGTCTAAGATATTTCCTCCCCCCTCATATATATATATATATATGTGCGTGTGCGTGTGTTTTCATTCATACCCCCCATTTTATTTATTCCTCATGACCAAACCGTTTTACGTGGAAAATTCACGATCTCTCTGTTTAATCAGAATCTCCATTGTCTTTCCTCCGCCACCCTGCGTCTTCTTGTCATCTGTTTGTGTCCGCGACGTCATCCCCATCTCCGCTTCCACCCCCCCCCCCCACTTCCGAGTCAGGTTTTTCTAATGTGTTTATGGGTTTTGCAGGTTTCAAAGAAATAAGAAGGCACTTTAATTTATGGTCTCCGTTGCAGAGGCTAAGAGCATGTTAAAGGACGACATTTAGTTGGCGAAACTTAAAGAAGAAGCCGAGGGCAGGTGCATGAAATGACTATCGTTCAATACAACAAAGATATGGACCTACAGAACCCTCCAGAGAAATTCGCCCTACATTAAAGATCCAGGATTCAAATCCAAAGTTAAGGGCTGATAGTACAGTACAGAATTGCAGACTATCTCAGGGTTCTTACGACAGCAAATCTTACTCTCAGCAGAAGGCAGAGCACTGTATATATTTTATTATTTGAGTCTTTTATATAAGGAGGTTTTCATCTCCAAGCATTTATTTCTATAGACGGATTGCAAAGTACAGTCATTTATAGTTAGTCATTCATAGAAGAGGGCGCGAATGTTTTCCGCCATTTTATTCAAATTGAGTCATTAAATGTGTTCCATCTACCTCCTCCTCTAGAATTCTCTATCTTTCCTACAAAGGCCCAAAAAGAAGACATTGTAGAGGTTCCAGATTTCTATCAGCAAACTGTGTAGTGAAAAGGCTTTTGTATACATTTTGTAATACTTCTGTATCAAGGCTCAGAGCCCGTAGGGTCTCAGTGAGGAGGAGTTATAACTGTAATGAGGATTCTGGTCTTTGGTATCTCACAGTATGTAATTTCTCTTATGTGTTAATACAATATTTCTTTCATGCTATTTATCTTCTTGTATCATGTTTTAGAATGCGAGTGGCTCACTAGTTTGCAGTAAGGATTCATCTTTGTTGGTGCCCTTTCTGGAATTAGTCAAGCGCTTTAAATAGGCCTAGTCATGATATACTGTTCCATGTTCATCTCACCCATATTTTCTGCTATATTAGTTGCATGAGGAGGGTGCTTTTAAAACGCCATTGTCATATAAGGATTCATAAATTGGTATGCCCTTATGTGGTTTTGTTGTGTATCTGGGTATCAGTCTTATGTTAACTAATATCTTCTTTATGTTTCCTCACTGCACTCACTTCCTGATATTTTATTTCTGTGATATATTATTTGACTGGCCCTCTTTACAGTAAGCTGTCTCTTAACTGTCTGATGTCTTTGTATGGGAGTTTTACATGATGTCCCTACATTATTCTTCTCTTTGTATCAGCTTCTGAGAGAGATTGGTCCCGTTTAAATTATCTTCCTTGTTTCACAAGAAGTAGTAAGAGAGATTTTGGACTGACAACCCAAGCTATATAATGAGCTCTTTGCTATATTAAGATGTCCTAGGCACTGGTCTATGACAACTCTAGACTGTCTCTAGGGGGTGACAAAATCATCCACAACAGATGCCACCATATTTCTCCACCTACACCGTAAGGAATTTACGTCTCTTAGTCTCTTGGCCTTACTGTATATCTTGCCATTCACCAATCGATGATTCCTAGGCCTAATCGAGACTCCACCCTCCAGGGTTTACCATATATCCTGCCATACATCGGTTGAGGATTCATAGGCCTAATCTAGGGCACACACCTCTAGGATTTACTGTATATCCTGCCATGAACTAGTCGAGGATTCCTAGGCCTATCGAGGTACACAAAATCTGGCTTTACCACAATCCCAGTCTGATTTAGGGATCCCTAGGCCATGTGTTCTTTATTTCAGACAATACCTCACTCAGTTTCAAAACCATCTGACAATCCATCTCAACCAAATACAAGAGAACCCATCACACCATGGATATCTAAAAATGGCAAGGATAGGCTGAAGAACATGGTCACACCTATAAAATCACATGCTAATGACAACAAGAGAACCAAATGCACACATGCATGTACCATGCATGCCTAATATAGCAAGGAAATCATACATGCAAATCGATACCTGTAATTAATCCCTTTGTAGTTGCTTTATCCTACTCTTCCTTGCTTGATCTATGCTTTCCTTTGCCTTCTTGGTACTTACTTTGATTGTCCTTGATCAAATGCTAGAGTGCTCCAAGAAAAATGTGTGTCCAATGGTGAGAGAGAGAGAGAGAGAATAGAGAGAGAGCTCCAAACTGAATTGAAAAAAGGTACCCACTGATCCTTAGAATCATTTTTATTAATGAGGCCTCTATTTCTTCAATTTCCCATTATTTTCCTTCATTTTCCTCCTCACATGCAACTTGTGACATTTCACCTTCATTTTCTCCTAATTTCCATTATTTTCATAAATAAAATGCCAATTAATGCTTCATGCCTTTCCAAAGACTTTGCCATTGGATTTTTCAATTTCCTTAGCCATAATAAACCAAATGAACACCCAAACTAGGATTTTTTTTCCCAAAATTCAGCTTGGAATATGCATCCCATGACCATGGTTATTATTTTTCCTTTATTAACTTTATTTACATGAATTTTTTTTACTAGGGTTGTAAAGTAGATGAAGAAGTCATGCAAGAGGAAAAGGACCACGGAGTGGCAAAGGAATATTTCAATCCTCAATAGAGGAGGTTGGAAGCTCAAGTAGTTGGTCACCAAGAGGAGGCGAATTCAAAGGAAGAAGGTATTTTTCAAGAGGCATAGGTAGAGGTAAATATCATCAACCTAGATGTTACATATCTGGTCATTTGGGACATATGTCATGGGAATGTCTAGAGAACCATATTTCAATTGAAAGAAATTCACATTTGGTAGAATCAAGAGAAGAAGGTGTTAATTCAACAACAACAGAAGAAACTCAGGAAGTAAGAGAATCATTTTAATGAAGAGAGTCCTAGTCAAATTAGAGAAGGAAGCTAAGGAGCCATCTTGGAGGAAAAGCTTATTAACAACTATATGCAAGTCAAAAGGTAAGTGTTGCATAGTTGTGATTGATAATATACACATGGATAATTTGGTTTTACTGATATGGTAGAAAAAATAGAATTGAAAAGAATAACACACCCTACCCCTTATAAAGTATCATGGATGCAACAAGGACATCAAATTCTAGTAAATGAACAATGTAAGGTGGAATTTTAGATTGGTAGTTATAAGGATAAGGTATTTTGTGTCATAATTCCAATGGATCTCTACCATATTTTGTTGAGAAGACCATGGGAATATAATAGAAAATATATACATGATAGTAGGAGGAACACTTATTCACTTGAAAAGAATGATTAGATGCATGTATTGTTACCCTTGCAAGATGAAGGAGCAAATGAAGAAGTTAGTCCTAGTGTGTTGCCAATGAGTGGAAAGGAACTACTACAAGAATTCAGGAAGGAAGAGGCGCATTTTGCTTTAATTGGTAATCCAAAAGTAATACCTACAAATACCAACTTGGATGATTTGCATGCAGAAGTTAAAGCCATGTTGGATTAATTTGCTAATATTATTATTGGTGATTTTCCAAGTAACTTACCTCCTATTAGGAGCATTAGTCATCATATATAGTTGATTCCAAGAGAAATTATTATGAATAAATAAACATACAAGATGAATCCATGAGAGATTAATAAGGAAGTAAAAAAGCAGGTGCAAGAGTTGTTGGATAATGGTCTCGTCATAGAGAGTTTAAGTACATGTGCTGTTCCTACAACGCTTAACCCAAAGAAATATGGGGTATGGAAAATGTGTATTGATTACAGAATAATCATTAAAATTACAATCAGGTACATATTTCCACTTCCCTATATTGATGACCTAGTAGACATTTTGAGTGATGCCAGTGTTTCACCAATATTGATTTAAAGAATGGATATCAAAATGTTAGAATTAGAGAGGGAAATAAATGGAAAATAACTTTCAAAACAAATCATGGATTGTATGAATCTTTTGTGATGCCTCTTGATCTCATTAATGGCCATAGCACTTTCATGAGACTGGTGAATGAGGTTTTGAATGAATTTATTGGAAATTTTGGTATAGTCTATCTAGATGATATCCTGATATATAGTCAAACAAGGGAGGAACATTTGAGACATGTCAAGTTAGTCTTCAAAGCCTTGTAAAGATAAATTATTAATTAATTAGAAGAAATGTAGGTTTATGGAAAAGGAATTGGTATACTTGGGTTTTGTGATTTCTGAAGATGGTTTAAAGATGGATTAAGAAAAAGTTAAATTCAATCATAAATTTGCATGTTCCAAGGAATGTTTTTGAGGTAAGAATCTTTCATGAATTAGCAAGTTTTTATAGGAAATTTATTAAAAACTTTAGTAACATTTATGCTCATATTGTAGAGACAACAAGAAAGTAAATAATTATTTAAGTTAACAGTAGCAGCTAGTAGAAATTTTAAATTATTAAAGCAAAATATTACAAAACATGTCTTAGCCTTACTAGATTTTAATATTTTTTTCTAATTTGAGACATATGTGCATGGAACTGAAATTGAAGCTATGTTAAGCGAGGAAGGAAGAAAAATTTCCTATTTCAGTGAATTAAAATAAAAATATTATTCTTATGATAAGGAGTTATATGCCATTGTTCAAGCATTAAAAAAATGGTGACATTATCGTATGCCCAAAGAGTTTATTTCGTATATTGACAGTCTTTCTTTACAATTTATCAACAGTCAAGCAAATTTGAACCAAAGACATGCTAAGTGGGTAGAATTTTCACAAAATTCCACATTTGTATTAAACACACAAGTGGTACATCAAACAAGGTAGTTAATGCATTGAGTAGAATTAATTTAATTATGCATGAATTCCAAGTTAATATTTTGGCATTTGATGAGTTAAATGTCATCTATAAAGATGATGTAGATTTTAAAGATGCATATGTAGCTTGTGAAAATATAGTTATCATTTACAGAACTAAATGGTTGAATTACATGATACAAGAGGGATTATTATTCAAGGATAGTAAACTCTACATAGAAAAATGTTCAATGAGAGGAAATATGATAAAGGAAAAGCATAGTGAAAGGCTATTAAGACATTTTGGATAGGATACAATCTTTTCTCAACTAGATGTTTTTTTTTTTTAATTTTTGGCCAGGTATGCAAGTTGATGTGAAAAGGTTTGTTGAAAGATGCAGAGTATTCCACCATGCTAAAGGAAGGAGTAAAAATCCAGGTTTGTATCAGCCATTGCTAATTCCAATCAAAGCATGGGAAACTATACGTATGGATTTTGTGTTGGGGTTTCCTCAAAAACAAAGGGGTAATTCAATCTATGTATTCGACAGATTTTCAAAATGATACATTTCATAACTTTTACAAAAATTAGTGATGCAATCAATATTGCAAATTTATTCTTTAAATAAATTGTAATATGGCATGAATTGCCTAGATGTATACTTCTTATAGACATATAATATTTGTAGGCCATTTTTGGAGAACTTTGTGGAAGAAACTAGGAACTAAATTGAATTTTAGTTCAGCATATCACCTACAAACTGATGGGAAAACAAAGCTAGTAAACATAAGCTTAGGGGATATTTTGAGAATTTTGGTAAGTGAGAACCCCAAGCAATGTTATCAAGTACTTACTTAAGTAGAATTTTCATATAATGATTCACCCAGTAGAAGTATAAGGATGTGTCGATTTCAAATATTGCATGGAATGCATCCAAGGGAATTTATGAATTAATAGATTTACAAAAGCATGAATAATGGAGTGCAGATGGTGAAGGTTTTGCAGCAAACATGCATGAGTTGCAAGAAAAAATCAAATAACAATTAGAAGAGAACAAAATTAAGTACAAATAGAGAGTGGATATGAAAGAAGACATCTGGACTTTCAATTTGGTGACTTAGTTATGACACATCTTAGAAAGGAAATTTTTCCTAAAGGGAAATATAATAAATTGAAATATAAGAAGATTGTACCATGTAAAAGTTTAAGAAATTTGTCTTTTAATGATTATGAATTAAAAATCCCAAGTAACATTTCGATTTCTCCAATGTTCAAGTTTCAAATTTGTATCCCTTCAAGGATACAAAAGTATTTCAACAAATGAACCTGTTAATGATGAAAATTAGAACATTGGTTGAAAGAAGCAACTGCAAAAATCAGTTCAGAAAGATACTGAAGCAGTGTTAGATCAAATGGTAGCCAAGAGAAATATAGGTAAGGAGTATTTTTGTTATTGATTTAAGTAGAAAAATAAGCAAATAGAATATGCACCTTGAATGATATTAGCAGAAATCTCCAAGTATGGCACAAGAGTTGAAAAGCTTATGAATAAAAATTTACTTCTCTAGCAGTCTGATGCAAGAGCATATCCCATTCAAACCCATGATTTACCCTCTTAGGCCAATAAATTTACTAAAAGAAGTTGGCTTCCTTAAATCTCATTTAATTTGTAATATTTAATTTTTTTTTCTATAAGTTGCAATATATAGAAGGTAACTATATGGTTAGGAGCTTGTGGCAAGTGCCATTTAGTTGTTATGTAATAAGGTAGCTTAGCTAAATTAGTAATATTATTAGCATCAAGTTGTTAAAATTGATACAAAAGTATTTTCTTATGTAATCGAGAAAATTGGATAGTTTTGGCAGAGGTGTGAGAGTGTGTGAGATAGTAGAGTGGAAATGTATATGAATACCAATAAGATGATTGTGCATCCAATGTTGTAAACTTGGTAGTCATATCTCTTCTTAATATTGGAATTACATTCCTCATTGTTTGGGGAATTTAAAACATTTTCATTGTGTGATTACATGGACATTTTATCCTTTTGTATTTTATTTGCAAGAAGACAACCACATTGCAGGGAAAATTCTTGGTTTTAAAGCAAATTATGAGGTTAATGGCTGCACAGGATCCACCCACTGAGGTGTAATTCACAGTGGAAATAATTTCATATCAAAAGTAGCTATATCAAAGGAAACAATTTTTATAATACAAATCATTTTTAAAACCTGACATCTTGAGCCTATCATGTCATTTGTGATAACCAAGTTTATAGTTCTACTTTTGCGTAAGGGAGGGTTCAAGACCTCTAAAGATAATCCAAAAATCTTTTTGATGTCATCTCCTTCTACCTTTTTATTTTTAAAATAAAAATAATTATATATATATATATATATATATATATATATATATATATATATATATATATATATATATATATATATATATATATATATATATATATATATATATATATATATGTATATTAAAAGGTTACATATTTACTTGGATATTAATGTAGTATAGAGAATTGAGGGAGACTTTATTTATAAACGCAACTCCCCTTCTCAAAATGGAGTGGGGAGAAGAGATTCATTTTGTTTTTTAACATTTTTCTTAGGCGTTAAAGTGTTTGGGTGGATCCAAACAAATATACTTTTCATTAAATCTAAACCCTAAGTCACCATCCACTAAGTTAGGAGGAAAATAGATTCCAACCGTGACGCCCATCTATCTCACATTTACAAACAACTCAGTGGTAAAGGATCATGGTCGTACACACTTTTCCTTTCTCATGCATGTGTATTCTTCTTCCATATCTTTCTTACAATCAATTGTCAATATTATTATGTGTAAAGCATTGAAGGTCCATGTGTATAGCAGTGTATCTTCTCTAAGACACTCTTATACATGTAAGCTTAGTCATGTTAAATTTCCTTTTAATTTGTTTTTTCATTTTCAATTTTGTGCATTGATTTTAAATATATATGGTTGTATTCATGGCAATATCTAATGTGTATGCCATGGAAAGCATCGACCTTGCTTTCCATGATTTTATTATGGCAATACACATGTATTTTCATCTATATGGATATTTGTTTGAGTTTTCAATCACTGATAAATTGGAATCTCAATATCTATTGATAAGCTAAGCGCTTCTAAATAATAAGGTGTCTTGGATTCCAACAATTCAAAAAAATTCACTATACTTTGTTTTCTAACAATGATAAAGGACTCCTCCAGATGCGCGTGATCAACCACAGGTGTAAGTTGATATGGTTCTGGGCTGGTGCGTGGATTCATTACACCACCACCCAAACTCACGCGAGGTTGCATTTAAATCTACCCACCATCCTTTGTTACACTGCATTAATGCAGCATAGTCGCCAAGACTAGCTTGCTCCCATAACAGCTATGGTGTTATCTGGAAACTTCATTCTCACTCTACCTCCCTTGCGCTCACGTTGCTCCCCTGTTGTTGCAGATCCTAGCTTTCGAACCAGCGCGGGGAGACGCTGTTCCATTGTCTGTTGTATTGAAATTGCACCCGGTCTTCACATTTTGCAGAGCCCTCTCTGCACTCTGAGGCTCAATTTGCTCAATGTGAATTCCCCTTCTCTAAGAGAACGCCCTTTGCACACCCTTCAGACTCCCCTGCTCTCTCATACTTCCATCGCTCTTGCCCAATTCGTATCCAGTCACTCTATTGTTAAAAAGCTCCACTCTGCTCGGAGGATAATGTCGCGCCTTCACCAGCGTATGCGCTGCAGGAGAGGCAACATTCGTGGACAATCCTCTCACTAGCCCTTCACGTCCATTACTGACTCCTCCTCCCCCTCCTCTGATAATCTCATTGGTCGCTATCCTGAAACTAGAAGTGGTCGTGGGCGTGGGCGCCATGGGAAATCTCAATTCGAGATGGGCTCTCCCCACATCCTTGCCTCTCAGTCCATCTTCCCTGCGCATTCCCAAACTGCCCAACTTCGTTTCCCTTACTCTCTGAACATGCCTACAATCATTTCCACCATCACCATTGAGCTTAAGGAGGAACCACCCGGTTCGGTTGTTGAGAAAACTGGTGTTGGGAGGGAGACGAGCGCTGTTGAAAAGAAAAGCACTCCTCCTAATGCAGATTTGAGGAGGAAGGCTCCCAGTTGCAGTGAACACCAGGACTTAGGCGACTTCAAGCGAGGCTGCTCCAACGACCAGGACGACTTCAAGTGAGGCGGCTCCAACGACATTGAAGACAAGCAGGTTGAGGTAGATGATTTGTATGCTTATGGTTGTCATATTGTTGAAGAACCCCCATCCACTTCTCATGATACATAATCTGGTCAGAATTAGCAGTTTTTCTCTTCACAATCTTTCGGTGGAGTCATGTTACTCAGTGCTCTTGATGCTATCTCGTCTATGGTTTCAGTTTTTGGTCATGATACTGTGTTAATGGTCCAAGGCCGGTTTCCCCTACGTGGGCGACATGTTCTAGTTTGTCTAGCATGGGTTAATGGTCTAGTTTGTCCGGGATGTCTAGTAAACAATCTTCCAACAGTTCTGTAGTGTAAGAATGATGCTATTTTGGGCAAGTTCCGCTGAGGCCGGCGCCTCTTTGTAAAATTTTTGTTTTATTAATAGATTAGTCAAATTCAAAAAAAAAAAAAACAATGATAAAGGACTCATTTCTCACATAAAAGCTAGCTTTTAGTGAGATAGATTGATATTAAAACTCGTTCCCCTAATTCATTTAAGATTTCTAAATCTGTATAATTGCACTAAAGCACCACATTTGTATAGCTTGGAGTTTTCTTAACCAATACACTTCTTGCAAGATCAATTGCTAAAATAATAATGAAACAAACACTCAAAATTTAGAGGGTCTTCTTCTATGCCTCTTTTATATAGCAACAAAAGAATCTATTAACATCAAGGTATAAAAGATTATTTTGTTACTTTCTAATTTTTTTATGAATGAGCATAGTTACCATTTTATGATGGATTTGTTGACTATTTACAATCATTAAATTTTGTGATTTTGGTAACAATAAAACTTTATAGTAATAATTTGATGCGGCTAGTGCACAAATGCATTTAATATAATATTTTAATATGTGTTTTTCCCAAGTAATTATACTTATTTCTACCCTAAATTTGATTATATGTATGAAATTAGTAGACATTATTCATAGAATATGGGAGGAGTTTATAATTATGGAAAGCACAAGACGGTTGATCTATTACACTCTTGCCCATGTATTTACCATTTGCATTCTACATGTGGCCCTCTTTCCATTCATTAAAATGTAATTTCTTGTATATGCACAATTATATGGGTACATGTGTGTATGGTAAAGTTGGATGCATTAATATTAGTGACTTTAAATTACTTTTATACTATATAGAATCGATGTCCTCTCTCTTATAGTTGATATTTCCTATTGTGCCACATTTAAAATGCTTCAGGTATTGTGAGCCTTTAAATGAGAACTATATTGCTCTAAGGAGATGCTAAATTCAATCTTTTTATTGAATATAGTATATTTGTAATTTACCAGTGTTATTCTCTCTCTATTGATTTCTTAGGAAATTAGTATACATTTATTCTTCCAAATATTATATACTTTGTACTTTTAATTATTAAACATTTTTTTAACATGAATGAGTGTAGATTATTTTGAAATCTGCCTTTGGATGCAGCATGCAAATAAGGAGTTATATTGCTTTTGTCTCACCAACTTCTAAAAAGGCTAAAAATTCAACCTCCTCCCAATAAGAACAAGGTGTAAGAGGTCCAAAACTAAATCTTTCAATGTTTATTCCTAATTCTTCATGAGAACAAGAGTAAAGTTAACAAATTTCTTGCACAAGAAAATGCAGAAAGAGAACATTTATATAAATTTCTAGAAGACAACCCACCACTGGACCCACGAGAGGCAAGATAGATCTTAGGACCGAAGTTCTTTCTATTGTGATGTTTCCTCTTCCTTGTTACAAGTAGGGAAGAATGTTGTTTTTTAAGCACATTTGAATAGGAAGGGGAAGAAGAGGAGGGTTTGAAATTCTTCTTAGCCACCTTACCAGCTTCTTCATCTTTCAATGCAAGAGGAACCTTTGGAGAAAATTTTTCCACCAAATTTTTTTTCTTTGGAGAGTCATGATTTGGGCCTTCTTCATCTTTCAAATCAGGAGGGACCTTTGGAACACGAGTATTCTTTGAAGAGTCATGATCTAGTACTAGTTGATTTTCTTAGACCCCAATATTCTCACCTTTTGCCTAAGGAAGATTCAAGACTTCAAAACTATTGTTATAAAGGGACAGATGTTGAGATTCAACCTTACATGTTTGTTGCTTATTATGTTTCCATTTAGCTGAAATTAATCCTTGCTTATTTTCTCCTTTCACTTCTTTAGGAGGAGGCGATGGATTTGGAGAACTCATTTGGGGAATTTTGAGGTAAAAAATGGGCCTCAAAATGAAAAAATGTACCAACAAAATCAACTTTAAAAGAACCATTAGGATTCAAGATGATGATGCCATCCCCAAGGGATAATATTTTGGAGGGAAACAAGGAAAACTACCTTTTTTCATCATATTTTTGGCTTATCTCCTTGTAAGTTTAGTCAAATTTCAAGTGTGTACACTTGTTGGATGTGGAATTAGATTTCACATCCAAAAGTACCCACTCTGCATACTTTTAAGTAGATCCACGTTTTTCATGTATTTTTATTTTTTCCTCGATGTGGATCTACTAAAAGATATGCAGAGCGGGTACTTGTTGTATCTAAAATCTAATTTGACATCCAACGAGTGTACACACTTGAAATTTGAGTAAATCTACAAGGACATAAGTTGAAAATATGATGAAAAAAAATACTTTTCTTTATTTTCTCTTAAAACTCATAACTCTTGTTTTATTATTTTTACTATTACTTTATTATTTTCCTTAGGAGGCCTTTTTTACACCTCAAAATTCCCCTAATGTCAAGAAACTGAAGCTTTTGGACAACTTTTTGCAAAGTGTCCATACTCATGACACATATTACACTTGAAAGGAACATGTTCATAATCCAGAGCTTGGAGGTGAGACCAACCATCCAGATTTAGTTGAATTTCCTCGGGGAGGCCTTTTGATAAATCCATTTCAACACAAATTCTGGCATACAAAATTTTTCTCCCATTTTCCATTTCGTTGGTAATAAATTTGCCAAGTTTATCTCCTATAGCTTTAAAAATTCCTTCACCCCAGCAAAGAATATGGATAAATGGAAATTCAATTCACACAAGTTCAAATGAAATTTCCATCATTAGATGAATTTCCAAAGACCAATGAGAGAGAAACAAACCTCTGGTACCCATGAAACAACGACCAGACTTAAAAATCTAGTCTTTATCTTCTTGGTTTTAAAAAAGAAATGTGTAATATTGATTTCCACAATAAAAAAAGCTCGCGGGTTCGCGATTTTCTCAATTTACATAAACCCATATTTAATGGCTTTATAACTTAGCCATAGGCCAATTAAATTTCCCAATAACTCTTTTCCTTCAAATTTTCCACTTTCTTTTTTGTTGAGTAGGAAAACCATGGGTCCAAACAAGGGATTGATTATGTCTTCTTCATGAATTTGTTTGGGGCACTCATTGTGCATGCATTGAACTGCACAACAAACACAACCCCCGCTTGATATACCTCAAAGGTTTTCCACGAGCAAAAACAGAGAACCAACCAACTGTAATCTGAGGGTGTCTGGAGCGAGGACACACCATTGGCAGCGACATAGTCCACACCATGTCGAACAAGGCCAACAGAGACTGCACCCACAACAAGTGGAAGCCCAAGTGACGAAAGCCTTCTCAGCTTACGCTTGTAATAACATGAAACACAACCATGCAATGAAAGCCTTCTCTTTATACCCTTGCATTAGCGACCCAACAAAGCATAATCACACAATGCGCTGGAGGCAACAACAACGATGCACAAACAAAACTCAGAAGGAAATGGTAGCAAGCTTCAATAGGTTCTCAACAACGCTTACTCATAGAATGGGGCATGCACTGAGAATCAACATAGAAACTCAATGTTGAGGGTTTAGGTGGCTAGGAAAACCCTAACAGTAGTGAAGCAGACATGCAGAGCTCCATCTCATACTAGAGTTTGTTGTTATTTTAACATGTTCAAATTATCAAACAACTTTTTTGAACTTTTGCTTAATTAAATTATTGTTGAGATCTAAATAAATATATCCTAAATATCAACCAAAACCTCCTCAAATGATATTGGAGTAATATAGCCACCCCTTATTTACTTCAATATTCTTTTTTCTTCCTTATTGAAAATAGGTTTGATTTTTTTTTAATATAAAATTTTAAATTAATAATAATGTGCTTTATTAAAAAACTCTTTAATTTCCAAAGTTTCTCATCCGTTACATTCTTATCATCATTTCAACCCTTATTATTCTAATTAAATATCTTATAAATTGACATAATTACGCCAACATTAATGTACTTTTTCACACATTATAGATGAAGCACTTGTGCCTATGCCCTGTTTTTTCTAGTGAAAATATTTTTAAAACTATCCCAATTTTATTTTGAGAAACTTAGATCACATAACCATATAAAATTATTGGTTTAGGATAAATTATTGGTTTAGAATATAGAGACGACATTATATTAAGGGTATCTTATAGTGGTATGTTACGTATGTAAGAGGCATCACTTCCACTGTGTGTGATGTGTACATAACATTGCTATGCAATTTTATGCATATAATTTTATTGTATAATCATTATACACGTTACAAAACATTTCTAATTGTATTCCTTGTGATGGGCAAGTGCATCTAATGTAACATCACAAACTGTGTAATGAGAGATGACATTTATGTCCTTAATTTTTCCAAATAATGGCAATACACATCACAAAAGAATCTTGTTTGCAACACAAGTGAATTTAATGTGAAAGTCTTTTTTATGATATTTATTCTGTTTTTTTATTATTCATGAATGTGGGTTGAAATTATGTAAGGACAATTATTAATTAGTATTATTTATGAATGTGGGTTGACATTATATGAAGATAACTATTTTTGGGGTTTTTATTTATTTAAAGATGGTTGATATTATTGTGCCGAGAGGTTCATGTAGACCAAAACATTAATTTGAATCTTAAATCATATATAACTTGATTCTTTATATTATATATAACTTTTTAACTTTATTAATAGGCTAAGATCTTATTTAAAAATAAACCTAATTATTATTATGTATAAACATAATATAAATTTAAAATATAAAGAGGTTTAGGTATGATAAATAAATAAAAATATAAATAAACCAGATGTATGGTAAATAAATAAAACCTCTTTTTATACTTACTCCAAAAGTATGGTAGATAAATAAAGTCTCTTTTTATATTTACATCATAAACCTCTTTATATTTATGAGAACTCAAAAAAGAGGTTTTATTTAGGTGAAGCCTATAAGCCAAATATCACGGGACAAATTATTATTAATACCATGGGCTAAATACCATATTTATAAAAAAAGTATGGTAAATAAATAAATCAATATAAAAGAGGTATAAAGAGACATGATAAATATATAAAAACATATCAAATATCATTATAAATCAACATCTAATTATATACCAAGCCTATGGGCCAAATACCATGGTAAATAAAAGAGGTATGGTAAATAAATTAAACCTCTTTTTAAATTTACTCCATAAACCTCTTTATATTTATGAACACTCAAAAAAGAGGTTTTATTTAGGTGAAGCTTATGGGCTAAATACAATGGGCCAAATTATTATTAATACCATGCAAAAAAAAAAGCATTATTAACCATAATATTAATATTAAAATATTATTATTATTATTATTAAATCTAATATTCATATTAATATTATATTATTTAATAATTTTGGATTAATACAATATTAAATTTGTTATATTACAATATATTACTATATCATGATACATATTAACTCTAGATATATATGGAAGGGCAGAACAAAGACATAGAGTGATAAAGGTGGAGAGATAGGGGGAGTGAGAAGGGAGAGATGGGGATAAACTCAAGGAAAGGGGAGAGGAGGAATGAAGAGAGAGAGAGAGGGAGAGGAGTGAGAGAGGTAGAAAAGGGTAAGAGTGGAAGAGGGCGACATAAATATGGAGGGGGGAGAGAGGAGGAGAGAGGGAGGGAGATAGTGAGAGGATTGGAGGGCAGAGAGAGAGAGAGAGGAGGAGGAGGAGGAGAGAGGAAGGGATAGAGAGATGGGTTTGGAGGGGGATAGAGGGAGGAAAGAAGAAATACAAAGAGAGTGAGAAGTGGAGAGAGAGAGGGAGTGACAAGGGAGATGTGGAGAGAGAGTTTGTATATTTAGGGGCGAGATAAAGAGACAAAGAATGAGAGATAGAGAGAAGGGGGGAAAGAAGGAGAGAGAAGGAGAAATTTAGGGAAGTAGTAAGAGAGAGAGAGAGAGGGAGAGGAAGGATGAGATAGAGGAATTGAGAGAGAGGAAGAGAGTGATGGGGAAGAGGGAGGATTGGAGGTAAGAGAGAGAGAGGGAGAGAGAGAGAGAGATGGGGAAAGAGAGAGGGAGGTAGGAGAGGAAGGGAGAGAGAGGAGGAGACAGGGAGGGAGATAGGAGGAGAGAGGGAGGGATAGAGAGATGGATTTGGAGGGTGACAGAGGGAGGAAATAATAAATACATAAAGAGTGAGAAGTGGAGGGAAAGAGGGAGTGAAAAGGGAGAAATATAGAGAGTGTGTGTATGTTTGGGGGTGAGATAAAGAGAAAAAGAAGGAGATATGGAGGGAATGGGGGGAGAAGAAGAGAGGGAGGGATATAGTAACAAAGTTGGAGGGTGAAGAGAGGGGGAGAGAGAGAGAGAGATAGACGTGGGAGAGAAAGGGAGAGAGGGGAAGGAAGATAGAGAGGATGTGAGAGAGTGGAGAGAGGGAGGGAAAGAGAGATGGAGTTGGAGGAGGAGAGAGGGAAGACGATTTATTGCCCTATATGCATTGATTTCATTGTGGATGGTGATTTATAATCCTATTTGATTTCTTGCACTATATGCATTGATTTTAGTGTAGATGTTGAGAAAGAGAGAGAGGGGATTGGACAGCAAACAGAGAGTGAGTAAAAGATAAAGGAAGGTATGAGAGAAAAGGAGAGAAAGGACTTGAGAGAGAGGAAGAGAGTGATGGGGGGAGAGAGAAAATTGGAGGGAAAAGAGAGAGAGAGGGAGAGAGAGGAAGGAAGAGAGAGAAGAGGAGAGAGGGAGGGATATAGAAGGAGAGATGTAGGGATATAAAGATGGAGTTGGAGGGGGAGAGAGCGAGGGAAGAATAAATACATAGAGAGTGAGAAGTGGATAGAGAGATTAAGTGACAAGGGAGAGATGGAGAGATAATGTGTATGTTTTGGGGTGAGATAAAGAGAAAAATAAGGAGATATGGAGAGAATGGAGGAGAGAAGGAGAGAGGGAGGGATATAGTAACAAAGTTGGAGGGTGAAGAGAGAGAGAGATAGATAGAGATGTGGGAGAGAAATGGAGATAGAGGAAGGAAGAGGGAGGGTGTGAGAGAGTGGAGAGAGGGAGGGAAAGAGAGATGTAGTTCGAGGGGGGAGAGAGGGAAGATTTCTTGCACTAGATGAATTGATTTTAGTGTAAATGTTGATTTCTAATCCATTTTGAGTGCTTGCACTAGATGCAATGATTTTAGTGTAGATATTGATTTCTAATTATATTTAATGGCTTGCACTAGATGCATTGATTTCAATGTAGATGATTTCTAATACTATATGATTGCTCGCACTAGATGCATTGATTTTAGTGTAGATGGTGATTTCTTATTCTATTTGATTACTTTCACTAGATGCATTAATTTCAGTGTAGATGTTAATTTCTAATTATATTTGACTGCTTGCACTAGATGCAATGTAGATGATTTCTAATCCCATTTTATTGTTTGCACTAAATGCATTGATTTCAGTGTAGATGGTGATTTCTAATCCTATTTGATTGCTTGCACTAGATGCATTGATTTCAGTGTATATGTTGGTTTCTAATCTTATTCGTTTACTTGCACTAGATACATTTATTTCAGTGTAGATGTTGATTTATAATCCTATTTGATTACCTGCATTAGATGCATTGATTTCAATGTAGATGTTGTTTTCTAATCTTATTTGATTGTTTGCATTATATGCATTGATTTCAGTGTAGACGTTGATTTTTGATTTGATGTAATTGGATGTACATTGATGGTACATTAATTTTAAAGTGATTGGATTAACATTGTGCATTGATTTCAGTATAAGCACACAAAATTATTGACAATGTACATTGATTTTTGTGTTATAGTAATTCAACCTACTAGTATTGAAGAGCAAGAGAGACAATGTATGATGTTTAGTACAATAGTTCAAGCTAAATATTTAAATGGTTTATGATTTCAACTGTCCTTTTCATATAATCAATATCAAAATATGACAAAACTAACAAGGGTGACAATAATAATAGTTGAAGAAAATAATTTGAGATTGATCACAATGAAGATTTGTAATTGAATGCATTATTATTATTATTATTATTATTATTTATTTATTTTATTTTATTTTTATTTTTTTATTTTATTTTATTTTATTTTATTTTATTTTATTTTATTTTATTTTATTTTTTATTTTTTATTTTTTATTTTTTATTTATTTTTTTCCGGAGAAAAAATCGAACCTTCTATTGAGAGAATAAAAAGTTATGGAGTATATGCCTATTGGCATTCCGATAACTTTATATTCTTGTCTCCCCTATACAAGGGATAAAATAATATAGAGTTTTCATGTGGTGGTGCGAAAAAATTATTGAATTTCTAGCCACCCCACTATAACACTGTTGTGTGTATGTATAAAGCATCAAAAAATAAATCAAAACATCTTCTTTTGTCCCGGAATTCCTCTTTTTTGAGGAAAACAACCCAAACAGGAGCAAAAGGATCGTTTAGATGTGAAGTCAAAGTTTTCCCAATTTTAAATTTTGGGGAAAAGGGCAAGTAAGCATAACATAAAAATATAACAGGACATTTTGCGTTCCGGGCCTCCATCGAAATGGAAAACAACCTAGTCAATAATATGTTTATACAGTATGAAATAAAGTAGAACTGAAAGATCTGAAAAAACCAATAAGTCTGATATCTACAGAAACAAAAACAACTACAGGATTACTAGAGAGTATACAGGGAAAAAAAAATAAGCATGTCTGTGTCCCTGCATCTGCAAAAAGAGTTCTGTTGGGATTTACTGGGTGAATGACAGCTGATCCGAGTGGCAGATCAAGTCCCCATCAATTTCTATTATGTCCCAGCCTCCTAGAGCTTGTTGTACGCCATCTTTAGAAAGTGAGTCTGCTTCCATATTCCGCTCCCTGTATATATTACATATAGATAAATCATCAAAATATATTTTTAAAGATAAAACTTCTTCTAAAAGAGGCAGTAGCATAAAATTTTAACATCTAAATTCTGAGTTGAACCATTGGATAACATTCAGAGAGTCGCCAAAAATCAGGGCTTGTCTTAGTCCAAGATGAATAAGCCAGCAAAGGAGATGTTTGAGGCATAGGAGTTCTACATAGTTATTGGATCCAATTCCCGGGCCAACTGAGGCAGAGAGAGTCTTCCCAGAAGGGAGATGGATGGAGATTCTAGCTCCGCAAAGATTTTGGGGATCCGAGGCCCCATCGAAATATGCCTAGGGGATGTCTCCTCTGATATCTTCTATCTTGACTTCTCGAACCGTCCTATAGGGGTTGGAGAGCGGTATGTTCTCAAAAATAGATACCCCTTCAACAACTATGATCTCAGGAAGAGTGGACTTGTCCCTGAAAGTAACCCTATTCCCCGCTATCCATGTACCCCATGACACAATCAACGAAATATTTTTGATTCTGTCTTCCATATCATTGTTCCACCAAGAGTGCTAAGCATCTTGGATGGAAGGACCTCCCCAAATAAGTTTACTGTTTAACAAGTGCAACGTTTCCTTCCAAATCTGAGTATTGAACGGACAATCTAGAAACAGGTGAATAATGGTTTCCTCATTTCTCTTACATAGCGGGCACCATCCTGGGCCGATCTTACTCCTTTTATGAAGGATATCCCAGGTTGGGACTTTATTTTTTAGGATGCACCAAAAGAAAATACTGGATTTTTTTGGTGCCTTAAGTTTCCACAAAGCCTTTGACCACCAGTCCGGTTCATTCCAACCATTTTGATACATCATCCAATTATAGCCAAATTTTGGAGTGTATTTCCCAAAGGGGGAGTGTACCCAACTCAGCGAGTCAGGATGATCATTCAATCTGACATTTGATCTTTGGAGTTCCGATATGAAGCCTCTCCATTCCTCCGTCCATTACTTGTCAATTTTGAGGTCCACTCCTGATTTCCAGGTCTGTCCCCAAATTGTAGAGTGGCCCTTGAGGCTTGCTTGAGTGAGGAAGTTGATCCCTTTTGCAGATAGATTCTCTAGTAGGCCCCTAGATAGAGAAAAGGACCCATTGCATCCCGCCCAAGGATCTTGGCCAATTCTTACAGATTATCCATTCCCCACCATCCACGCCAATCCTTTTTCGATGATATAGATGGATTTTACTATGGCTTTATAAACCACTGATGCTTGTGGATGTTTCTTATGTGGTGTTCTAAGCCAGTCTTCTAATCGGGTTGGATCGATATACTTCCTCTTGACGACCATGGTCCAAAGATTTTCCTTTGTGAGTAGTCGCCAACCCAGCTTGGATGCCAGAGTTAATGCAAAGGCATTGATATCCTTGATGCCCCAACCCCCCCATTCCTTTCGTCTAGCCACTTTATCGCATGCCACCCAAGGGACTACAACTCCTCCTTTGAACCTTCCCATAGGAATCCACTTCACAGGCGCTTGATTTTTCATATGATTCCTTTAGGCACCCAAGTTAATGCAGTCCAATAAACAAGGATGGCTAGGAGGACCGATTTGATCAACACTAAACGACCTGCCCATGACAACCACTTGAAGCTCCAATGTTTAATTCTATTTTCAATTTTAGCCACTAGCCAGCACCAATCTACAGTTCGGTATGTATCTAGCTTGAGGAATAACCCTAGGTATTTAAAGATGTTAGATAATTCCTTTGTTTCATAGGGGAGTTCTTCTGATATCCTACCCACCTCCAACTCAGAAAGGCCTTCTGAGGTTACCGAGGATTTTCGAACATTGATGCATAGCCCTATAGCTTTAAGGAAAAGGTCTAAAATGTCATTGAGCTGCCTTGTTTCCATTCGAGAGCCCGAGCTAAACAGGAGTATGTCGTCCACAAAAAGAAGGTGGGTAATACTTAGATTTGCATCGACCTCGATCCCTTTGATATCCCCTCTCCTTCTAGCTTCCGAGATCATCTGGCTAAGCCCCTCTGCTACCAATAGGAAAAGGAAGGGTAAGAGGGGACAGCTTGCCACAGACCTCTCTGGCTCTGAAAGAATGAGGTTGTTTCCCCATTGATCAAGACCACGAAGCTAACATTAGTGATGCACCCCATCACCCATTCGATGAAAGAAATTTCGAAACCCAAGTGGGTTAGGAGCAACTGAATATAGAGCCAGCTTATGCGGTCATATGCCTTAGAGAGGTCAATTTTAACAATAACACCTTTCTTCCCACTCCTCTTAAGGCTATGAAGAGTCTCCTGTGCTACACCGACAACTTCATGAATTTGTCTACCATCCAGGAACCCAAACTTCTCTTTAGATATATTCCTTGAAAGTATGGGTTTGAGCCAAACAACTATCACTTTTGCTATAATTTTGTAAATACAATTACAAAGTGATATGAGACAAAAATCATCAAATTATTTCGGATCCTCCTTCTTCGAGATTAGGGCTACAAAGGTTGAATTGAAAGGCTGATGAATTGAACCTTTGAGCAGGGATTCTTTGACCACCTCTGTCAGTTCCTCCCCTAGTGACTCAAAAAAATGTTGGAAAAAATATACCATCCATCCAGTTGGCTCCTGGCTTTTATCTTTCTTCATATCCTTGAGGATGCCTTCCACCTCCCCTTTTGTGACCGGCATCATGATTTTCTCATTTTCATCCTATTCCACGTAGCGGGGAAAAAAACAAGCCACTTTGATAACTTCTACAATAGATGCTTGAGGAGGGGCTTTGAAAAGGGACTTGAAATGGTTTATCCCCAGCTTAGCGAGTTCATCAAAAGATTTAGCAGTTTGGCCATCCTCCAACTGCATCTGCCATATGGTATTGATATTTTTCCTGCCTTTTGCATAATTTTGGAAAAATTTTGTATTTTCGTCCCCCGCTGACAACCAAATGGCTCTACTCTTTAAACGCCACTGTTCTTCCCTGTCCTTTGATATTTTCCTATGAGAGGCTTCCAGGGATTTGATTTTGTCCCTTTTTTCAGGAGTTTCATATCCATCATCATCGGGTGACTGCAACTGATCTAATTCCATTCCTATCCGTAGGAGGGATTCATCCTCTTCCTATTTTTTCTTCTTTTCCCACTCCATCATTGCCTTCTTCATCAGTTTGAGTTTCCTCATAAAAAATTTGCCTTTGTCCCTCTCCAAACATTCCTTGTCCGCCTTCCAAGTGGATTGAAATAGTTCATTAAAGGACTCTTTTTTTAGCCAGGAGGATTTAAATTTGAAAGGGGCACCCAATTTTTTCTTTGTTCCTGTGAGCTCCAAGAGGATGGGCATATGGTCCGATTCACCCCCTTCCCCAATCTAGTGCCTGAAGATTGGAATTTTTCCCACGAGGTCCTCTTTAAGGAGGAAACGGTCCAGTCTCTTTGCAATTCTATCACCCCCCAATCTCCTATTCCTCCAAGTCATCATGAGCTTAATGGGGTCAACATCCACCAATCCCGAGGTTGTCAGCTTATGGAGAAAGTAGTTAGTCAGTGGGTCCACCATGAAATTTGGTCCCCAAGCTTCCGATAACCCCAGGTAGAAATTGAGGTCCCCCCCGACAACCAGATTTTTTCTCCTCATCAGAGATTTGGAGAAAAGAGAGTTCCAGAAAGGGACTATGTCCATGCAAGGTCCATAAACATTTAGAATACTGAAGGTCAGATAGAGGTAGATTGAGTAAAACTCTAGCCCGATAGCATGATCCATACCCCAAGAGTTCAGTACTTTCATTCTCCCATCTTTACAGCCCACCGCTAGACCTCCAGATCTCCCTTTTGCATTCAGAGTGAAGAAGGACCAACTCAGGAAAAGTTTGCAGAGGGCTCTCTTTATGTCATCACCAGGCCCCAGTGTTTCTTGGAGCATGAGAACATCAGGAGAGTATGATTTAAATAACTCCCTTAATGCTAGCTTTTTGGAGCTGTTAGCTAGCCCACGATAGTTAAAGGAGAGAAAAATCATTAGGGACAAAGGGAGTGGGTTTTCGCTGCTCTAAGCACCCCTGAAAGGGAACGTTGTTTTCCATCAGCAATGTCGATCCTGCCTCTCAAGTAGGCTTTTGAGAGGTTTTAATTCCTCCCTCTAGCCTTTCAGGGGCCCACGATAATGGGGAGGGGTCCTAGTCCTCCCACCGCTCCCCAGGGAGGGGGATTCTTCTCTCTAGGCCTAAGGTTATAGTGCATTAAACTAGAGGAGGGATTGGGAGGGGGGATCCAGAGGGGAAGATGGGACAGGGGATGAAACATTAAGATCGGGAATAGGAGTAATGATACTGTCTAGAGATTCAGCCACAGATTCAAAGTGAAAAATAGGATCACAATTAGGCCTGGAGGGACCAGGCTTAGCCAACAAAAAACATGAAGAAATTAAATCAGAAATAAAAGCGGGGGTAGAGACCAGAGCCGTACCCTCAGGAATGGGGGTCAGGGTGCCTTCTTCTAAATTCCCACTAAGAGGCGGATCAACTCCTTCGGCCCTGGAGGGTGATGAAAAGGAGGTTGGTTCTGTCAGCATATCCTGTGATCCCCCTTATGTTTGTTGCGATGTTCCACCTTCTACGCCTTCCATAGCTAGCGCTCCCTCCTTAGTAGAAATCTTGTTCTCAGAGTTACCTTTGCTGCTACATTCTTTTTCTTCTTCCTTCTAAGCTTGTAACCCAGTGGAAATTCCTTGGCTAGATGTCCATAAACGTGGCAGCAGTGGCATCTAAATGGAAGGTGCTTGTAATCGAGCGTCTGTGTAAACATGAGGTCCTTGTATGTCAGATTGATATCTTTAATATTTAGGGATACAAGAATCCAGGCTGAGCTTTTATCCATGGTTTGTTGGTAGGAGGATTCAACCTCTAGGAATTTCCCTAAAGAGTTCCCAATTGCTCAAAACACAGAGTCCTTCCAAAACGGGAACGACAGCCTAGGGATTTTAACCCAAATTGGTGATTCATCTATCTTTTCTCTCTGTGCGTCAAATAAGGGGTTCCATTTTTTGAACAGGATGGGTCACTTCCCTGGACTCCAATTCTGGCTAAGGACCCATTCCAGTGCTTCCTTCTTATTGAATTTAATCATGAACCATCCACGCGCCAGTAAAATTACTTCAACCTATTGCTCGGGCCCACCTTCCCAGGCATTTGATGTCCATTCTTTGATGTAATTAGTCGAGAACTTCTTTCCCTTTACTTTGCCAACAAAAATGGTATCCACAACGTCCATGACTTCTTCGGTCTATAAATGCACCCCAAGAACTAGATTTTGAGGGGTTTCTTTCCTCTTTATTAGCTTAATCTTCTTTCTCTGACCTCTTGTAGTCCTGTTTCCTTCTCCTGCACTGTTACCCTACGCTTCGTGAGGAGCATTGAGTCCCTCCGGCTCAGACGGTTGAGGTCGACCAAACTCCAAAACCGGGGAGACCAAGCCACTCAAATATTTGTCACCCGAGTCCTCCTTTCCCCTTATAACTGATGACGATTCCTTTGCTCCGCTCGCACCCACATCCTTCCTTTTCCCTATGACAAGGCCCAGCTGGACTGAGACCCCAGAAAATGGATCTCTATGGTCCCAAGAAAACCCTGAACCTTGATAGTAGTCTGATCCTATCCCGATCGAGAAACCCTAGTTTCCCCTTCCACAAAATGAGGATGGAAACTCACCTTCTGAACCCTATCCTGCACCCGAGATGGGGAGAAACAGGTACTAGCTGACTCCACCTTCGCCCCCTTAAACGGATTTTGGGTTCTTAATGACCCACTCAAACAGGATTTCAAACCAACATTCCTAGGAAAACCACAACTAGCCACTATATCCTCTAAGCCTCTTGACAACCCAGAAATTTTTGAACCACAGGAGGTGAAAGAACTTATTTGTGGTAAAATCAGCTCTTTTGTTTCCAGATCCTGGAAAAGAGGGGGTTTGTTCAGCTACCCACTCTGAATTTTTTCTGATGGTCAAACTCCTAGGTTCAAACTATTATGCAGGCGGTCCTCCCGCAGACTGAAGAGCTTCTCCTTCCTCCAGACCTCACCCGAGCCTTGAGGGTTTACACTTGCAATCTTGGAAGGACTAATATACCACTCGATGTTTTTCTCTGAAACGTCATACCCCCAAACCGTTAATATGTCGCCAGGTTCCGGGTCAAGGTCCATTTTTCCCCATTCCTTGACCATGGTTATCTACACAGAGAAGAGGATTAAAACTCGAACGGTGAAGGGTTACGCAGAAAAAAGTTGAAATCGCGTGATGTAACCTCTGGGAGGTAGCGAAAGTAGAATAATACGAAACCCTTATTGCCATCCTCCCATTACCCTAACGCTGCCACGCTGTGAAGGCTATCAGTTCAAGGTTTTCCGCATGGAAAATCACATTGCCACAAGTGCCCTTCGTACTCTAACATCTTGTATAGGCATGGCAGGCCTAGTGCTGACCGAAAGCTAGGTCTCCATGACCAATAGAGTCTATGCACACCTTGAAATGCCATTGCTAGGGTTTTGAACCTCCACCAGCCCTTGCCTCCCGAATAATTAATGTATCATATATCTACTTTCAATATAACTACTTTTCATATTCAACCATCAAAAGGATCAATTGACTGCATTCTTATTATTCACATGTTCTATCATTCATCACTATTACATTGTCACTTCATCATTAAAGTTATTAACAAAATTTGTCATCTAACGTAACCCAGCAAATTTTAAAATTAAAATGACCAGATAAATATAAGACGTATTTAGCATATATAAAATGATTATATTTATATTAGATGTATTTACATATTATTGATAAAATTAATCATATGTTCAATATATTCATATATAAAATGATTATATTTATATTAGATGTATTTACATATTATTGATAAAATTAATCATATGTTTGATATATTTTCCTTGGTCGCACATGACTGAAACCAGCCTAGATCCAGCTTAAATTTGGATCTATCAAGCACCGAGAGGGATCAAATCTCTTGAGGTGCAAACCTTTCCTCACATTTTTCACTCAAAAAAGAGGTTTGTACCTCGAGATATTTGATTCCTCTTGGATAGATCCAAAGTTAAGATGGATCTAGGCTGGTATAAGGACAATTATCAATCAATATTATTCATGAATGTGGGTTGAAATTATATATGGATAACTATCAATGAATACTATCTATAAATGTGAGTTGATTCTTCATTATTATTCAAAAAAAACCACAACACTTGAAATAACTTGCTAATAGTTATAATAGAATGAAGATTTCCATAATTATTTATATTATTATGCAAAATTATTATCCTTTTTATTAAGAAAAAGATTTTTACACCTACATAATGCTTATAGATCTTGAATCATTCACTTATTTCCTTACATTTAAAAAAATAAATTATTAAATAATTAAAAAGATTTTAAATCACATTCTAATACACATATATATATAATTAAATAATTAAAAAGATTTTAAAACACACACACACACATATATATATATATATATATATATATATATATATATATATATATATATATATATATATATATATATATATCACCCTCTTACCACTATACTTCCTAGAAGCATCCTTCTCTTCATTAAAAAAAATAGATATTTTACAATATTTCCATGAAGCGATTGTTTTTCCTTAAAATATAGAATTTTTTTTAACCAAGTCCAAATGTTTGAGGACGCTCATGTGCTCCATGCGTTGCTAGAGCATATTTTGGAGCCGAAATCTCACGTTGGGAATATTAGCAAAACCAGAATGAATATTCGACATTACAAATACTACCATCAATCTATGATAATGGCGTGGGATTTGGATTCAGGTAACCAGTGAGGAGTTAGAGACATGACATAAGAGGTGGGGATGTATTCAGTGTAGGCATTTCCGCTGCTTGAACGCAAAGAGGAAATTGTGAATCTAATGAATGAGCTTAGGAGCGAATTCGGAGGGCCCTCGTTTGAACACCATGTGACCATAGTAGGCGTCCAGAGGCTGACCAAATACCAGGCCTGTGCAAATCTAGAAGCCGCATGCAGGGCCATGGCACCTTACACTTGCCACCTTAACTCGGTGGTCCATGGCACCCACTTCTACCAGTGTGTTTATGTTCTTGTCCATCCAACACCAGAGGTATTAGGATTGAATCCCCCACCCCTCATTACTCGATCGCGTGTTCAAATCTCCAACTTACTGTGTCTTTTGTTGTTGATTCCATGTAAGAAAACAATTACAGCTGAACAAACCACTCATCTTTTCTTTCAAAATGTATGGGTTCATTTTGGTATTTCTACTTCTATTGTAAGTGATTGAGATTCCCGGTTTGTTGGGAACTTTTGGTCAAAATTATGGGACATGATGGACACAAATTTGAAGAAGAGTGCAGAAATTATACAAACATATGTATATCAATGGATTCAATCTGATCTAACAATGTACTAAAGCTAGATACTGAATCCTTATACAAATCAATTGTGGAAATTAAACACAATCCCTAATCATATGAAGCAAAGAAAGAATCAAATCAAACCACAACACATATAATTTCTTGGGGAAAACTTCTGCTCAAAACCCCTCTATCTTCTATTGCATATTAACCATCGAATCACGAAACAATTACAATGCACTCTTCTCACAAGAGTATTTTTCACTCTCACAACTGTCTCACATTGTCCTGGACAAAACTAACCAATACTTAGCCAATTCTCAGCCTCTAAACAGCCTGCCTTGCTTGTGCAATTCCTGATTAATACAATCCCTATTCTTTAGGAATTTTTGCCTTCCTAAAATGCGCAAGGATCATGGGAAATCCAATGGGTGTCTAGTTGCATGTGGTCAACCTACTAATCACACAACTTATAGTTAACATCCATTTAACCTTTGTCTTAAATGGGTCTCCACCAGAACTGACATGCATGCAGCTGTTAATAGTAAATCATCAGTTGCATGGAAGATCATTGATTGTGAATTAAATAATATTTAATTCACTTGATCTCTCACTAGTGCAACAAACAGTTACAACTAGTTCAACTGACTTTAACTCACCTAACTGAATTAACTGATTACTCATGCATTAAACTAATGCACCAACTGCAATTCGAACTCATAACTAATAGAATTACCCTGCATGCCTCACCAACCACCCTCAACTCGAAATATAAGAGCTAACTGAGTTTATCACACCTAGTTAACTATTACAAGTGATCATGAGACAATATTACATTTTATTGTCCAATTTAATTAAGGGAAAATTAAATTAGACACTGCACCAAATTAATTAATTAATTTGGCCTTCACACTAATGTATCGCTAGGACCTATTGGTCCCACACTAGTGTGTGTGCTGGAATTTCTTGTTGGACTTCAACACTCCCTCTCAACAAGAAAGGGATTATCTATCACCCTGTTCCTGTCTCTACGGTATTTGAATTTGCTTTTGGCGAGCTCCTTCGCCAGAATATCTGCATCCTGATCTTCCGCAAGAATGTATTGAAGTAACATAATGTGACTCTGAACACAATCTTTGAGATGGTGGTACCGGATGTCTATGTGCTTGGACCTATCATGGAATACCAGATTAACCGAGAATTTAATGAAAGTCTAGTTATCACAATGTATCACATTCGGATCCATCTCAGAACCAAATAAGTCAACTAAGATCTTTCTCATCCAGATGGCCTCACATGTAGCTTGACTTGCTGTCATGTACTCTGCCTCGTCTGAACTGAGTGCCACAGAGCGTTGCTTCATGTTGTACCAAGAAACTATCATCGATTCTATGCTGAAGATACCTCCTGATGTGCTCTTTTTGTCTAATGGACTGCCTACCTAATCTACATCCGTGAAGCCTTGAAGCTTCACTCCCTCTATCAGTCTATACCATAATCCATACTCTGTAGTTACCTGAGATATCTCAAGACATGCTTCCCTGCCTTCCAAAAGAGCTTGGTCGGCTTAACCATAGCTTGAATTAGTTGGTTAACTGCATAGAAAATGTCTGTTCTAGTGTTCACCAAGTACATCAGTGAACCCAGTAGCTTCCTGTAGACAATAGAATCCACTACTTCTCCTAAAGTAGCATCCTCTTTCCTCCAATTTCCTGAAATAGGAGTTTCTGTGGGTTTACAGCTCTCCATGTGAAACTTACTCAGTATCTCTTTGGCATACTTTCCTTGAGAAATAAAAATTTCACCATCCCGCTACCATATTTCCAAACCAAGGAAATAGTGAAGGAGTCCCATGTCCTTCATTTCGAACTCCCTTGCAAGATACACCTTGCATGAAGTTATCAGCTGCTCATCACCTGTCAAAATTAGATCATCAACATAAAGTACGATAATCAAGAGCTTACCATCAACCACAATCTGGTACAGGTTTGCATCAGCTTCACTTTTGGTGAAGCCCAACCCGCTGAAATATATGTCAATCCGAGTGTACCAAGCACGAGGTGCTTGCTTCATTCCATATAATTCTCTCTCGAGTCGACATACATGCAACTCACTGTCAAAGATTTCGAAACCTTCTGGCTGCTTTATGTACACTTCTTCCTCAATAACTCCATTAAGAAACACATTTTTCACATCCATCTGATGAATGCGCCACCCCATCTGTGTTGAGAGTGCAAGGATAGATCTAATGGAAGAGTATCTCATGATTGGTGTGAAAGTCTCCTCCTAGTCAATCCCCTCAACTTGTGAGAATAATCGGGCCACAGATCTGGCCTTGTACTTCTCCACACTCCCATCCACTGCTTGCTTCACCTTATAGATCCATCTAGATCCAACCATTGATTTTCCGACCGGTCTTGGGACAACCTCCCGTGCACTGTTCTTGACGATGGAGTCATACTCCTCTATCATAGCATCAACCCAAATTGGTTGTTGCACTGCTTCCTGAAAGGAATATGTTTTTGTCACAATACACTTTCTCATAAGAGCCATGTATCTAGTAAACCTGTCTAGAGACTGTCTCTGTCTGCGCAGTGAATTATGGGCTCCTACATTCTCTGCTGCATCAAGTATCAATCTATTAGATTATGTGGTGCGCCTTCTACCATTTCTGGTGGATGGCTCTGCATGAGTGTTTTCTGCCACTCCATGATCCTCCGCATGCGGCTGCTCCACATCTTGAGGTTCATTCTTTGGAACCAAGAGTTCCTCCTCTGCATGCAAATCTATCTCCCTCTCAAGGGACAATCTCATGGCTTTCTCCTCATCAAATTTTATTTCCCGTCTCACAATAGTCATTCTGTTATTTGGAAAATACACCCAATAGTTGTGGGGAGTATCAGTGTACCCCACAAAGATCCCAATCTCAATTGTTGGTTCTAGCTTCTTCCTGGTGTCTTTGGTCACATGCACATAAACAGATGAGCCAAAAATCTTAAAATGTGAAACATCAAGTTTCTTACCAGTAAAAGCCTCTTCTGGTGTACTCATGCCAAGTATCTGATGATGACAACGGTTTTTCACAAATAATGTTGTGTTGCATGCCTTCACCCACAGATGCAATAGTAGGCCCTGATAATGCAACATCGCTCATGTTGCACCCACAATTGTTCTATTCTTTCTTTTCGCTACCCCATTATGTTGTGGATTATGAGGAGCAATCAACTCTCTTTGAATTCCTTCTTTGCTGCAAAATTTCTTGAATTCATTGGAGATGTACTCAGCACCATTGTCGCTCCTAAGAGCCTTCACATGCTTCCCTGTGTCTTTCTCCACCAGTAATTTTGAACTCAAGAAATTTTGAGAATTTTTGATCTTTCTTCTTCATGAAGTAGATCCAACACTTTCTAGAAAATTCATCAACAAATATCACATAGTAATTATGCTTTGTTGTCGAAGCAGTAGAGAATGGTCCACACACGTTTGAGTGAACTCTCTCAAGGATCTTTGAGGTTTGGTTCTCCTTCTCGTGAAAAGTGGCCTTTGCATACTTCCCCATAGTACATCCCTTGCATGTGTTTGACTGCACAAGAGTACCCTTGGGAAGGCCCGTAGAAATCTGTTGCATGACCTTCAAGGCTCCGTGGTGTAGATGGCCCAATCTCCTGTGCCATAACTCACCCTCATCCTGACTCACCACTTTGTCTGCCTTACCCATCAATATTGCGCAGCCATATACATCAAATTTATAGAGATTATTCATACAAATCCCTATCTTCTTGGATTGTCATGTTGCTTTGTGTTGAAGGAAAGATTTTCCCTCATTGAAAACAACATCATAGCCTCTATCCTCCAACATTACGACTAAGACCAAATTTTTCTTCAAGCCTGGTACATGCATTACATATTTTAATTGAAAGGGTCTACTTGACTATCTCTGGAAGGTAACTGTACCAATCCCGATAGCACTATACCGCCCGTCATCACCCATTTCGATATGCATCTAGAGGTCCTTCTCCTCCAAGCTACTGAAAAGTTCTTTGTCTCCCGTTGTGTGAAAGAATGCACCACTATCCAAGTATCACACCGATCCCATTGCACTTGACACCATGCATAAGTGAGAATTCAAGCTCAAATTGTGAGGCCAAAGCCTCACCAACTGCATATCCTGAATCCTTCTTGTTTGTCTTCTTTTGTGGAAAATTAGTGGCATAATGTCCATGCTCGTGACAGTGAAAACACTTCACTCTGGACATGTCACACTTCTTTCCATCTTTACCGAACTCAGATTTGGAATGGAATTTATTTCCTTTCCCCTTATTTTCCTTGGTAGCGAAAGCACAATCTTCATCATCATCATTTTTAGATTAAGATCCATCCTTGGTATTCCACCTGAATTCTTCTTGCACCAAATCCGACCAAATTTGTTCCCAATCTAGCAACTTTTCCCTTCCATTGACAGAGTCATGATAACTATACCAACTCTTGGGATGTCCTAGAAGAGCTAGGCTCACCAATTCATCATAAACGATAGTAATTCCGACACTCCCAAGCTCATCCCGACATTGGACAATATTTGTTAAATATTTCGGCATGGTGTCGCCTTTCTCCATTTTGATTTTCCTGAGCTTGTCCTTCAGTGCTGATTTTCTATGATCACTATTGCTCTGAAATAGATCTGTCAAAGATTTCCACATTGCATATGGTGTCACTTTTCCATGGAGACTTGAGACAATGTGGTCTTGTACTCCCTCTAGTAATATCCTCCTTGCCTTTGCAACCTTCTTTTGCCAACCATCAATATTTGCAGCATCTACTACAACGGGTTTGGGAACATCATTATCAATAAATTCTTTCAACCCATTGTCCTCCAGTATTGCCTCCATCATGTCTTTCCACGCAATATAGTTAGGGTTACCCTCGAGTGCATACTCCAATCTCAAGCCATTGAAAGCCATTTCGATCCTGAATCATCTGTCGCACCAAGAATACCTTCTGCAAATTCGAATTCTATTAAGTCAAAAACTCAGCTTCTCCTCCACTATAGTGATTTCTCGTGCTCTGGTACCATGTAGAAATTATAAAAACATGGGTATATCAATGGATTCGATACGATCTAACAATGTACTAAACCTAGATACTAAATCCTTCTACAAATCAATTGTGGAAATTAAACACAATCGCCAATCACATGAAGCAAAGAAATAACCAAATCAAACCACAACACAGATAATTTCATGGGGAAAGCTTTCTGCTCAAAACCCCTCTATCTTCTATTATATATTAACCATCGAATCATGAAACAATTACAATGCACTCTTCTCACAAGAGTCTCCTGCATTCTCACAACTGTCTCACACCGTCATGGACAAAACTGACCAACACTTAGACAATTCTCAGCCTCTAAATAACCTTTCTTTCTTACGCAATTCCTGATGAATGCAATGCCTATTCCTTAGGAATTTTGGCCTTCCTAAACTATGTAAGGATCATGGGAAATCCAATGGGTGTCTGGTTGCATGTGGTCAACCTACCAATCACACAACTGATAGTTAAAATCCCTTTAACTGTTGTCTCAACTGGGTCTCCACTGGAACTGACATGCATGCAACTATTAATAGCAAATAATCAGTTGCATGGCAGATCATTGATTGTGAATTAAATAATATTTAATTCACTTAATCTCTCACTAGTGCAACAAACAGTTACAACTAGTTCAACTGACTCTAACTCACCTAACTGAGTTAACTGATTACTCATGCATTAAACTAATGCACCAACTGCAATTCGAACTCCATAACTAATAGAATTACTCTGCATGCCTCACCAACCACCCACAATTCGAAATACATGAGCCAACTAAGTTTATCACACTCAGTTAATTGTTACAAGTGATCATGAGATAAGATTACATTTTATTGTCCAATTTCATTAAGGGAAAATTAAATTAGACACTGCACCAAATTAATTAATTAATTTGGCCTTCACACTAATGTATCGTTAGGACCTATTGGTCCCCCACTAGAGTGTGTGCTGCAATTTCTTGTTGGACTTCAACAAAGAGTACAAAATTTCATCCGTAAACAGATGGTTAGACTAAGGTGGTAAAAAGGACAATTATTCATCTTCTTAGAGGCTATTGCAGCAAACATCCCAAGTTGTGGGATGAACTATTGCATTAATTTTAGCATGCATACAACAGGGCAAAGCATTCTTCCACAAACACATCACCATTTGAGGCATGTCTTGGGTACTTGCCAAGATCTCCTTTGGACTTCATCTTTGAGAAATATGTCGCTATATATGGTCATAGTGACATAGATAAGGCAATGAAGTTCATTGAGAAAATTCAGTTGGTACATCACACAGTGCAAGAACAACTTGAAAGGATTCAAAGTAGCTACAAGGCAAGGCATGATAAACACCATGTTGATCACAAATTCCAGGTTGGATATGAAGTTTGGTTATATATCAGAAAAGAAAGATTGCAAGGGGAAGGTAAAAATCTCAAGCCAATCTGTTATGGTCCATTTAAAATTCTAGAAAAGATTGGTACTAATGCATTTCAGCTAGATTTGCCTCCTTATATGCAAATATATTTTGTCGTTAATGTTGAGAATTTGAGATTGTTTGGGCCTCCTTTGATTGACGATCAAGGAGAGCATGTTCAGTTGCCATCAATAGATGATTTCTCGCCAGAATATCTTGATGAACTTCCGCAAGATCTCATACTTGACAAAAGAATCAAAACTTCAAGGAGAGGGAATGTCAAATACCTTAGAGTGGGACTCAAGGGATAAAATCCTTCCAAGGCCAAATGGATGGAGAGTGAAAGGGTGAGGGAGTTGTATCCTCACCTGCTGAACAATTGATAGTATCTTTTGGGGTCCAAAAGGCTTCTAGTGGGGAGGAATTATCAGAGGCTCAGTATTTAGCTCAAAAATGAAATTTCTCATAAATTATCCAAACCAGAACGACCGAATAGAGATCATCACTAGGATTCCAACGTAACTCGTTTCATCAAAATCTGAGTTCGTATGAGTAAGTTATGGTATGTTGTTTGTTTTCTCAAACAGGTAAAAAATGTGCAGAATAGTGGCAGACTGATGAGTTGGTAGTCCAGTCAGCACCTCAAGAATCTTCAGGGAATATTCTCCAGATTTCAGCCAATGAAACTGTGATAAGTGTCACAGTCAGATTCACCAATTTTGCTTGGGAAGTTGAAATTTTTACTCCTAATCCTAATGTTGCAATTTTTCTATATGGTGGATTATTATTTTTAATTTGGTGAAATTTGGGCCAATGGATAAGGTCCATGTGGTGCAGCTGGAGGCTACCACGTGCCCTCCCCCATGGCAAGGTTAGATGGCAATATAATTCACAAACCATAGTCAAAGTGGGCGCATTATTTTAAATCCAAGGTTCATATCAAAGGTCGGATGAGCGCAATATATATCATTAACCAAGGTTTAGTATGAATGTTACGTTCAAAAAAATGTATGACCGCAGAGGGGCGAAGGTTGGGGTCGACCCCGCAACCTCCCCCATACAAGCGCCAACACCAACCGTTACACCATCATCGAGTTCCTTGTTAACCATAAGATCCTGCATGTATTTGAATTTTGTATCGTGCCATCTTTGGGGTCCAAAGGGGGCGAGCCCCCTCCCATGTGATCGACAGCGAAAACCAGGAGCTAACAAATATTCTGGCAGAGATTTAAACATGGTTAAGCCATGTTTATTAACTTGAAAATCTGGATTAATCTCATGCTAATCCGCGATTAGTTGTAAAACACGCTTTGCGCTAAAATTCTCTTTAATCCCACTTTAATCACACTTATATTAACATTAAATGCGGGTTTATCTTAGTGAAAGACTTGGCGGAGCCACCAAATGTGGCGGAAGCTCCACTTTTAGCGGAGTTAACTGGTGGACTTCTAGTTTTAGTGGAGAAAATGTAGGAAAATTTGGTTTTGCCATAATTGAGGAAATTATCGACCAATTTTGGCTTAGGAAGAGTCATTCTTGGTAGATTTTGATGTTTTGGAGCCATTGGAGCAGGTTACAGAGGCAACAGGAGACTGTAAACAAAAATTTTATGCAATTGAATCTAATACAAAGGCCCATGCCATGGAAGCTGGACCAAGGAGATGTAGCCCATGACGGGTGAACTCATTCATCAAAACCATGTGTATTTGACTCAGTTGTCTTTTATATGTTGTTGTTCAACATTTAGCTTCCATGCTTTTATTTTCATGAATTACACTTAAACTCATCAAGTTTATTGAATTGTCAATCATAAGCACATGTATAAACCCTTGTACTAGAAGAAAACCAAAGCACTTTCATATCAAATTTGAAACTGATATTAGCACATCATTAACTAACAATCAAATTCATATCATATTTGTAGGCCATTTTTGGAGAACTTTGTGGAAGAAACTATGAACTAACTTGAATTTTAGTTTAGCATACCACCTACAAACTGATGGGAAAACAAAGATGGTAAACATAATCTTAGGGAATATTTTGAGAAGTTTGGTAAGTGAGAACCCTAAGCAATGGGATCAAGTACTTACTTAGGTAGAATTTTCATATAATGATTCACACAATAGAATTAAATGGATGTGTCCATTTCAAATATTGCATGGAATGCATCCAAAGGAATTTATGAATTAAGAAATTTACAAAAGCATGAATTATGGAGTGCGGATGGTGAAGGTTTTGCAGCAAACATGCATGAGTTGCAAGAAAAACTCAAATAAAAATTGCAAGAGAACAATGTAAGTACAAATAGAGAGTGGATATTAGAAGAGGACATCTAGACTTTGAATTTGGTGACTTAGTTATGACGCATCTTAGAAAGGAAATTTTTCTTAAAGAGACATATAATAAATTGAAATTTAAGAAGACTATCCCATGTAAAATTTTAAGAAATTTGTCTTTTAATGCTTATGAATTAAAACTCCCAAGTAACATTTGGATTTCTCCAATGTTCAAGTTTCAAATTTGTATCCCTTCAAGGGGACAGGAAGTATTTCAATAGATGAACTTGTTAATGATGAAAATTAGAACATTGGATGAAAGAAGAAACTTCCAAAATCAGTTCAGAAAGAGATTGAAGCAGTGCTAGATCAAATGGTAGCCAAGAGAACTAGAGGTAAGGAGTAATTTCGTTATAGATTTAAGTAGAAAAATCAAAAAATAGAAGATGAACCTTGGATGATAGTAGCAGAAATCTCGAAGTATGGCACAAGTGTTGAGAATCTTATGAATAATTATTTTCTTCTTCAGGAGTCTGATGCAAGAGCATATCCCATTCAAACCCATGATTGACCCTCTTAGGCTAATAAATTTACTAAATGAAGTTGGTTTCCTTAAATCTCATTTAATTTGTAATATTAATTTATTTTTCTATAAGTTGCAATATCTAGAAGGTATCTATATGGATAGGAGGTTGTGACGAGTGTCATTTAGTTGTTATGTAATAAGATAGCTTAGCTAAATTAGTAATATTATTAGCATCAAGTTGTTAAAATTGATACGGAAATATTTTCTTATGTAATTGAGAAAATTGGATATTTTTGGCAGAGGTGTGAGAGTGTGTGAGATAGTGGAGTGGAAATGTATATGAATACCAAGAAGATGATTGTGCATCCAATGTTATATACTTGGTAGTCATATCTCTTCTTAATAGTTGAATTACATTGCTCTTTGTTTGGGGAATTTAAAACATTTTTGTTGTGTGATTACATGGACATTTTAGCCTTTTGTATTTTATTTGCAAGAAGACAACCACATTGCAGGGAACAATCTTGGTTTTAAACCAAATTACGACGTTATTAGTTGCACGGGATCCACCCACCGAGGTGTAATTCACAGTGGAAAGAATTTCATATCAAAAGTAGCTATATCGAATGAAACAAATGTTATAATACAAATCATTTTTAAAACCTGACATCTTGAGCCTATCCCATTAGTAAACCGGAACAATACTTTTTCCATCAACTATTGTTAGTAATATTGGACCCATCCATTCAATATTGATGATACATGTAATTTTGATATACCAATAAAACTTGGTTTGATATACTATATCGAATCCATCCCTTTCCGAAAACAAAACTCTGCCATGTCACTTGTTATTAAAATTCTTTTCATACTGTGGGGTTTTTTTATATTGAAGGATTGGGAAATAAAAGGACAAGAGAGATATCATATAGGTCATAAGTATCTAGTCACATGGAAAAAAGTTGTCTAGCCATAATACTTGAGGATACAAAATTTTCGGTTCACGCGCATAATATCAGTGTTAATGAGAACAACTTTAACACTATGTAATTGAGTGGTGACAATTGTAGAACAAAGGGTTAAACCCTGAATCATAACTGTGAACACAAAGACTATAGCTAATAAAGAGGGAGAGATTGAAATATCTATAAAAATTTTCAAGGGTATCGATCCAAAGAGAAAGAGGATTTCCATCAATTTTAATAAGTAATATTTTCAAGTAATAAAAAAAATATTGTGTATTAAAAATAACATATATCGTGTCATTTGCATAAGGGAGGGTTCAAGACCTCTAAAGGATAATCCAAAACACTTTTTGATATCCTCTCCTTCTACCTTTTTATTTAATATATATATATATATATATATATATAGAAGATTACATATTTACTCGGATATTAATTAATGTAATATAGAGAATTAAGGAGATATCTATTTATAAACACAACTCCCCTTCTCAAAATGGAGTGGGGAGGAAGAGATTCATTTTTGTTTTTAACATTTTTCTTAGGCCTTAAAGTGTTTGGGTGGATCCAAACAATATACTTTTAATTAAAGCTAAATTATACCCTAGGTCACCATCCACTAAGTTAGGAGGAAAATAGATTCCAACCGTGATGCCCATCTATCCCACATTTACAAACAACTCAGTGGTAAAGGACCATTGTCATACACACTTTCCCTTTCTCATGCATGTCTTCTTCTTCCATATCTTTCTTATAATCAATTGTCAATATTATTACGTGTAAAGCATTGAAGGTCCATGCGTATAAGAGTGTATCTTCTCCAAGACACACTCTTATACACGTAAGCTTAATCATGTTAAATTCCCTTTTAATTTGTTTTTTCATTTTCAATTTTGTGCATTGATTTAAAATTTCTATGGTTGTATTCAACGCAATACCTAATGTGTATGCCATGGAAAGCATCGACCTTACTTTCCATGTTTTTATTGTGTCAATACACATGTATTTTGATCTATATGGATATTTGTTTGAGTTTTCAATCATTGATAAATTGGAATCTCAATAAATATTGATAAGCTAAAATTTTTTAAATAACAAGGTGTCTTGGATTCCAACAATTCAAAATTTTTCACTATACTTTGTTTTCTAACAATGATAAAGGACTCATTTCTCACACAAAAGCTAGGTTTTAGTGAGATAGATTGATATTAAAACCTTTTCCTCTAATTTATTTAAGACTTCTAACTCCTTATAATTACACTGAAGCACCACATTTGTATAGATTGGAGTTTTCTTTACCAATACCCTTCTTGCAAGACCAACTACTAAAATCATAATGAAACACACACTCAACATCTAGAGGCTCTTCTTATATGCCTCTTTTATATAGCAACAAAAGCATCTATTAACATCAAGGCATAAAAGATTATTTTTTTACGTTCTAATTTATTTTTTGAATGAGCATAGTTACCATTGTATGATGGAGTTGTTGACTATTTACAATCATTCAACTTTGTGATTTTGGTAACAATAAAACTTTATAGTAGTATTTTGATGTGGCTAGTGCACAAATGCATTTAATATAATTTTTTAATATGTGTTTTTCCAAAGGAATTATACTTATTTCTACCCTAAATTTGATTATATGTATGAAATTAGTAGACATTATTCATAGGATATGGGAGGAGTTTATAATTATGGAAAACACAAGACGTTGATATATTGCACCCTTGCCCATGTATTTACCAATTTTCATTCTACATGTTACCCTCCTTTCCATTCATTAAAATGTATTTCTTGTTTATGCACAATTATATGGGTATATGTGTGTCTGATAAAGTTGGATGAATTGATATTAGTGACTTGAAATTACTTTTATACTATATAGAATCGATGTCCTCTCTCTTCTAGTTGATATTTCCTAATGTGCCACATTTAAAATGCTTCAGGTATTGTGAGCCTTTAAATGATAACTATATTGCTCTAAGGAGATGCTAAATTCAATATTTTTATTGAATATAGTATATTTGTAATTTACTAGTATTATTATCTCTCTATTGATGCCTTAGGGAATTAGTATACATTTCTTCTTCTAAATATTATATACGTTTTACTTTTAATTATTAAACATTTTTTTAACAAGAACGAGTATAGATTATATTGAAAATCTTCCTTTGGATGCGGCAAGCAAACCAGAAGTTATATTGCTTTTGCCTCACAAAATTCTAAAAAGGCTAAAAACCAACCTCCTCCCAATAAGAACAAGGGGGGAAGAGGTCCAAAACTAAATATTTGAATGTTTATTCATAATGTTTCATGAAAACAAGAGTAATGTTTAACAAATTTCTTGCACAAGAAAATGTAGAAAGATTTATATAAATTGCTAGAAGATGACCCACCACTGGAACCACAGAAGGCAAGATAGATCTTAGGACCAAAGTTCTTTCTATTGTGATGTTTCATGTTCCTTGTTACAAGTGGGGAAGAATGTTTTTTTTTAAGCACATCTGAATAGGAAGGGGAAGAAGAGGAGGGTTTGAACTTCTTCTTAGCCACCTTACCATCTTCTTCATCTTTCAATGCAAGAGGAACCTTTGGATAAAAGTTTTCCACCACAAAAGTTTTCTTTGGAGAGTCATGATTTGGGCCTTCTTCATATTTCAAACAAGAGTATTCTTTGAAGAGATCTAGTACTAGTTGATTTGCTTAGACCTCAATATTCTCACCTTTTGCCTCATGAACATTCAAGACTTCAAAACTATTGTTTGAAAGGGACAAATGTTGAGATTCAACCTTACATGTTTGTTGCTTCTTATGTTTCCATTTAATTTAAATGAATCCTTGCTTATTTTCTCCTTGCACTTCTTTAGGAGGACATGATGGATTTGGAGAACTCATTTGGGGAAATTTGAGGTAAAAAGTGAGCCTCAAAATGAAAAAAATGTACCAACAAAATCAACTTTAAAAGAACCATTAGGATTAAATATGATGATGCCATCCCCAGGGGATTATATTTTGGAGGGAAAAGAGGAAAATTACTTTTTTTCATCATATTTTTAGCTTATATCCTTGTAAGTTTAGTCAAATATCAAGTGTGTACGCTTGTTGGACGTGGAATTAGATTTTAGATCCAAAAGTACCCACTCTGCATACTTTTAAGTAGATCCACGTTTTTCATGTATTTTGATTTTTTTTCTTGATGTGGATCTACTAAAAGATATGCAGAGTGGGTACTTTTTGGATCTAAAATCTAATTTGACATCCAACGAGTGTACACACTTGAAATTTGAGTAAATCTACAAGGACATAAGTTGAAAATACGACGAAAAAAAACAATTTTCTTTATTTTCTCATAAAAACTCATAATTCTTGTTTTATTATTCTTACTATTACTTTATTATTTTCCTTAGGAGGCCTATTTTATGCCCCAAAATTCCCCTAATGTCGAGAAACTGAAGCTTTTGGACAAATTTTTGCAAAGTGTCCATACTTATGACACATATTGCACTTGAAAGGAACATGTTCATAATCCAGAGCTTGGAGGTGAGACCAACCATCCAGATTTAGTTGAATCGCCTTGGGGAGGCCTTTTGATAAATCCATTTCAACACAAATTTTGGCAGACAAAATTTTTCTCCCATTTTCCATGTCACTGGTAATAAATCAGCCAAGTTTATCTCCTATAGCCTTAAAAATTCATTCACCCCGACAAAGAAGATGGATAAATGGAAATTCAATCCACATAGGTTCAAATGAAATTTCCATCATTAGATGAAATTCCAAAGACCAATAAGAGAGAAACAAACCTCTGGTACACATGAAATAAGGACTCGACTTACAAATCTAGTCTTTATCTTCCTGGTTTTCAAAAAGAAATGTATAATATCCATTTCCACAATAAAAAAAGCTCGTGGGTTCATGATTTTCCCAATTTACATAAACCCATATTTAATGGCTTCATAACTTAGCCATAGCCCAATAAACTCTCCCAATAACTCTTTTTCCTTCAATTTTTCCACACACACACACACATATATATATTTTAGTAGGAAAACCCTAGGTCCAAACAAGGGATTGATTCTGCCTTCTTCACAAATTCATTTGGGGCACTCATTATGCATGCATTGAACCACACAACAAACACAACACCCGCTTGATATACCTCAAAGGTTGTCCACGAGCAATGACAGAGAACCAACCAACTGTAATATGAGGGCATCTGGAGCGAGGATACACCATTGGCAGCGACATAGTCCACACCATGTCGGACAAGGCCAACAGAGACTGCACCCACAACAGGTGGAAGCCCAAGTGACGAAAGCCTTCTCAGCTTACCCTTGTAACAACATGAAACACAACCATGCAATGAAAGCCTTCTCGTTATACCCTTGCATCAGTGACCCAAAAAAGCTTAGTCACACAATGAGCTCGAGGCGACAACAACGATGCACAAACAACACTCGGAAGACAACAGTAACAAGATTCAATGGGATCTCAACGACACTTACTCATAGAATGGGGCGTGCACTAAGAATCAACATGGAAGCTCAACGTTGAGGGTTTAGGCAGCTAAAGAAACCCTAACAGTAGTGAAACAAACATGCAGAGCTCCATCTCATCTCATACTAAAGTTTGTTGTTATTTTAACAATATTCAAATTATTAAACAAGTTTTCAAACTTTTTCTTAATTAAATTATTATTTAGATCTAAGTAAATATATCCTAAATATTAACCAAAACCTCTTCAAATAATGTTGGAGTAATGTAACAACCCTTATTTATTTCAACATTCTTTTTCTTCCTTGATATTTTTTTAATATAAAATTATGTTTGAATTATTTTTTTAATGTAAATCTTAAATTAATAATAATGTGCTTTATTAGATCAACTCTTTACTTTCCGAAGTTTCTCATCAATTACATTCTTATCATCATTTCAACCCTTATTATTCTAATTAAATATCTTATAAATTGACATAATTACGCTCCCTCTAATTAGAATATTAGTGTACTTTTGCACACATTATAGATGAAGCACTTGTGCCTGTGCCTGTGCCCTGTTTTTTCTAGTGAAAATATTTTTAAAACTATCCCAGAAGCTTAGATCACATAACTATATAAAACTATTGGTTTAGGACAGATGATATTGAATATAGAGACGTCAGCATTATATTAAGGGTATCTTATAGTGGTATGTTACATGTGTGGAAGAGGCATCACTTCAATAATTTTATTGTATAATCATTATACACATCGCAAAACATTTCTTATTGTATTCCTTGTGATGGGCAAGTGGATCTAATGTAACATCACAAACTATGTAAGGATGCATGACATTTATGCCCTTAATTTTTCCATACACATCACAAAAGGAATCTTGTTTGCAACACAAGTGCATTTAATGTGAAAGTTTTCTTTATGATATTTCTACTGGGTTTTTTATTATTCATTAATGTGGGTTGATATTATATAAGGATAACTATTTTTTCCGGGTTTTTTATTTATTTAAAGATAATATTATTTATGAATGTGGGTTGACATTACAATTTATCAATCAATATTGTTCATTAAGGACAATTATCAATCAATATTGTTCATGAATGTGAGTTGACATTATATAAAGATAATTATCAATGAATATTATATATGATTCTTCATTATTATTCAAAAAGAAATACAACACTCGAAATAATTGGCTAATAGTTATAATAGAATGAAGAGTATGCAAAATTATTATTAGTTTTATTAAATTTATTTTTTTAATATAAAGAAATAAGTGAATGGTTCAAGACTTATAAACACTTTGTTGCCTAAAAATAATAATAATTAATAATAATTATGCCGTAAGGCGTTATTATTTGAAAACAACTCTACTCGTTGTCATGGTGTCTCTGTTTGCACCATTGGATCAAATGTTAGACGATTGAAATGATTTAGGCCATTAGATCCTCTGCCTCCATATACCTAACTACCTAACTAACTCACCAAAACCTATTAGATCCTCCGCCTCCATTTAGTTGATCTCATCTCCTGGCTATGCAAAAACTGGTTTTTACTAATACTTATTGTGTTGCAGATACTAAAGAGTTTCAGAAACCCTGAAAGCCTAGAGTTCGGATAAACTGGTGATCTCTGTCTCCAAAACTGTAAGCCAAAACAACAATGCCAGCGAAGATTAAGATTATTTGATGTGATTTAGATTTCAGGTTCTCAAGAATGGGGAAAAAGAAAAAGTAAAGTTGCAGCAGAATGCCAGCGACTTAGAGTCCACATATTCAAAATCTTCACATGGAATTTTGGTAATGGCAATTTCTATTATCTTATTATCATTCTTTTATTTGACTATCTGTTATTTTTCGAAGGCCCCCGGACATCCTATGGGATGAAGAGTGCATGGATAAACTGATAAAATCAAAATCGCTCTGTTGTTTGAATTGAGGGATTCGGTTCAAACTGGCACATTGACTAATTTATTATGATTATTTGATGTGATTCAAATTTCAGATTCTCAAGAATGGAGGAAAAGTAAAGCTGCAGCCGAATGTGCTTAGTGTAATTGAAGCTCCAACTCGCCATGAAGAAGAGGACGAGAACGATTGTGAAACATATTTAAGTGGGTATAAAAATTTATTAAATTTGGCCCCAGAACGAGCCATTGCTGTTGACTATTTGGATATCTAAGATAACGGATTTTATTGTAAAATAAAAAATAATCGTTTCCATAAAACATCCAGAGGTGATTCGATGATGGAAGCTGTCAATGAAAATATGTTTTCGTTTTAATTATAAAGAAAAAATTTATATAAAAATAAAAATTAAGCTAGGGGATAAATACTGAAAATTTTGTTCTCATTTCATAAAATAATTGAAACCACCATTTTAATTCAATCATTCTTACTTTCTGTTTACATTTTCAGCATGAGTCATACATGTAAGATTATAAGAAATTGGTTAGAAATTTTAGTTTTACCATTTTTTATTTTTTATTTTTATCTTTTTCTTTTTTTATAATTTGGTAGTGAAAAAAATTCTCATAATTAATTTTTTTATTTTTATCTTCTTTTTTATAATTTAGTAGTGAAAAAAATTCTCATAATTATTTGTATGGTTTAAAATAACTTTTCTTTCTTTTTCTCAAATTCAGTGATAAATTTTTTTGGCATTATTGTTTATAATATTTTATAATATGTAAATAAATTAAAAGTTTTTAAATTTTTTTATACAAAGAAATTATGTATAATTATTTTTATTGTTTAAATTCTTTTTCCTTATATAATTTTTTAAATTACATTTATCTATGAATGATTTTTTTTAACTTAGATTTACTTATAATTTTTTAATTTAGATTTACATAAGAATAGTCCATTTTCCATTTTGGTATATTTAGATTTATGTATTTATGATTATCATTTTTATTTAATTACAAACACTAAAAAGTTTTCTATGATGTTTTTTACACAAATCTCATTTCTTGTTATATAAGAAAAAACTATACAAAGAAATTTCTATGATGTTTTTCCAAAAATAATATGAAAGATTCACAAACTAAATCTTTTACTTGTCTAGAGACCCAACACATATTAGTTAGAAAATACTATGATGTTCTTAAATAATATAATTCAATTTTGAATTTTCAATGCATATGGGAGCTCTTTTTGTAATATCAACACCTTCATGAAAGAAATACGAAATTGTTCAATATGCTCAAATGAAAAACATAAAATGTTTCAATATTCAATGAGATAATAACGTTTGTTTGCATAAGAAAATAACATAATACTGTCTTAGAACAGTAAAGATAAAAAACAAATGAAGTTGGCAAAAACCCCATACAATTTCTATTATGTTGACTCATACAATTTCTAGCATAACAGATCGTTGTAATTCCCGCAATTAAAACCCTTCTATACCATACAATTTCCAGCTACTAAAACACATTTTTCACTTGAAACATTATGTATAATTTAACCAATGTATAATGAAGAAGACCATTGGAAAAATCTGCAATCAACCCATGGCTCTCCTATAAAATTTTCAATGTGAACAATGTCATCTTTCAAATTAGAGCTATAGTTTTCTATAATAAAAAAGAAATATAAACAAACACAAATTAATAAGTAGTGAAAGGTAAAATTGAATGCTGAATGCTTAATACAACACAAATTAATAAGCAGTAAAAGAGATGAGATAGGTAGAATCTACTACACAATTTTGAAATATAAACAAACACAAATTAATAAGCAGTGAAAGGTAAAATTGAAGACATTTCAGTTGAAATATAAACAAACACTAGTGAAAGGTAAAATTGAATGCTGAATGCTTAATACAACACAAATTAATAAGCAGTGAAAGGTAAAATTGAATGCTAAATGCTTAATACCATATCTGGGTATATATAATAGCCACACCAATACACAGCTAAATCCTCATGAAAATATGACTAGCAATTGCACCAAATGTTGCAAAGGAAATGTCGTAATGCAATTCAAGAAGAATAGTGACATATAAAGAATCATTGAAGGTCATATATTCTATGAACATTAAATATGCCTATAAAACTTATAACTTCTCATTTTATCAAAACTTTAAAACAATAACAATAAATTTATATCATCATTTAATTTTAAAAAACAATATTCTCATAATTTCATAGGTTTCAAAGTAATATCTCCATCATTTTCCTTAAATTTCCAAGGGAAATAATACCATATCACCACATTGTGATCCAATTCCATGCATATATCATCGACCACATCAATAGTAATAACAAAAATATGGTATTATTCAATGTTTTGGCTTGTGGAAATAGAGTTGTAAAATATGAATGTCCGATGCTCTATTTTAGTATTTTTATGTTGTTCTAAATAGGATAAATGTTTTTAGAAATAAGTGTCGCACTTTGAAATTTATCCTCATTGTTTAATGCTTTTAAGCTGAACTATACCCATGATTACTTTTTAAATTTTCTTAAAAGTATCTCTATCCATTAGAAACTGTGAACAAAAGATTCCCACCAACTCCCAATCAACACTAATGCAAAATAACACTCTAAAGTAAAATTATGCATGCACTTTTTCCATTCAAAGCTCAAGAGTTCATTTTTAATTCTTTAAATAAACAACATAATATAATTGAGTATTGAGTTAGCGTTGGATTTGATAAATAACCAAAATTTATGTGTGCTTCCCACAATGGAAAACAATGGATCCCAAAGGAGGATAGTTCTCATCATGGGATGTGTAGGTAGGAGGTACAAGGTACATACACAAATATTGACAAATTAGTGGTTCCCACCTTCTGCAAGTATGTATTTTTATTTTTATTCTCACAGTCGTTATACATGAATTACATGTATGCATCCAAGAGAATGTCCATTACTCATTGACTTCCTTCAGGGTTCATTGGATGATCATGAGTTTATGTGTGCTTCCCAGAATGGAAAACAATGGATCCCAAAAGAGGATAGTTCTCATCAAGGGATGTGTAGGTGGGAGGTACAAGGTACATACGAAAAATATTTGTAAGGGAAAGCTTGGCTCTTGGTTATCCCACTTACGTTTTGTATTGTCCTGCAAAAACTCAAAATATTGACAAATTAGAGCTCCTCGTTTTCTTCCAACAATTTGGTTCCCACCTTCTGCAAGTATGTATTTTTATTTTTATTCTCACAGTCGTTATACATGAATTACATGTATGCATCCAAGAGAATGTCCATTACTCATTGACTTCCTTCAGGGTTCATTGGATTATCATGAGAGTTTGGTCACTACTGTGAAGGAAGTGTACGCTGTGATATCATCTCTGGCAGGAACTATTGTTCGCAATTATATAATTCAACAACTAAAGCTAGTAGATGCTATTAAGGAAGCTCACAATATAAAGGTGTTCTTTTTTCAGTATTTTTCCCCTTCTGTTTTGGATTTTCAAATATACAAGTAACTGAATTTCTTGATCTCCCTTTTTAATTAGTATTCCATGTTTTAATGTACACTTTGACTAATAAAGCCTATAGGAAGATTAATAAAATTGGGCATTTAAACATTTTTTTTGAACTCCAAAAATTTATAATTTTTGTGAATGCTTTTTGAAATGGTTGAATTTCAATAACACTTTTATGATTGAGCTTTTGATTCTCACTATGATTTTGTACTAATGGGATATAAGAACAACATAATTAGATCACAAAATATGAAAAACCTGATAAAAGTACAAGCCCCTGAATTACAATGTATATCTTCTATGATCATTTGAACAAAATATGATTTGTTTGCTTCAAGTATATCTAATTGTGCACAAAGCATTCAAAACTAGGTGTTGATCTCGAGCCCTAAACAAAACAATATACATCTTGATCATTTGAACAACATATGATTTGTTTGCTTCAAGTATATCTCATTGTGCACAAAGCATTCAAAACTAGGTGTTGATCCTCGAGCCCTGAACAAAACAGTATACATTTGCCCACCAGCTAGTATCCTCTCAGAAAATGAGGTTGTGGAGATATGGGAAGGCTTATAGGCCACCCTTTGGTGAAGAAGAGCATTTCATTCCGAGAATGGATCAATTTTATGGAATATATGTATATTTTTAAGCAATGCACAAAGAGAGGCATATTGATGGGCTTATGATTTATTTCAAGAGATGAGATTATATTATCATGTAGAATTTTTGGGTTTTGAATTTTAAAATTTTGGTTGCAAGTAAGCCTCTTGGACTGCAAATTGCAATTTCCCATGCTCATTTTTAGATTGTACCTAAAAAGGGAGAAGCCTTAGAGCTTTATCCAGATGTAAAATACACAACTGTGGAATCCTTCTTGAAGCGTTACGTTTATGATTTGGGTCTTATGATCATAATATTGTTCTCTTGGCGCTTAAAGATTCAGTGTAATTACTAAGTTAAGATTTTCCTATTGTGTCTACTCTTGTTGGCTAAAATTTGTTTGGCAGCTAATTATAATGGTAAGAAGTCTAATATTGGCTTTAATATCTCTTGCAAAAGAGAACTAATGAGTGTTTAACAACATGAGGCGTAAAACTATGACCTACAATGTTAACTCTTTTGATTTTTTTCAATTTACCTGTCACTTGCAACAACTTAGAAATAAATTTCCTTTGATTCTTTCCTTTCTTTGTGTGGTTTTTCTAGTTGATATGCCTATAACATAAATCACTGAGATAATGTAGATTTTTTCTTATGTAACAAGAAATGCGCTTTGTGTACCCTAGTTGATATTCCTATAAGATAAATTACAAGAAATGAGCTTTGTGTACCCTCACAACCTTACAAAACTCCACAACGCAAGTTACACAAGCCAAAACTTTGAAGAATACCAGATTTGTGCTACTTTGAAGAATACCATATTTGTGCTATTACTATTGGCGCTATTAATATTGGCATGGTCGATGATATATGCAAGGCATTGGATGAAAATGTTGTGATATGGTATTATTTCCCATGGAAATCTAAGGAAAATGATGGACATATTACTTTAAAACCTCTTAAATTACGAGAATATTTCTTTTTTAAAATTATATGGTGATATCAATTTATTGTTATTGTTTTATCTAAGTTTTGATAAATGAGAAGTTTTAAGTTTTATAGACACATTAAATCTCCATTGAATATTTTATCTTCAATAATTCTTTATATGTCACAATTCTTCTCGAATTTACCTTATGGCGTTTCTTTGCAACATTTGGTGCAATATATATATATATATATCACCCTCTTACCACTATAGTTCCCAGAAGCATCCTTCTCTTCATTAAAAAAAAATATAGGTATTTTACAATATTTCCTTGAAGCTATTTTTGTTTTCCTTAAAATATAATTTTTTTTAAAACCAAGTCTAAACGTTTGAGCCCATGTGCTCCATCCGTTGCTAGAGCATATTTTGGAGCTGAAATCTCACGCTAGGAATATTAGCAAAACCAGAATGAATATTCGACATTACAAATATTACCATCTGTGATAATGGCGTGGGATCTGGATTGAGGTAGCCAGTGAGGAGTTAGAGACATGACGGAAGAGGTGGGGATGTATTCAGTGTGGGCAACGCCGCCGCCTGAGCGCAGAGAGGAATTTGTGAAGCTAATGAATGAGCTCAGGAGCGAATTCGGAGGGCCCTCGTTTGAACCCCATGTGACCGTAGTAGGCGTCCAGAGGCTGACCAAATCCCAGGCCTGTGCAAATCTGGAAGCCGCATGCAGGGCCGTGGCACCTTACACTTGCCGCCTTAACCCGGTGGCCCGCGGTACCCACTTCTACCAGTGTGTTTATGTTCTTGTCCAACCAACACCGGAGGTATTAGGATCGAATACCCCACCCCTCATTACTCGATCGCATGTTCGAATCCCCAACTTACTGTGTCTTCTGTTGTTGTATTGTGTAGGTTATGCAGGCGAATGTGCTGGCCAAGCGTTGTTTCGGCGTATCTGAAAACCCTCTCGAGTCTTACATGCCGCATATGAGTCTTGTATATGGGGATTTGTCTGATGAGGAGAAGGAGAAGGCCAAGGTTAGGGCTCAGGCTAAATTCAATGACCTTATCCGCAACACGGAATTCCAGGTCTCCAGCTTGTGCTTGTACTCCACAGATACTGAAGATAAGTCCCTCACCTCATGGCATAAGGTGGCAGAATGTGATCTTAAAGCCTGCTCTGAGAAGTAGCAGTAATGTATGTATGTATCGGCTGAAATCTCTGCGCTTAAATAAATTTTAGCCGGATCAGCTTACTGATGCCGTTAATAAATTTTAGCGTGATCAGCTTATTGATGCCCTTATAAATTTATGCCCATGAACCCTATGTTATTTTAGTGAGTAGTTGATAATTTATATACTATTTTGATGTTATTATTCTTTTTGACAGCCAGACTAGTTGCCCTAACCTTTAAAATTTACAGAGAATTGTCTGGGTTCGCACTGGATTCTATTAAAAGATAAATTGCATTATCAGTCAGATAAATTTGCAATAAGCCATTTATTAGTTAAAGAACACAGGAAAAGCTTTGGTTCTAGTGGGATTTGCACAATTATTTCGATGGAATCCATAGCAAATAAGATATTTATTGTATTTAGTTTAATGAGCAGTAGGAATGCCCATCTGAGGTAAGTGCATGGGTAGAGTAAAGGTCGATCATTTTCCAGTTGGAGGTAAGTGCATGGGTAGAGTAAAGGTCGATCATTTTCCAGTTGAAGGTAAGTGCAGGGGTAGAGTAAAGGTCGAACATTTTCCATTTGGAAATTTTGATGGCATCAAACTGTGGTGAGGGAAGGTTGCCCTATTGAAATGAATTGAAATGAAGTTGGTGTAAAACTTTTATGGTGGAAAGGGATTTAGTATCGGCAAAAAATTTGGGCACTCAAGAGTCAAATCTTGAAGCTTGGCTGCTATAACTCAGATTTCTTATGTTAAATTTTATCAAAATTTTATGAAGCAAAAAAGTTACTTCTTTTGACTACTCTTAGTGAGGAACCCAATATTGAACTTGTGTCTTGCAATGGTTAATTACTAGGTTGATAGATTCTGGAAACACATTTTATGAGCATATCTCTCATTAACCTTTCATCAAGCCTCATTGCAATGGGTCAAATATAGATTTTATCTAGCTGAGTTTTAACTTGTATTCTCCAAAAAGTAAACATATATTCTTAATTTAGGTGGGGTCTTGGTTAAATGGTGATGAGGTGGGTTGTTAAGACACTTATCACAGGTACAATTCCTTTTGATGTATCTGGACACTTTACCACTCTGTATAAGGTTGTGATATTTTGACTGTGATTTCTTTACCGGTAACCTAACCCATTTGTTTAGGTGTTCCCAACTTGAAGAATGGGAAGAGGAGACATGATCCACACAATAATTCCATTAACATAACCACATGATCCTATTAATCTGTAAATTGTGATAAAGGAAACAGAAAAGATAAGCGAAGCCCCCAGGTTTTCAAAATTCTTAACTCAGGAAACGTGACGGATGGCCCTCTTTTAATTATTGTAAAGCAGTGGGTTCTCATGAATATGAACTGAAGACACATGAAGAAGAATGCATTTGGAAGTGTTGTAATACAGTCCAGCCTTTGTGTGGCGTCTTATCTGGTAAATTTATAATTGCCCATTTCGTTAAAGATGTTATTTAATATAATTGAATATATAACTTTTAATCTAGCCTTTGAACTTTGAATTATATTGATTAAAGTGTTCAATATTAAGCTTTAAATAGAGTTAAACAACCTATAGTAGAATTATTTTTCCTTATATAACATAATTTCCATGCTTCGTTGAGAAGTACCGGGGAATAATACCAATGTTTGGATGAGAACATGGCTGAGCAATTTTGTTTGTATTTTTAAGACATTTTGTTCATTTGGGAAATTGTGTTTGAAGTTGTTTTTTTTTTTAATTGTTTTGGGTTTTTGTGTTTAAGGAATTGAGTAACTGGTTCGGTTTCTTATTGCTTTTCAAGATTTTTCGAATCTCGAATTACTTGATACATAACATTTCATTCTCACAAGCTTGCCAATTGAACTACCCTGAAGACTGTGTTTGAAGTTGTTGGTTAAGCGAGTTTGGAAAAATTTGATAAGTACCTATTATTTTTTGGGGCCACTTAGCACAGGCATATTGAATATCATTTGAACAACCATTCTCCTCTTTAGAACTTCGCTTTTTTTGATGGCCAAACATAATCCTTAGGTTTTCTGGAGGGAGCTCATGCAAAACATAAGTTCAGGTTAGATGCGTGCCACAAGTAAAGTAAAGAACTTGTACCGCCGTGATTCACCAATAATAATAGGCTTCATTGTTGATAGCTCCCCATCAAATGAGAAATAGTTTAATCAAATTTGACAAGAAGCATGAGTTAGATTAAAAACTGAGTTTAAAGTTGTCCCACAGAATGGGTGGTCGTTGATGTCTAAAACATTTTTAAAGGAAAAAACAGGCTAGCTTCTCTAGTGTGCCATTTAGCTATGAAGATTACGATATATTGAATTTGATTGTTGCTCGTGTTTGAAAGATCTGTTCAATTTATACTTCAATTTTTGGTGATCGTAACGTCAGTGTCTGAAGAATGTGGCAACGTAGTTTGACACCCAAGAAGTTAGTTTGACACTCCAGAAGTGATTTATGATAGTTCCATTTTTACTTTTGTGTTTTTCACAAGCAAGAAAACCCCTTTACATTATAGTTGAAAAAGAAATATAACATATTGTAAGTCTAAACTTGCATGTTTTTTACTTATGCCTAGTATGTTATATGTTCTTGGATGGCTCTGTTTTGAAATTGCCACGTCATAATTCCACACATCACCATGGGCCATTTGTTGTATGCATATGTGAGGTTTATGTTGTCACACCCTTGTTTAAGGGATAAGTTCGTAATGCTAGTGCACTCTTTCTCTCTTTATGTAGAGAGAGAATCAATAAAATCTCACGACTTACAATTATTTTTGCATTTTCATTTACAAGTGATACCCATTTTACCTATCTTATTTATATTTTACTATAAAGTGCATCTTGTTAAATTTTACGAACTCTAGCTACTATCCATCTATTATCTAGTAAATTTTCTTTCTTGCTGTAATTTACTGTAAATATCTTGAATAAGTATTTTTGAAATTTTAAACATGTAACCATGAATCATATATATATATAGATATTTTTCCTTTTAAATTTATTGCTTTATAAATTAAGCTCTTCAAAATATAAGGGCTTTTTCAAATAGGAAAATAAATGTTCATTGAGGAGAAATTGTGTTGCATGGGTTCACAAACTCAGGGGTGGGGTTTTAGAACTTGTCTTGGGTTCTCATCCCCAAGAATCGGGTGCTGGAACGGGTACCTCTCAAAAGAACCCTAAAGAACCCAATACTTCCCATAAGAACCTGGTACTTAGTATCTTCGAGCTAGGTTCTTTTACGTAAATGTGTTTGTTGAACCCCAAAAACGGGTGCGTGAGGAGTTCTTGACGACGTTTTTCATTTGTGCAAAAATCCTTTTCTTCTCACATTCCACATAACGGCTTGTTGTCGGGGTAAATAAGTTCATGGAAGTTCAAAATTCCAGCATCAAACAAATGATAGAGAAATGATTTGGGTATCGGATATCCATATGACATATCATATGGAAGATAATCTCCTCCCGCCCAAGAGTAGCTTACAAATAACTTAATAAGTTTAATGCATCCTTAATTAACTAGTTTACTATAATGAAATTTTTACAATTGAAGTTGGGTTTTAAGGATTGTCAGGTCGATGCAGCTAGATCGTTGTACCGTACTTTTATTTGAATATGGTAGAATCATATTGGAAGGTGTAATATCCCCAAAGGGGATATTTTACTGAAGTTGCATAAATTTACTTAAACCCTAAATTATGCCGTAAAATCAACATGCATTTAACAGAAGATTGTCATGTAAAATAAAAACACATAAACACTGCAATCCAATACCACATAGAACAAGAAAAATCTCAGCTTTTATTATAGATAATAACGAGGTTACATATAGATCTGACCCAGAAAGAGCTGAGATGGAGAACTGGCCAACAATAAAATCTGGTGCACTGCTACACTGTGATGGCCTCCAAAAATGAACTGCTGCACTCTTCCTCCAGCAACAACTAACACTGAATCCACTGATGCACCTGTTGAAGATCTGAATGATCCTCACTCTAACATCTCTAAAGCTCTGCGAAACTTCTGAATGAAGTCTCCTCAAAGAGAGTTGGGTTTTCGTCCAACACTCACAAATCACCTAAGGGTTTCCATCCTGGGGCTACTACTGAAGTAGAGAACTACGTCTCAAACCTCTCACACAAGAAAATGATATGATCCAAAGATATCCCTCAATGGCCTCCTCCCTTTCTTTTATAGATCTCTTGGAGCCTTCTAGAGCCTTATTTTAATATTATTTTATTCATGGATCACCTTTCCCTCTTATTAAAATATTCATTTTTAATGCAGAAAAGGGTAAATCGGCTACCATGCCTCCTCCAGTTACTGAAACTCATGTCCAACCGTCCCATAATGTAGGTATCCTCATCTCGGTTCCAAGGAGCTATCACACTAAGGTGTTCTATCATTTATTCCTCCCAAAATGCCACCTTGAGCATAATTAACTGAGTTAAGCCTAAAAATAACTCAATTTTTGGAAAGTTGTCGGAATGCACCGAAATGAAAGGCAAGCTGCTCGGATGATGGAATACATCAAAGCGAATGCCACTAGACATCATGGAAGCTCCTCAAAACTCCTCCAAAAAGCCCTTAAGCTCGTTGATAACACCAATTTGTACCTGTGACCTGTCTGCTCTTAACTTTGGAAGTCCACTCTAACCTTGTCGTAGGTGACACCAAAAAATGGAATATTACAGACCTTTCGCCCCAAGATTGCTTGCCCTAAAGCAATCCAAATATGTGGGCAACTCTGTTGGCCCACCGCAACTGATACCCAATGCCTGGATCCCATACAAACCCCTCGGTGTCGCTATGCGCCTGTGTCAAGCCACCTGGAATAGACCCCTCAATGCTGGGATCCCAAACTGATCTCTCACAGTACCTGTCATCAAACAATCCTCCCGAATCCCAATGCCACCATGGCCAATCATTGCCTATAAGTCCCACGGCTCGGACTGCGCACGACCTCTGGCTATAGTTGATGCCCCATGAAATGAGGTCCGCCAACCAGCATCAATTATCCTTGGCTTTTGGTGTGTTGTACCTCTAACTATATAAGCTGCCCCACTAATTGTGTACCAACTCATCACCTCTCTCCAATCCAAGTTCTGACTCAATCCCATGTTGATCTTTCTCTCCTGAAATCGAGATGGAGTGCTGAAGAAATGACGACCTGTGCCCCACTGCCAACTGGAATTTGTAGCATCTGCTATGGCTAAGGGCCCCTGCTTTGTTGTGCTCCCTACGAAGAAGATCGTACCATCAAGAGGTACCAACTCATGATCTTCCGCCAATCTATCCTGGAAGAAGAATCCAATGTAGCGACAACTGCATACGGAACATGCCTGGAGTGTTGTTGCCAGTTCGCAATCAACCCACATTGCTCTGTACCATCTGCTGATGAGATCTGCCTACAGAAGAAGGCCCCTCCCTCTATAATGGGCCAAAGTGGGCGAGATATGCTACAAGCTCCATCGATGTTCTCCTAGAGACTGATACTCCCTGAAAGCACTGTAGCTCTACTGACTGCATGTGCATCTATCTGCACTTCATCAGTGTGTCGGCCCAAAGATGGATGCTCCACCATCTCCAACAGCTCCTCCCTCTCCTGATTGGGAATGTAATGCTCTTGCTGTCCACTAGCCCCCTGCAGAACTATCCCATCAACCTCCAACATCTCCAGCGGATATCAATCTGCAACTGTTGTCACCGTACTCGGTGTCTGTGCATCTGACTACTCCTCCTCAATGGCTGACCCAAAGGTTAGCCAAATATCCATCATAGATTCAATGTGAGCCTCCATCTGGCTCTCCCCCAAAGGACTATCATGCATGATGTGCATAGTATCCTCCTCTGCTGACTCAAGCTCCATCATATGCTGCTTTGGCTGAATCGTCACAAGTGACTCATCACCCAGAGTATCTCCCGTAGAGTCCCCTGACTGCTCACCTTGCACACTGGAATGCAGCTCCGGCTTACTACCATCAACTCCACATGACTGCTCCCGCTCCCCAGAAGCATCTGCGTCTAATCCCATGGACTCATCTGAAGAAGAGTCCTCATCCTGGCATACAGAAGGAATGCCCTTATGTTCTGCCTCTGTCGCATCATCTGCATCACTCAAGCATGAGTGATCCGCCCCCCAAGGTTCTTTGCAGATGAAGCAAAGTCCCTTCCTCCTTAACTCATTTCTGCTGCCTGAACCACCAAATTGGAGCAACTCTTCCCTGGTCAACTGTCTTCTGAATAGCCCAATATTTTGTTCAACCAGCCCTTGGGCTAGCTCATAAGCAGCGGGTGGGACCAACTGCTCTCTCCTCCAAATGCTCAACAACCTACTCTGCAACTCTCGAAAAATGGTCTCACGGTCTCTCATACATGACAACAGGATGGACTGTATGTGTGCTATGACTGTGTTAGGATGCTATCTCCTAATGCTGAAGAAGCATTGGAACATTTGTAGGATCAAGTCATCACACTCAACATCAAACATGATGACATACGTCTCGAATGTGGCCATACTCCCTAAAATCTCAAGCTTCTTCTCGAAGGTAGAGCTTGAGCTTTTGTCCAAATCCTAAAAAGTCTCTACTATCAATCTCATAATCTTCCTCATAACATCATCACTGTATGGAGCTTTAGGTGTAGTCAACTTCATGATATTGTTGAGGCATGATGCAACTGGAAGTCTGACCCCCTCACACGGCTCCTTCAAGAATTTGGGTTGTATAAGAGCAAGCATAGCAGGTTTTAGAGCCCAAATCAGTTTCTTCCCTCCTTCTTGGCTTATTTTGGACAGAAGTTCATTAAGCTCATCAAGTTTGGACAAAACTCTCCATGTCATCTTCATGTGTTTCAAATCTATTCCAAGCCCAAGAATTTTGTGACCAATCCCCAATTCTTCCTGCAAATCTTGACTGTTCCTTTTGAAGGATGGCATAAATCTCTCTTGAAAAGGGTTTGTTGTTCAATTTTGTTTTCTAGTCTTTTGATGCATGGTGGTTCAAGGAACCAACTTCTATTTTTATTTTCATCAATCTATTTAGGAATCCCTCCATGGTTCAACCAATGATGTGGTCACTGTTTTTCTGAGTTCTTAAGTGTAAGTCATTCTTTGAGAATTTGTCAAATGCTTGATATTCCTCATTGCTATAGGTGAACTTTTTGTCAAACAGTTCAAATGCATATTGCTATAGGTGACACATATTTGCTGGTGTCAAATACAGTTGTACACAAGATTTCAACTACAATCAACAGTGCAAATTTCCTTCTTACATCATATACAACTAACGATCACAATATACAAATTTAGTGCTTAGTTAACCAGAGAAGTAGTTGTCTGAGATTTATTCCAGCACTGTCACATACTCAACATACACATATTTTTGTGATCATCAAATTAGTAACCATATAGTAGAGTAAGCGGAAAGTGGAACCTGGAATGTGCACCACCAATGGAGCAAATAATGTGTGGTCAACTTCAGCCTCAACACAGATGTTTGTATGAGCCACATCTCCGCATATGCAACCTTCAGGTGTGAAATACGTAGCCCTGGAAGAAATATCTCCCACGCAGAAGAAGACAAGGATACAATACCCAACCAACGAATACCACATCCACGGGCCCTCTCGAACTCTAGGAAAAATAAATAAATATATTCGGTCAGGTGTTCAATAATGCCACTGGAAAAAATGATCTTTGACTGTATGTGCAACCGATGATGATAGAACCCAGACTCGGCCCTTTTAGTGGCCTCATTAAATACGCACTTCCCTTTGAATTCGACTATTGGGTGAAACCGACTCAATTAAAATCTTGTGCAATCGCGGCTCTTGCACTGTAGTCCCTACTCAAATGCGACGACACACTGGCGACTTCCACATTGCCTCTATGACCTCTGTCAAAAGGAAACTCGAACAAGATTTTTTCGTCCTTGACGTCTTCGAGTATGGGTATAAGGTTGGCCTTTCAACCACATTCGAATTTTCCCAGTGATTTTGGGATTTATGATAACCTCTAGTCCCATGAGAAGTCGTTGACCTCTGCAACCACGTACCACTAGGGTTCAACAACTATCAATCACTGATATTTGAACCTGACCTTGCTTGGCACCTCTGATTTGAAGAATTTGAGTAGAGAATTGGACCCAAAAAATGAAATGCCAAATCGTCCACCTCTGTTCATTAATTCGGCCTCTATAAGATCTGCAGGCCCTTCATTATTCAACAAATTTGGTGTTCGAGATGCCTGGAACTCGGTTCGTGTGATTTCAACTCGATGCTCAGTTGATTACGCTCTAAAGCATACACGAAGGCTCGAAATATTTTACATGCCACAATTGATCCTAGACCCGTGCTCTCGGTCCCCTAATTTGACCTCTTTCCGGAGAATTAATTTGTTTGCTGAAACAAATATTTGGTTAATGCTTCACGCCACTTGAATTTTTTTAGATATTTGGACCAATAAAATATTATTTGTTTCACAAAAGAAATTTCGGCCCTCTACAATCTCGACTCCTTGAAAAAAGTATGACGTTGCCCCTTTCGATAATTTGATCGACAATCCCTTTTTAATACATTCTCATTTCACTGCAAAAATTGTGTTTTTTTTTTGCTTCCCGACAAACCTTCCAACCTTTACTGCAATAATCACTACAATTGGAAATTGAAACCCGCAGGCTGAGCCAAGACTGATGCTCTGATACCACTGTAATATCCCCAAAGGGGATATTTTGCTGAATTTGCATAAATTTACTTAAACCCCAACTTATGCCGTAAAATAACATGCATTTAACAGAAGATTGCCATGTAAAATATAAACACAAACACTGCAATCCAATACCACATAGAACAGGAAGAATCTCAACTTTTATTATAGATAATAATGGGGTTACATATAGATCTGACCCAGAAAGAGCTGAGATGGAGAACTGGCCAACAATAAAATCTGCTGCACTGCTACACTGCGATGGAATCCAAAACTGAACTGCTACACTCTCCCTCCAACAACAACTAACATTGAATCCACTGACGCACCTGTTGAAGATCTGAATGATCCTCACTCCAATATCTCTGAAGCTCTGTGAAACTTCTGAATGAAGTCTCCTCAAAGAGAGTTGGGTTTTCGTCCAACACTCACAAATCACCCGAGGGTTTCCGTCCTGGGGCTACGACTTAAGTAAAAAACCACGTCTCAAACCTTTCACACAAGAAAATGATATGATCCAAAGATATCCCTTAATGGCCTCCTCCCTTTCTTTTATAGATCTCTTGGAGCCTTCTAGAGCCTTATTTTAATATTATTTTTATTCATGGATCACCTTTCCCTCTTATTAAAATATTCCTTTTTAATGCAGAATAGGGTAAATCGGCTACCACGCCTTCTCCAGTCACTAAAACTCGTGTCCAACTGTCCCATCATGTAGATATCCTTGTCCCGGTTCCAAGGAGCTATCACACTAAGGTGTTCTATCATGTATTCCTCCCAAAATGCCACCTTGAGCGTAATTAACTGAGTTAAGCCCAAAAATAACTCCATTTTCCAAAAGTTGTCGGAATGCACCAGAACGAAAGGCAATATGCTCGGATGATGGAATACATCAAGCAAATGCCACCGGACATCATGGAAACTCCTCAAAACTCCTCCAAAAAGCCCATGAGCTCGCTGATAACACCAATTTGTACCTATGACGTGTCTGCTCCTAACCCTGGAAATCTACCCTAACCCTGTCGTAGGTGACACCAAAAAAGGGAATATTATAGATGGGTTGTTATGTTATTTTAAGTGCAAACCCTATTCCCAACCTTCATAGTTTACTGGGATATAGTTGGGAGGTCCACTAAATATATAAGCTAAAGTGTTGGTCATGAAGGGATTGGTAGAAGGATGGCATTATGCTATCTAGAAACATTTTCTGAGAGACCGATAATAATGAATTTCCTGGAGGTCAATTTCATCTATAGGTATTCTTTGACTGATAGGAATCAAATCATCTTTTCTAGCATTAACATGTTCTCCCTGACATTAACTTTAATATAGATCTTAACAACATTGTGTTTCAACTTAATAATGAAGTGTATGTGTATTTTAAAAGGATTTTAGTATGTTAGCCAGTGTCATAGATGAGTATCAGATTGTTAGGTTTCAAGTTTCAACTTAAATAATTGTTAACATGCATATTGTTAGGTTTCAACTTAAACAAATGTTAATATGCAAGTTGGAAGATTTCAAATTTATATATATTATAATTTATAAAATATATAAATTATAATATACCCCCAACGAACCCACGTACCCTGTTTCAAAAAGTGACTCCCTCGTCCCCGAACCCATGTTTCCTGACAACATAGAGGAAAAATTACACACAACAAAACTGGAGTTTTTCAACTAACAAAGACCTCATGGAACTAGATTCGTACAACTTGTATGGCTTGCAACCCTTTTGCTCACGTGTTTGTATTGTCTACTCACTACAAGCAGCTTGTACAATGGTTCTAGTGCACGTTTCCTTTGATATGATTGTTTTGCAACACTTGTGGCCATTGTATGGATTGTGTTTGCTAATGTTGTTCACACATGTGGCAACCTGCAATCTTCAGCGACAATGTGGCCTTGTATGGATTTATCTCTAGCTGCATTTTGTCCATAAAACAATCCTTCTTTCTTGACTGCTTGATCTCTTTCTCTTCTATTGCTCCTTGCCCTCTTCCTATGGAATCTACACACTTGGATGAATGTCCTCCTCAACCCAACCATCGAGATCTCATTGTTTCAATGTGTGTTGTACTCACTAATATATCTTCTCCATTTAGCCTAATCTTTCTTTTATAAGTTTGAGTTATTGACTAAATCCACAACTCTAATGTCCAAATTGATTGATCGCTGAGATTAGATCTCAACTCACTTGAGATCAACGATTGAGATTCATCTAATTCACTAATGAAAATAGAATTTGTATTTCATTAGATTAGCTCAATTTTTTTTTTTTTTTTTTTGGTTATAAATAAAATTACTTTAGTAATTCATTTAATTAAAGTAATTTGCCGAGGTTAAGAGTCATTTGGACTACTTCTACGTGTCTAGACACTTAGACCTATGTGGAAGTACTTGTTTAATGCTACTATAATCAACAATCCCTCTTAGCGAGGTAGGTACTTCTTGAAGAGCCACCTGAAACATGTTTACCCCCTCATCTTGACACAATTTCTCATGCATAATCCTTCACCATGGCTTTTCTTCGAACCTCTTGGAATGTTGCCTCCTTAATGATGTTAGTCATTTGTGCCATGCAGTTCGGAAACTTCTTCGAAGGCCTACTCTCCCTGAATATGCTCCTAGTAGCCTCAACATGCTTAGAACATCCTTCAATGTCAAACCACCTAGGTCTCCTCACAAAACTAGGAGTTATTGGCTCCTCCTCGCCACTTGAAGGTTGACTCCTTGAACTGGAATTCTTTTAAATGCTATTCTCCCTTCAAAGCCTCCTACTCATCATCCTTTATCACTATTGGTGGTAACTCATGAGACTTCCTAGATGCCAATTTCTCCTCGAACTTAACATCTCTGCTCATAACAATCTTCCACTGTATTGGTATGAAGATCATGTAAGATTTTGAGATCTCACTATATCCAACAAATATCCCCTTCTCTCTTGAAGGTTCAAGCTTCATCCTCTTCTCCACAAGCACATGGATGTATACTAGACAACAAAAGATCATGTTTGCCGCTTGTAGCCCGTTTTTTGACCTTTTCTTATGGTTTCCTAGTATTGATCATGGGGATATTCAGAGCATTGTTAGTGGGCTAGATTATACAAGTAGTGGAGACATGGGTGCGGTGCGGGTGGTGTTTTTTTCAATGGTTGGGTGACTCAGTTTTGGATGCTATGTTGGTATATGTATATTAAATTTTAAGACCCCTTCTCTAAATCTTGTTGGTTGACATAGGTGGGTTTATATTTTGATCCTTTGGACCTGGGATTGGAGGCTTTACAATTTGGAGTGTTGGTGGTTATCATCATAGGCTCCATAGGAGTTATATGTGCTAGTAGTGGCTTGTCAGGGGTTGCTATGGATTACAATGTCTGGTGTTTTTTTTTAATCAGAAACATAGTATGTTTCTCGTAATATGTTATAGGGCCATATTTTCATGGTTGTCTGTGGGGAGCTTATCCATCATTGATTCTGTATATTATATGCTTCATAGGTATTATCTACCTGGATTTGGCGTTGGATTATGACTAATTGTTGGTGGTTTGTAGTATACGTTTCTAGGGTCGGCATATTATAGGGTGTGTCGTTATATATGGTTTTCAACATTTACTTCTTGGGCACTCTTAGTGATTTGGGGTTTTAGTGTTGGTCCGCCATTACATATCCAATGAGTTAAAATTTTGGTGGGGTGTTTGGCTCCATATGGACATTGTCTAGCTTATTAATTACTCTCTTTAAGTGGTGTTCTCGCATTTTTTTTTTATATGGACTTTGGATATCTACGGTCGTATTCATTGATACTTGGCTACAATTTGGTGGATTGCCATATATTCCCTCGCGATTTTCGAGTCAGACTAAAATTTCTATGGCCAATTGATGGACCTTTAATTTTTGTATATGTCAGCAATTACGTTGGGGTTGTTCATTGAGCATATCATAGTATTTATGGGTTGTGATTTCTAGTGTGTTGTGCTTTCATGTGTTGTTTTGATATTTATTTATTATTTTATGTTGGTCTTGATAATCATATTTATGACTTGGAACTTATTTCCACTTAGTGGGGTCTGGGATAGTCGATCTGTGGTGGTTGGATGTGATGGGGACATCTGACACTACCACTCTAGAGACATCTAGCACTTCATGCATTTTCTTGACTCCCCTGAGGCAAAGGTATTGATTCAGGAAACACAGGTAGTTGAGAAACTTTTCGCGTGAGGTCTACATGGGCACATTTTGAGTGGGTCACCTTTGACCCAATTCAACCAAAGTTTAGGGCTCTTGTTGTTGTTCGGTGTGCGGGGAGAGCTTCCTTCCTAGGTTTTTTGCTCACAGACCTTTGATGCCATCCCACCTTCAAAAGCATTTAAGGTTGACGAGGTGGTACAAGAGCTCAGAGTTGGAGGGGACATTTATTTGAATAGAGTTGTTGGTTTACGACAACGCACACTAGTCGATAAGTGGCGTTTTAGGAATATGAATGGCCTTCATATGTGGGACTGGGTGGCCACTCATTAGACCCCTGTCATAAACTATAAGCCCCATATCAACATTGTGTTTAACTAGTGGTTTTGTTTTCATTTCCTTCACTCGGAGGATGTTGATAAGATATTGAGGACTCCTTGGGTTCTTGGGCATAGTTACCCCACTCTTCAACACTGGGATGCCAGTTTCAATCCTTTGACGGAGGTTTTGAGTTGGAAATTCATCTAGGTTAAGCTCCTAGGTCTCCCATTGGAGTTATGGACTAGTTCGACATTGACTTCCATCGGGAATACAATTGGGCATTTCATTTTGCGCGAGGACCGAAGCCTTTGTGACATGGACAAGAGAATTACATAAATTATGGTGGAAATTGATTATTTGGGTGGTCTACTCGTCGATCTGGATCTGTTATGGGGCGATTGTGTTCATCAACAATGTCTAGACTACTGGGGCATACATTTTAGATGCTTGCGATGCCATTTGATGAGACATCTGGTGGCTAATTGTCCGCGACGTTTTTGGGGTTTTGGACTTTTGACTTTGCAAATGGAGTGTCTGCGGCCAGTACTTGGGCTTGAGACATTGGGTGGTGGGAAGATAAAAACTGGGGAGCCTGCACATAATATGCCTACATCCTTATGTAAAAATAACCACTATGATTCTTGGCCTTCGGTATCACATTCTAGAGGTTCTGAGTTTTATATATGTTCTTCTGTGGATAAATCTCAAGATTATTATATTGTACACAATACACCTTTTAAAAACCCTTTGATTTGGGCAAAAAACACTGGGGTTTCTTCTTTTTTCATGTGTTTTCCTCTATTACGGTCTTGTTTTGGATCACCCGTTTCTCCGGGTTTGGGGGACCCAGTGGACGACCATGTCATTCCTGTATGGGATTTGCATGGCCATACTCCCCCGTTAATTTGATCTTTGATTTCTCGACTTTGTACATATTTAAGGGCACTCTCATTGACAAACTCTATTGGTAGTGGCCTAGAGTCCCTACAACACATTTCAACTCTTGAAATGATGCCTTTATCCACTCATTCAATAATGTCTCTGACAAATGGAATTATCATTTTCCCTAATTCCTGGAAAAATGTGACCATCAAGAGGAAGAGGCAAGGTTGACATAAATTGTGCACTCCCGTGCCATCTAAAATTAATGGCAAGTCTTTAGACTTCTTAGATGGCTTAGATTATCAACATGCTCCATCATCTAAGGATCATGATACACGGGCTCTTAGAGAGATATCGCCTGACTTAGCCTGCATCACATGAAGATTATGTCTATGAACATAAGGGACTTAGGGAATGCCTCAAAATGGAATTCCCTTCATTACTTGATTAATGTACAGGCCATCGGTCATCCTATTATAGTAGACCATGGCTCTAGGGACTAGGGCTTGGCCATATTTCTTAAAGACGTGTCTGGGTTGGCATATTTGCTCAACGAATGCTCTTGACCTTTTTAGGGGTTTTGGTTGCATTGTGGAATCCTTTGGTCATTAAATTTGCAACCTTTAAATGTGTTGAAAGTATACTACTCTCTAGTTTCTATAGAGGATCGAGGGAACACTTCCATATATTAAATGTTTATGTGCCTTATTGATCTAGGTAGGAATTATTGAGTCTCTTGGGCGATTTAGGTTTATTAAAGATGTGATCTCTTATTTTGGTGGGCGACCTCAATCTGAATTTGGCAGTTGAGGAGGTTTGAGGTACTAATTGCAGGATTGATCCGTTGGGTGGATACTTTAAGGATATTTTTGGGGCAAAACAACTTTTATATATTATGCCAGATCCATTATTACCCAATGGAAGAATGGAAGATTAGGGGTGGATGGGATTGCTAAAAGACTAGATAGGTTCTTATTGCAGGAGAACTTGATGGAGCGACTACGGGTGATTCGATCATGGGTCATGTCGGCGATGATTTCAGACCATGATCCTATCTTTATCCAATGGTGCGGTGATATGGAATGGAGGGTTCTCTGTGAAAATTTCATCTATCATAGCAACTGGAAATTATTTTTCTAATTGTAATTTATTTAACAATTTAACTATTGTTTTCTACGAAAAATATGAAATAACTCACACTGTGATTTTCACAAATAAATTGCAGAAGAAAAATAGCGCTAGAATCTGAGAAAATCTAGCATACACACATAAAATTTACACAGTTATTTTTTGGACAAATATCCCCAGAGAAAGCTAACATGGGAAAATCAGTCCAACAATTGAGGGTTTATATTATTAAGCAGCAATGAAATTTGAGTACAATTTATCCCAATTGACAATCCAAATAGAGAAAAAATACTAGCAAAAATCTAGTGAGGAATTTTCCTCACCCCACAGGAAAATCTGACACTGAAGACTGACCTTTGAAACCCTCTATCTCTTTCCCTGCATCACCCTCCACATAGGCTCTGCGCAGGCACAAAATCATACGACCTGAATCTCACACTGAGTTGCCTCTTCTTCTTGCCACAGACTTTAGAAATGTTTCTCTCGACCTCTGCAAAATTCTTTTGCCACCGGAACTCTGAAACGACTTCCCGAATCTACAAATCAGACTTCCTATTAGATGCTTCCACACAACCGGCCCTGCATCAGCCTCACTGTGGCTATCTTTGCCTCTCTGCATTGCACTTATAGGATCTAGAGAACTTCCTCTGATCTCACTGTCTCTGCCCCTCAATGACTCTGCTTCCTCACTGAAGTTCAAATTCTCCGACAACTGACTGCTACTATGGAAAATCGAATTCTCCAAGTGTCTCTATGTTAGGTCCCTATAATACTAGTGTAGCCCCTTATTGTTATTTTTAGTGTTGTGCCCTTACATTATTATTGTTATGTAGGCTATGATTATATTATGACCCCTTAGACTCCTATATATAGAAAGTAGGTATTGTCCTTTGTATCATCCAAGAATTATTCATATATGTAATGTAAAGGAGGTTTCCTCCTCGAAGAGGTTGATTTATAAGCCGTTGATCTATCTTTTCTTCTATTTTGTGAACTGGGTGCATAAAATTTGGTATCAGAGCTTTGGATTCTAGGGTTTCGCTTCTTCAAACATGTCATCTTGGCACTTTCGCTATAAATTTTTTTCTACGAAGCTTCGTAAGCTGAAATTGAAACCACATGGATTTGAAATACTAGTGAACCTCATGTATGAATTTCAGGTCTTGGTTCTCTATATTTTTGGAGATGTGATTTGAGGAAGTTAAGGTTTTTGCAGGCTCCATAATTTCATCTTAAATAGGTGACCGAGGGAAAATTGTCATAACTTTCTTTTCAAGCGTTGAATTTGAATTTTGTAAAAAGTGGCCAAAAGTGCACAAACTGTAGTTTTTTTGTATCAATTTTAGAGCTGAAGGTCGAAACAGTGACACGTGGCACTCCGTACAAGTTCTCTCTACTCAACTAGTCCATAATTAGGTCATTGTGGGAGATCGAGCATAATTTACCTGAAGAATCCAAATTAGGTCTGACATGTGGCATTGGAAAGAAGACTCATAGGGATACTATAGGATCGAAGTTCAAATCTTGGGGATCCGAAATTACAGAGATACAACAGATTCAATACCGAGCTCCTACAAAGCAAAGAAAAAGGTGTGTATTTAAAAAAAATAATTGCACAAGTTTTGTTTGAAAAATCAGTTTGAAGTGATTCAAGGGGCATACTGAAGCATAAATATCATTGTTTCATTCCAAAATGACTCGAAGCAAGAAAACAGAAACACCTAGTAAGCAACCATAAAACTCTACTATGATGCATGAAGAAGAGGAAGAAATGCAACATGATATATATGTTGAAAAGTGTAACTAGGATCGGTCTTCATATTGAATATGTAATTATGTATTTATGTAAAGAAGAAGACAAAGATAATAAAATGTACTTTGTTGTACTTGCTTCATGGGTTTCATGAGCAAGATTTTATTATAGGTTAATAGACTTCTTCTTGATGTCTATTAGGGTTTCTGTCTTCTAGGTATAAATATAATTAGGTGTTATATGAATGAAGAATCTTGTCTAGAGAATGCTCCAAGACCTTGTCAAAGAATCCGTGGAAGAATAGCTTATGACAACCCTAATTTACGTTGAAAGATAAGCTTATATGATGTGTTAATGTCGGCCTTTCAACAACATGACTAGTCGGCCTACAAGCAATAGGATGGCCGGTCTAAAGTCTGTCAACCTGTTCCCATATATACACTTGTTCTGCGGTTCATTTTGGTGACAAATTTCAGAAATCTCTGAGTTGTAATGTGGACCTTCTAACAACATCTAATGAAGACTTAAGACTAGAGAAGAGGCGTATATACTTGATGATATATTAGTGTAATAAATTGTTGTGGTCTACTAGAACAGAAGTGCATAATGTCTCTGATTGTTCATAAAGCTTGTGCAGATAAATCTTGAAGTGGTTACAGTGTATAGGTTGTGGATTCATGCAACGTTTAAGGGCAGTTTTTATGTATTGAAGTGCGGATCTGTCTCAGAAAAGTTTGCAGACTATCATAAAGTAAAATTGCAGAGAAAAGGTGACATTGGTATTCATCTCCGGTTCTTGTAAAGTTGGATTAGTGGTTTGGGAAAATCTTCTAGATATTCCAAAGAGAAAGAGCAATGAGAAAGTGATATAAAGTAGGAAAGTAAATTTGTGATTTACTTTCCTAACTACAACGTATATATATCTCAAGTAACTGAAGTATCAACTGCATACGAAGGAAGTATTGGTGCAGAACAATGCAAGTTGGTGAAGGAAAGAAAGATCAACATTTAAGGACATCAAGGAAGTAAGGATAAGGTCTTGGATGCATATAGGTCAAGGGTCTAATTCTTGGTCATGGTACTTGTCATCTGAAAATATATTTAAGAAGAATTTCTCGTGGGTTTTCCTCTCCAAGAGGGAGAGGTTTTTCCCTGGCTCTAGGAGCCTTATCCTTATGTCTTGTGTATTTTGATAATTGACTTGATGAAAGATTTAATAAGCTAATGCAGAGAAGACATAAGTAAGTCAAGTAACTTCACAAGTAATCATCACGAAGAGAATTTTGAATTAATCTATAGCCCTCCAAATTCTCAACATGGTATCAGAGCTAAGGTGTTGAACTCAAAGCCTACTTGACAAAGAGACACTCCACGAAGAAAAAAAACTCAAAGTTTGGGTGAAAAGTCAAATCAAGTTTGCAAGGAAGACTCTCAAGCTATTTTCTATAAAGATCTTCATCTCATTCAAAGGATCAACTTTTCAAGAAAATAATCTTTGCCATCAAAGATTTACATTCAAGACATTGTTAGAAGAGGACATCATCTTTTGAAGACATCCTTTACCATCAAGGATCCAAGATCATCTAGATAGATTGAAGATTTTTATCTTAGAAGAAGATCCTAACTTCTTCGTCATCATCAAGGAAGCTGCTGAAGGAGAAAGTCACTTACTCAAGTAAGTATCTATGTCTTTATCTAAATATGTCAAAATGACTCATTGTATAGAGAGAAAAAAATTCGTCGGTTTATCAAACTTTAATGCATGGAAGAAAAAGACAGATTTGAATCTAATTGAAAATGAAGTTATGGGCTTATAGAAGGAATTATAATTCAACCTCCAAAAGAAGATATTCTAGCATATATCAAATACATGAAGGGAGACATAAGAGCCTGAAGGATTCTTATCGAATCCATAAAAGATTCTCTCATTCCCTATGTATCAAAGCTAGAATCCTCAAAAGAATATATGATAAATTGGTGGAACTATTCTCGAAAGGTTCTACAAAAGAAATAATATCCCTGAGACAAAAACTATACAAATTGAGAATGTAAAAGGAATGAATAATTCCATATTTGATGGATATTTTCGCAATACGAGATCAACCACTGAAGTTGGGAGAAGTAATGTCTGATAAAGAAATACTCACTATGGTACAAAATGCTTTACCGAACGAATGGAGAGGTTTCACTTCAAGCATAGATGGGAGAGAAGAAGCCATGCCATTCCAAAATCTAGGTAAGATAGAAGAATCAAGATTGAAAGCAGGATCAAGTGTAGAGAATCAAGCCTTTGCCGCCATTTCCAGGAAGAAAGGAAGATTCGGTAAATTTGGTCCTCAGAATAAGAAAAGAAATGTGGACAAAGAAGGATGCTTTGGATGTAATGATCTTGGGCATATAAACGAGATTGTCCTAAATTTAGAAAGGACAAGAGGAAAAAGGAAGAAGGCCATGTCTCATATATAAGAGAAGAACCCGATGCTAAGAAATCTAAGAAAGAAGAAGCAAGGGATCTCCGCTATGATTAAGACCATCTTCTCCTTTAAGTGATTTCCGTTGGCTGTAAAATAGTATGATAGGAAGTAGTGTATATTATAGCATCATGATAAAAGCATGATAGGAGATCTTTGTGAAACAAGCTTCGAGAAAACCTCTCTGATACATTACTAATGGAAGGCAGTCATCAAGATCAAGGGTCATCATGGAAACAAAATTCTGGGATGTGATGACATATTGATGGAGCAGGCCAAGGGAATGAAGCTCCTCATTCTAGTAAAACTACTACAGGATGACTTAAATGATAAAGGTATGAGGTATGCATATATTTATATGCTGACACTGGATGCTGTGAAGTCATGTCATATGGTTGCAGGTAATAGACTTACATATTTATAATTTTGATCTATGAAGGAGGATATCTTGGTGCACTAATAGATGAAATCAACATACTATATATCCTTATATGGAATATGAGGTAATTTTATATGAACGAGGAACTGGAAAATTGTAAGTTCCTGGGAATGAAAATGTGCAGAAAGGAAGAGATCATGAAATACTGTTGTGTAACCAGCTCCAAAAATAGAAGAAAAGAGATATCAACGCCTTAGAAATGAGCCACTTCGAGGGGGCAACCTCCAATACATTACATAAATGAACAATTCTTGGATGATACAATTTACAAAACCTCTTTTCTATATATAGGAGTCCATGGGGCCATAATGTAATCCTAGTGGGCCACAATGTAATCCTATCCGACCTAACAATAATAATTTAAGGGAACAATAATAACAAAATGGGTGTTACAAGGGTACAATAATAACAATAAGGGGGTTACACTAACAACAATAAGGGACTATACTAGTAATATAGGGACCTAACATGCCCCTCTCCTTCAAAAAAGTGTTGTCCTCAACGCTTGAGTAGCTCTGGGTGCTTCTGTATAAAATTCCCATCCTCCCATGTAGAATCTTCAGTGGGTAAGTTCTTCCACTTGATGAGATACTCTGAAATTGATCGATTCCGTAGTTGTCGAGTTCTTGTTTCCGTGACTGCTTTAGGTTCCAATATGAATTTTTCTTCCTCATCAAGTTCTGGCAATATTGTTTGAACTGGAAGATTTTCACCTATAACATTTTTTAAGCATGAAACATGGAAAACTGGATGCACTCGCGAAGAAGCGGGAGTTCTAATTTGTATGCCATAGTACCAATCTTTTGCAACACCTTGTAAGGACCATAGTACTTTGGCAATAATTTATTATCCTTCTTAGCTTGCTTGAGGGACATTTGTTTGTATGGTTGTAGCCGTAAAAATACCCAATCTCCTACATCAAAACTTCTCTCGCTGCGATGTTGATCTGCCCGTTGTTTCATTCGATTTTGTGCCAAATTCAGGTTATCCTTTAAGAGTTGGAGAACTTCTTGCTGATGCTCGATGTGATCTTCCACTGCTTGAACCTTCGAATTTTCCCTTAAAGATGATGTGATGGATGGTGGATGATATCCATAAAGTGCCATAAATGGGGTCATTTTTGCTGCAGTATGGAAGGAAGTGTTATACCACCATTCACCAAGAGGTAACCACTTGACCCATTGTGTTTGTTTATCAGATACAAAACAACGAAGATATCCTTCCAAACATTTATTTACTATCTCAGTTTGACCATCAGATTGAGGATGATAAGATGAGCTATGAGCTAATTGAGTACTCAAACAAGAAAATAACTCCGTCCAAAAATTTCCAGTAAAAATGGGATCTCTGTCGCTCACAATAACCCTTGGGTTTCCATGTAGCTTTTGAATTGTGTCCATAAATGTAGTAGCAACTGTATTTGCTTTAAATGGATGAGATAATGCACAAAAGTGTGCATACTTGGTAAGTCTATCAACTACCACCATGATGGCACTCTTTCCTTCGGACTTAGGTAAACCTGTGATAAAATCCATTGAAATCTCCTCCCAACGTTGACTTGGAATGGATAAAGGTTGTAGAAGTCCCGGGGTCTTAATTGTTTCCACTTTATTCTGCTGGCAAACCAAACATTCCGCCACAAACTTTTAAATATCAGATTTAAGGCCATCCCAAAAAAATTCTTTCTTCACCCTGTGGTAAGTTTTTAAAAATCCTGAGTGTCCTCCTAAAGGAGAAGTGTGCAATTCCAGAAGAATCTTTTGTTTTAGTTGGGAATTCTTACAAAGATATAAGCGATATTTGTACCATAAAGAATCATTTTTCCAACTAAATGTATTAGATGTACTAGGATCTTGTTGCAACTTTTGAATGAGTGCCCATACATCATTTTCCTTCTTCCATTCATCTCTTGCTTCGGTTATCCAATCTGGTTGGATAATAGAAATGGCACAAAGCAATGCTTCCACCTCTTCATTCTTTCTTGAGAGTGCATCTGCAACAACATTAAGCTTTCCTTTTTTTTAGATTATTTCAAAGTCATAACCCAACATATTTGTGACCCATTTTTGCTGCTCTTCTGAAGATAGTCTTTGTTCCAAAAAGTGTTTAAGACTATCATGATCAGTTTTTACCTTGAAGTGTCTTCTCATTAGGTAAGTTCTCCATTTCTTTAGTGCATGCAGTATTGATAACATTTCCTTCTCATAAATAGGTTTCTGTAAATACTTTCCTTTGATTGGACGACTTTCAAAAGCAATGGGTCTTCCTTCATGCATTAAAACAACACCAATTCCATTTCCTGAGGCATCACATTCCACAATAAAGGTTTTTGTGAAGTCTGGCGTAGCTAAGACCGGTGCTAGGCACATTGCCTCTTTAAGATGTTCAAAGGCCTTAGTTGCTTCAGGAGTCCATGAAAATGCATCTTTCTTGAATAATGTTGTTAGAGGTGCTGCTATTCTCCCATAATTCTTAACAAACTTGCGATAATACCCTGTTAACCCGAGAAATCCTCGCAACTGCTTTATGGTTGTGGGGACTTTCCAATCCTTAATGGCTTTAATTTTGTTAAGGTCTACTTTAACACCCTCGTGAGATACAATATAACCCAGATATTCCACCTCTTGTACTCCAAAGAAACATTTGGATGTTTTTGCATATAATTGTTTCTCCTGCAATAGTTTGAGCACCCTGTCAACATGTTCAACATGATCCTTCCAAGACTTGCTATAGATTAATATATCATCAAAAAATACTAGCACAAATTTTCTAAGGAAGGGTTTGAAAATGGAATTCATCAACCCTTGAAATGTAGAAGGTGCATTGGTAAGGCCAAAAGGCATGACCAAAAATTCATAATGACCCTCATGAGTTTGAAATGTAGTTTTTGGAATATCTTCAGTCTTCATTCTAATTTGATGATATCCTGAACGAAGATCCAACTTGGTAAAATAAATTGCTCCATGTAATTCATCCAATAATTCATCAATCACAGGAATGGGAAATTTATCTTTAATGGTGAGCTTATTGATCTCCCTATAATTCGGACACATTCGCCATGATCCATCCTTCTTGTGTACCAATACTACAGGAGCAGAGAAAGAACTTTGACTAGGTTGAATTATACCCGCCTCTAACATTTCTGCAATCATACGTTCAATTTCGCTCTTTTGGACGTAAGGATATCTATAAGCCCTGATGTTTGGAGGAAAACTTCTTGGAATCAAATGAATAGCATGATCATGATCACGAATAGGTGGGAGTCCTTTGGAAGTTTCAAACACCTTGGAATGATTGTCCAAGACTTGTTGGAGATCTGCAGAAATAGATGATTTTGATGTTGGAACTTCTAATGAGCATAATTGTGCAATTGCACCTCGTTGTTCTTTATTTAGAAGCTTTGTCATGACATTAGAGCTTATTATCTTTCCCGGTTTCCCTGCAATACCCCGTAATTCGACTTCCTTTCCTTCTGAAAAAAATTTCAAGAAAAGTTCTTGAAAATTAAAATCTACCGTCCCCAAAGATTGTAACCATTGTACTCCTAGTACAACATCATCACCTCCCATAGGAATGGAAAGTATTGGACTAGTCAATACATATTCCCCCATGGTTAGCTTGATATTATGGCATTTTCCAGAGCAATTTATAGTTCCTCCATTTGCCACCATCACTTGACATTCTGGTGCTGGGTATAGGAAACAATTTAATTCCTTGGCTACCTTACAATGAATAAAATTATGGGTGCTACCTGAATCAATCAACACTATTACTTTTTTCTTCTTGATATGTCCTTCTATCTTGAGAGTTTTAGGAGTGGTAATTCCTGCCAGTGCATTACACGATATGGTTAGATTCATTTCTTCCTCTTCTAGGGCTGGTTCCTGGTGGATATCCTCTTCTTGTTCATTTTCTTCTTCCTCTTCACAATCTATGTAAAATAATTTCTTCTCAGCACACTTATGACCTTTAGTGTATTTTCTATCACAACTGTAGCAAAGCCCTTTTGCTCTTTTTTCTTCCAATTGTTGTGGTGTCAACCTTCTAGGTTGTGGAAATCTAGGCGTAGCAACACTTCCTTCTTTATAGAATTGAGTGGTAGGCTTCCTTGTCGCCATAATTTTACATTCAACTTTTCTTGCCAACCTGAATGCCTTCTCCAATGAATCAGGTTCCAAAACGTGAACCTCATGTTGGATGTTATCCTTTAAAGTGCCTATGAAGAGATCAATCCTGTGTTCCTCTGGAATATCAGTTACCCTAATATTCAATTTTTGGAAGTCCTCAATGTGTTGCCCCACTAAACCCTTTTGTTTGAGATTTATCAATTGGCTAAAGAAGGTGTTGCTCTTTGTATCCTCATAATGTGCTATCATTTCCTCCATAAAAATTGACCAAGTGACATTTTTTTTACGGGAGCAAAGCCATCGATACTGTTGTAGCTCCTAGAGACAGCCTAGAGTTGTGATAGACCAGTGCCTAGGACATCTTATATAGCAAGGAGCATATGGTATAACAGAGGAAGTTATCATTAACAAGATCTCATGCTATCTCTTGTAAAACAAGGAAAATTAATCTGAATGGGACCAAGACCTTCAGAAACTGACGCAAAGATAGGGATATTTGCAGAGGCAACATGCAAAACTCCAATATAAAAGCAACAAACAATTCAGAGACAACTTACTGCAAAGCGGGCCGATTCAGAAATACTTCACATAAATAAGTTATCAGAAGGTGTATGTGGTGAATGAAATGTAGAGGAGATACTAGTTAACATTGAGCTGATATCTAGATACGCAATACCACCACGCATGGGCTTACCAATCTAAGAATCCATACATAACAGTAGCGTTTTAAAAACACCCTCCCAAAGAAACTAATATAGCAGAAACATGGTTTAGATGAATAGTGGAACAGAATATCATGCATGAGCCATATTTAAAGCGCTTGACTGATCCGAGCATGGGTATCAACTAGGATAAATCCATACCAAAAATTAGTGAGCCACTTGCATTCCAAAACATGATACAGGAAAGATGGATGAAATGAAGTGATCTATTTAAATAACACATAAGAGAAAGTTACAGACTGTGAAATACCAAAGACCAGAATCCTCTTTAATAGATGGAACTCCTCCTCACTGAGACCCTATGGGCTCTGCGCCTTCATACAAGAGTTCTACAAAATGTATACAAAAATCCTTTCACTGCATAATTTTTTGATGAAATCTGGAACCCCAAATCATCTGTTCTTTTTGGGCTTTATAGGAGAACAAGAAAGCTCCAAAAAGGAGTAGGCGATGAACATTTAATTTGACTAATTAAAAAAAAATGGCGGAAGTGTGCACGCCCATACTGTTTGATGACTTTGTAATGCTGTTTGTACCCTGCTACCTGCTTACAGAAATAAATGTGCTGGGTGAAAGTCTCTTCAGGAACACGGCTTAGAATTAAAATCACATGGACATTCCGTCCTTTCCTGAAGAGTGAACCCTGTTGAAATAAAACCTTAAGGGCGTTGTTTTCTGTGCATAAATATTTTAAGTGGTCTACAAGATCTTCGGTCTGGTACTCTGCTTTCAAAAGGTAGGTTCAGGATCCAAAATCTTCAATTGCATGCCTTTAATTCTCTACCTTCCACTGATACTCTTTGCCTGCAATATTTATGTATGGATCTGCGCAATCTGTGTTTTGAATAGCTCTTGGAGGGTTTGATAGATTTTTACCCCTGCTTCTTTAATGGAAGTTTTGTCACAACAACCTCCCAGGACTTTCTTTATGGTTTTGGCTCTTGAACAATGATCCTTTCCTGTATTTTTGCCATTGCAATTAAGAGCTGTGAATCATGGAAATTTATCGGCGCTCGTACCCTGCAAAACACGCAAAATAGTCAAGAAAACAAATGCATGAAATGGCGATGCAGTGGGGATGACTATGTAGCAACGCGACATGATGAAACGACAGAAGTATGTGAGGTGGTGACGAAGAAAATATAGAGGAATGGCGGAGAAATGTTTTGGTAAGGGTTCGAGGAATGCATGAGATTTGACGTAGATAATGAACGTTTGACCTTTTAATAGGAATATATGTATGGAAGACGAATGAATGCGCGATGGGAGCACGTAGAATGATGACGTGGAGAAACGGGATTGACAATGCGACATGCAAATGATCTGGACCATTCGTCCTCGAGACAAGATCAATGGCTAAAACTTTGTCGGAGAGCGATGAATTGTGGGCCAGGAACACTGTAGACTTAGATTAAAACTTGTGCATCTTCGTGAAGCGACAACCGTCGGATGAAGACCTCCAGATCGGACGGCTGTTGGGAATATCGCGCCGTGACTTTGATCGGACAATAATGTGCGATGGAGGGTCGTTTCGAGGCCGTACGCGGAGACATGCGACAGATAATGTATGGCATCGCTCCGTTTTGAGAAATACCGCCCGCTTCTGAAAAGCGGTGCGATGAATACCACTGGTTTTCGGATAGTGTTTTTGGGCGCGAGGACCACAAGGGTAAATAGACTGCGAACCGTTGATTCGACAGGATGATCGGACGGTGCGCATACGATTTGGGCGATGAATGGAACAGGCCACAGGCGCTGTGTTGATTCACAAAGATCGTCCGATCTGCAAAGATCGACGGCTAATATTTAGCCCGGTCATTTAGTTGATAAGCGCCTAGTTCTTTTGCGCTTGGTTCTGGCACTGGGTCACGCGGAAGAAAAGGTGCAGTGATCTGGCCAAAAGGTGCTGGACCTTAAGCATATTTTCGAGTATGGTTTACGGCCTTTTTATGCTATTTTTGAGGCTGGGAAAAGGTGGTGATGGGCGGAAAATGAATTTATCAGGCCCGACAAAAGGGGATTGCTCATCAGAGATTTAATGGGGGCTGAAATGATCAACATTGGCTCCACCTGAGGACGGCATGTTCATCCCTGGACGTGTCGAGAACTTCGCAGACCACCAGATACTCTTTTTGTGTTAATTCTGATTTTCAGCCCTTCTGCTTTTTAACTTCATGATTCATCACAACACCCACATTATTCAAACAAAAAACGAAACAGGAAACCAATATACAATATAATACATCAGGCTGCCTTTGCCTGAATCAGAACTGAAAGTAGGGCTTAAGGAACTGACCATTCACAGGGGCATCAAGCAAGTCACCCTGTAAATTTTCCAACTTGAAAGTATTGTTACCTCCCTGCTCCACAATCTTGAAAGGGCCGAACCAGAGCGGATCGAATTTACCATGTTTTCATTTTTCAGCCCTTCGGATGTCCCATTTGAGCACTAGATCACCAATTTGCAGATTCCGGTCCTTAGCATGTTGATCAAAAAGGTATTTAATCGTCCCCTGATACTTTGTCAGCCTTTGATTTACCTGATTGCGTGTTTCTTCCAATTCCACCAGTTGATTTATTCGCCTGGTCTCCTCCTGAATTTCCTGCATGAATCGAGCTATTGGTAGGGCTAATTGAATAGGAAATACTGCCGCCCTCCCATATACCAATTCATATGGGGATTTTCTAGTTGTTCTCTTGCCGGTAATTCTATTGGCCCACAGGGAAAATTTCAACTGGGAATCCCAATTCTTCTGATTATCATTTATAGCCTTCTTTAGTGCTCTTACCAGGGTTTTATTGGAAGACTCTGCCAAGCCATTTCCTTGTGGATAGTATGTTGTAGAGTGACTTAGTGTGATGTTATATTGGTGACAGAAACTCACAAACTTTTTGGACTTGAAAGCCTGGGCATTATCAGTCACTATTCTGGCAGGGCAACCAAACCTGGATATGATGTTTTCCTCCATGAACTTTCTGATCACAGTATTTGTGGCGTTCCTCGCGGGTATGGCTTCCACCCATTTTGTGAAATGATCGGTGGCAGTTAGTATCCATTTATGCTGACTACTCGATGGAGGATGTATTTCACCTATAAAATCAATTCCCCATTGTCTGAATGGTTCATCCACGTGCACGGGAATCATGGGAAGAGGTGCTAATTTCTGTCTTTCAGCAAATTTCTGACACTTCTCACAGGCTCTAACCTGGGCAAAAACATCTCCAAAAAGCTTGGGCCAATAAAAACCAGCCTTTAGGATTTTGTGGGCAGTGGCCCTCCAGTTGTAGTGACCCTTGCAGATTCCCTCATGAAACTCAACCATTATACTCTCTACCTCATCCTTTGTGAGACATAGGAGTAAGATACCTGAGGGATCTCACCAGTATAGCCGGCCATTGGCGACTATATACTTCTGTGATTTTAATCTTAGTGTTCTGTATTTAGCTTTATCACAGCTTGGTGGGCAGCTGAGTGTGAGGAGATATTCTACTATGTCTTTGTACCACTGACTGGTGAGGTACTTTATATGCGTTTTTAGAGTAGCTACTCCAATTCCCTGTCGTTCTTCTTTCTCTTTAGATTCCTCACCTGCTATAATGGACAGGTTGATACCCAAAGCTTGATAGTTTGACTCAGACAATATTTTGGCAAGCCCCTGTCCTTTGATCAGCTTAGTAGGGCGAATGTCTAAGTCATACTCCTGTATTTTGGCAATCCACTTCCCCCTTTTTCCTTCACTATCCCCCTGAATAAGGATATCTTTTACAACAGCTGCAGGCACAAACGCAGTGATATGTGACTGTAAGATATATACGCGGAATGCTTTGAGGGATTTCACTAGGGCGTATGCTTGCTTTTCCAATATGTTGTACTTTAATTTTGCATCCCGGAGTACCTGACTGAAGAAAGCTATGGGCTGTTCATGCCCCTCCTCATTTTTCTGCAATAAAACTCCTGCTATTGTATGAGGTGATGCAAAAGAAAAGATCATGAAAGGTTTATCATAATTTGGCCTAGCTAGCACAGGGGCTTCTGCAAAAGCATTTTTTATTCTGGTAAATGCCTCTCGTGATTCTTGGGACCATTTAACTTCATTATCTTTCTTCAACATGTTAGTTATATGCCTAACTATTTCAGCATAGTTAGGAATAAACCTTCTTAGGAAATTGATGCGCCCTAGGAATACTTGTACTTCTTTCTTATTTCTGGGAAAAGCAATACCATTTATAACCTCTACCCTCTTAGGATCTATCTTCACCCCGTCTTTAGTCACAATGTGTCCCAAAAGTTTACCCTCTTCTAAAGCAAATAAAGACTTTTGAGGATTAAGGGAAAGACCATACCTTCTGCATTTCTCAAAATTTCTACGCAGATGCTCGATGTGCTCAGTATCATTCTTGGAAAATACAGTGATATCATCGAGGTAGACAACCAGGAATTTAGCCTGCTCCCCAACAAAAGCAATGTCCATTGCCCTCTGAAAAGTGGCCACTGCATTAATCAATCCAAAAGGCATCCTGACATACATAAATGTCCCCCATGGTGTGGTGAAAGCAATCTTCTTTTGATCCTCTGGAAGTACAACCACCTGGTTATAACCAGAGAATCCATCCATCATTGACATCCTAGAAGCTCCAACCACTTTTTGCAGGATGTGATCCATCTTAGGTAGTGGATAATTATCCTTTAAGGATGCTCTGTTTAAATTTCTAAAATCCACACAAAGCCTTATTTCTCCATTCTTCTTTCGTACAGGGACAAGGTTCGCCACCCATTCAGAGTACCTCAGTGGTACAATTATTTTGGCTTTTAGCAGCTTCTTGATTTCCTTCTCAATAGAAGGCAGCAGCAGGGGATTGATTTGTCTGAGCTTCTGCTTATGGGGCTTTGCATCTCCCTTCAGTGGAATTTTGTGCTGCATAATACTGATATCAAAAGTTTTCAAGTCCTGATAGGACCATGCAAACACATCTTTGTAAGACTGAAATAATTTCTGATATAGCTTTTTATATTCTCCAGGAATCTTCCTGGACAGTTTTACAATTTTGGGGTCAGCCTCAGTACCAAGATTCAGGTCTTCTACCTGATTTTCTTCTACCACTTTGCTTGGCTGCAGTGGGACATCATTCTTATCAAATAATCTTTCTAGAGGCACAAGTCCTCTAGGTATTATGTTTCCCTTTAACTGCAACACTTTATTACCTGCCACTTTCTTCTCCCAATTTCTTTCTGAAGTATCTTCAGACTCAACCTCTTCTTCATCAACATCAATCTCCATATTGGAGAATTCTCCCACTGTTTCCAGGAATCTCTTCATTTGTTCTTCATCTTCAAATACCTACCAGTGTTTGATGTTATCTGGGATTGATGGTCGATAACGCACCTCAACTTCATATCTTAAAAGAGGGTTCTGAGGTGGTCGAAATGTACTAGTAGCTACAGCAAGGGAATCAACCATCCTATTCTGTTCTCGGGGCATGAACTAGATATTGAACGCCAAGAAGAAATTTTCTACCATGTCCCAAACTTTATTCCTATAGGCCCTTAGCCTAGGATGTTTGGTCTGACACTGATTCCTGACTTGTCTAACCACCAGTTCTGAATCTCCTAGAACTTTTAAGCTTTTTATGTTCATGTTCCTGGCTGTCTGCAATCCTAACAGAAGTGCTTCATATTCAGCCACATTATTAGTGGCTTCATATTCTAGCTTGAAGGACAATGGAACCCACCTTCCTGTAGGAGAAATCAATAGTATTCCAGCCCCATTAGCTTCCTTTGAATTTGCCCCATCAAAATGGAGTGTCCAGATTCCTGCTTCATGGCTTTCTGCAGACTGTTCAGTCTTGATCTGACAGAAAGATGGTTCATGAGCATAATCTTGATCTTCTTCCAGCATCAAGCATGAAAAATCTCCTTCCTTACTGTAGACTGGTGAATTTACAGAGTTGTCAGCCTTAGTCACCATCTTGACAAATCTAGTCTCCCTGTACAACCTCCTCTCTTGGCCACCAAAAACTGGGATAGTGGCATATGTTAAATCCATCTTGAGTGATCCACCGATTTTTGTTCCCCAAGACCTTGACAGCAACATACCAAAATGCGCTGGGATGTCGGCCACCACAATGTCCATTACCACACTTTTAGCTGGGATTTGGGCCAAATTAACCACCAAATCCTTGATCATCCCCAAGCATTTAACTCTTTTGGAGTCAAATGAATAGAGGTCCTTGTATGGCCGGGTGATTTGTAATCCTAGTTGTTCCATGATTGACAGAGGTATAAGATTATGGGAAGCTTCAGAATCTAACAGACAATTATGTAATAGCAGGTCATGAATCACTAGACACACATAAAAGGGAGGAGTAGAAGCATCTAATTCCTCAACATGTGGACCAAAGACAACCATGGGTCTTTCTTCTTGAAGGTTGAGGCTATCTGGAGTGAGTGTTGCTTCTGGAGGGAGCATGAATGAGGTGACTTGGGATTGATATGCAGGTTGCTTTAATAGTTCAGTCAAGGGGACTGTAATTTTGACTTTTTCAAGTTCCTTTTGCAGACTGAAAACAGGAGAAGACTTTTCTATTACAACTTCTTTTGACTCTTTATTTTCAGCTGGGGGTTTGATTTCTTTTGACACAGACTTGGTATTAGAAGGAGTGACTACTTTTGGAGCGGAAGGAATTTGATCATCAGACTGCAAAGGTTTGTTTAGAAGGCCCTTACCTTTGTCTGTGACTTTCAGCATCGTAGACTCCTTTTGAGCAGGCGCTTCCTTCTGGGGAGGCTCCTCTTCTTGATCTTGAGTACGAGTCCTCTTCCTAGAAGATCTAAGATCATATCTTCTATTGAAATGTGCTTGCATGAAATCAGTAAATTGTTTACAATAATGATCAATTTCTGCTTCTTCCGTGCCTCGGGTCTTTTCTTCTTCTTGCAATGGGCACTCAGCTCCTTCATTTTCCTGTAAAGGGCATTCTTCTCCATTGCTATTTGAAAAGGCAAGATTTGCATCCTCCAGTCCATAGGTAGTATCTTCAGCAGAATCATCTACTGGCCCTTCCAGGTACAATGGGTGTGGTACCTGGTCTTGTTGCTCCTTTGCTTCCCTTGGCAATATTTGCAGGGGTGGTTTCCTGTACTGAGGATTGTAACCTCTGTTTTGAGCATTGTGGAAATTCTTGGGGACTGGATTCTTGGTCTCCAATTCAAGCTTGACTAATTTACCGAAAAGGTTCTTAATCATTTTTCTCATTTCTTCAATCCTGTCATTGGCTGAGTCTCTGTCTTGGTAGGAGGTAGACACCTCCTCTTTACCTCTTCTTCTAGTATCTTGTTCAGATCTTCCTTTAGATTTACCAGTGGAGGCAAAGTTTGCTTCCAACTCTAGTGCATCTGCCTGAGCATCATCCAGAGTAGCAGGCTTTCTTTCTCTGAGGGAGAAACCAAATTCTGAATCAAAGGCTGCTACAAAAATGACTTTAGTAGTAGTTTGATGAGGTTTCATATCAGCAGGGAGACTCAGATACAATTTATTAAATCTCTTGATAAATTCTGATACCCCTTCATTATTTCTTTTCTTTAGTGTATTGAACTCAATGAGACAATTTCCATGATCTTTCTTCTCTCCCCATATCCTGAGAAAAGTGTCTTCCATGTTATCCCAAGTGGTAATAGAACGACCAACCAATGTCTTAAACCATTTTCGAGCTTCACCATCAAGAGACTGGACAAAAATCCTTAAGACCACATCTAAATGTTCAACATTAAAGTTCTCTGCAAAAGAGCAGAAAGTCTCAAGATGTTTTTGAGCATCAATTTCATTTTCCCCATTGAATCTGGGCAAGAAATTCAGATAATCTTGGGGCATATCATTCAACACTTGAGGTAATGCCAGAGGAGCATATTTATTTAGCAAGAAGCCTGGAACATTTGCCATTGGAGGGGGTGGGGGTAGTGCAATAGTTTGATGAGCAAGAGGAGGAGGTGGTGGAAGTGGAGTATGAATAATAATAGGAATATACTCAACTGTAGCTTGAGGGGTTGAGGGGAACAAAGGTCTGTTAACAGCAGATACTTCGGTGACTTCCTTGACCTCTTCGACCTCAGGAGTAGGATGAAGACTGTCTTTAAATTGGACACCTCCTTGGGATGGACTATCTGAATAGTAATCGGTATCTCCGACAGTGGGGTCGGGAATTTGCAATTGAGAATCTTGAGAGGAGGAGGACAGAAAGTCTTCTTGAGAGAATTCGGGAATCTCAGAATGGACTGATTTTCTTTCCCTCCAATTTCTTCTATGTATGATCTTTTCAGGGTCAGACACTGAAGGTGTCTTTGGCTTAGACGTATCTGACCTCAGGTGTGGCTTACGAGGAGCCAGGACTGCAAATAGATTTATCAGATGAACAAATGTGGAGTCGCCAAGGTGAGGGATCTACAACTCTCAATTCTCCACACTCACCTACTTGGAGAGTGAATTAGATTTTGTCGAGGCCCAGGGATTTTAAAATTTCTCAACTTCGTCCCTGGCAACGGCGCCAGAAAGATGTTGTAGCTCCTAGAGACAACCTAGAGTTGTGATAGACCAGTGCCTAGGACATCTTATATAGCAAAGAGCATATGGTATAACAGAGGAAGTTATCATTAACAAGCTCTCATGCTATCTCTTGTAAAACAAGGAAAATTAATCTGAATGGGACCAAGACCTTCAGAAACTGACGCAGAGACAGGGATATTTGCAGAGGCAACATGTAAAACTCCAATATAAAAGCAACAGACAATTTAGAGACAACTTACTGCAAAGCGGGCCGATTCAGAAATACTTCACAGAAATAAGTTATCAGAAGGTGTATGTAGTGAATGAAATGTAGAGGAGATACTAGTTAACATTGAGCTGATATCCAGAAACACAATACCACCACGCATGGGCTTACCAATCTAAGAATCCATACATAACAGTAGCGTTTTAAAAACACCCTCCCAAAGAAACTAATATAGCAGAAACATGGTTTAGATGAATAGTGGAACAGAATATCATGCATGAGCCATATTTAAAGCACTTGACTGATCCGAGCGTGGGTATCAACTAGGATAAATCCATATCGAAAATCAGTGAGCCACTCGCATTCCAAAACATGATACAGAAAAGATGGATGAAATGAAGTGATCTATTTAAATAACACATAAGAGAAAGTTACAGACTATGAAATACCAAAGACCAGAATCCTCTTTAACAGATGGAACTCCTCTTCACTGAGACCCTATGGGCTCTGTGCCTTCATACAAGAGTTCTACAAAATGTATACAAAAATCCTTTCACTGCATAATTTTCTGATGAAATATGGAACCCCAAATCATCTGTTCTTTTTGGGCTTTATAGGAGAACAAGAAAGCTCCAAAAAGGAGTAGGCGATGAACATTTAATTTGACTAATTAAAACAAAATGGTGGAAGCGTGCACGCCCATACTGTTTGATGATTTTTTAATGCTGTTTGTACCCTGCTACCTGCTTACAGAAATAAATGCGCTGGGTGAAAGTCTCTTCAGGAACACGGCTTAGAATTAAAATCACATGGACATTCCGTCCTTTCCTGAAGAGTGAACCCTGCTAAAATAAAACCTTAAGGGTGTTGTTTTATGTGCATAAATCTTTTAAGTGGTCTACAGGATCTTCGATCTGGTACTCTGCTTTCAAAAGGTAGGTTTAGGATCCAAAATCTTCAATTGCATGCCTTTAATTATCTACCTTCCACTGATACTCTCTGCCTGCAATATTTATGTCTGGATTTGCGCAATCTGCGTTTTTAATAGCTCTTGGAGGGTTTGATAGATTTTTACCCCTGCTTCTTTAATGGAAGTTTTGTCACAACAACCTCCCAAGACTTTCTTTATGGTTTCGGCTCCTGAACAATGATCCTTTCCTATATTTTTTCCATTGCAATTAAGAGCTGTGAATCATGGAAATTTATTGCCACTCGTACCCTGCAAAACACGAAAAATAGTCAAGAAAACAAATGCATGAAATGGCGATGACTGTGTAGCAACGCAACATGATGAAACGACAGAAGTACGTGGGGTGGTGACGAAGAAAATATAGAGGAATGGCGGAGAAATGTTTTGGTAAGGGTTCGAGGAATGCATGAGATTTGACGTAGATAATGAACGTTTGACCTTTGAATAGGAATATATGTATGGAAGACGGATGAATGCGTGATGGGAGCACGTAGAATGATGACGTGGAGAAATGGGATTGACAATGCGGCATGCAAATGATCTGGACCATTCGTCCTCGAGACAAGATCAACGGCTAAAACTTTGTCGGAGAGCGATGAACTGTGGGCCAGGGACACTGTAGACTTAGATTAAAACTCGTGCATCTTCGTGAAGCGACAATCGTCGGATGAAGACCTCCAGATCGGACGACTGTCGGGAATATCGCGCCGTGACTTTGATCGGACAATAATGTGCGATGGAGGGTGGTTTAGGGGCCGTACACGGAGACACGCGGCAGATAATGTATGGCATCGCTCCGTTTTGAGAAATACTGCCCGCTTCTGAAAAGCGGTGCGATGAATACCACCGGTTTTCGGACAATGTTTTTGGGCGCGGGGACCACAAGGGTAAATACACTGCGAACCTTTGATTCGACAGGATGATCGGACGGTGCGCATATGATATGGGTGATGAATGGAACATGCCACAGGCGCTGTGTTGATTCACAAAGATCGTCTGATCTGCAAAGATCGACGGCTAATATTTAGCCCGGTCATTTGGTTGATAAGCGCCTAGTTCTTTTGCGCTTGGTTCCGGCACTGGGTCACGCGGAAGAAAAGGTGCAGTGATCTGGCCGAAAGGTGTTGGACCTCAAGCATATTTTCGAGTATGGTTTACGGCCTTTTTATGCGATTTTTGAGGCTGAGAGAAGGTGGTGATGGGCGGAAAATGAATTTATCAGGCCCGACAAAAGGGGATTGCTCATCAGAGATTTAATGGGGGCTGAAATGATCAGCAGATACCATACAAATGCATTTTGTTCTAAATGTAAAGTTGCAATGCGTACCTTTTGTGTGTTTTGCACATTATGGAGATCAAAATATTGCTCCTTCTATAGTATCCATGTTATAGGATCCTTTCCATCAAACTTCCTCATATTCATTTTTGGAATATGGTGGTTCTTCCCGCCAACATTAGAGTTTATGAAATCACGATTAACATTTATTTTGTTCTCATCATGAGTTTCCTCTACTATCTTTTCACTATTAGGAAACATTTCTTGTATCAACTTTTTCAAACCTTCTATGTCTGCTTTTAGATCATTCTTCATGTTTTCCATTTTAGATTCCATGCCAGCTTTCATGTCATCTATCTTAGATTCCACGTCTTTCTTCAAACTATCCACATTATTCTTCACACCATCCATCTTTGCTTCCACGCCTTTCTTCAAAACTTCCATTTCATTTTTTGCTGCTCTTTGCGAGAGCGAAATTTGGTGCACTTGCTCTTGTAATTTTGATAGATCATGTTGCAATTCTTCATCTTCATGAGACATAGTAGAGCGTTCTGAAGGCTTAATGGGTGTTGAATTATTTTTACGGGGCATTTTTTAGAGCCCAATACTGATATCTATTCTACGATATGCCCTTGGAATCAATTCAAATTGATCTTTCAACAAGACTTATGCAATTCGGAAAAAAAAAATACACACCTTTTTCTTGCTTTTGAGGAGCTCGATATTGAAATTTGATTATCTCTGTGATTGCGGCTCTTCAATATCTGAAATTCAGCACTGAAGTAGCCCTATGAATTATCTTTTGAATGCCACAGGTCTGACCTGATTTGGATTCTCCAAGACAAAGTTATGTCCAATCTCCCACAATGACCTAATTATGGATTGGTTCAGTAGAGCGAACTTGTACGACTTGCCACGTGTCACTGTTTCATCCTTCGCCTCTGAAATTGATAGCCAAGAAACTATAGTCTGTGTACTTGCGACCACTTTTTATGGCACTCCAATCCGATGCTCAAAGAGAGAGTTATTGAAATTTTTCCACGATCACCTCTTTGAGATGAAATTCAGGAGCTTGAAAAAGCACCACCTTCCACAGAGCATATCTCCAAAAATATTGTGAATCAAGCTCCGAAATTTTTTGACGAGTTTCCTCAGGATTTCCGCTTCGCACCCTAGAAATTTCAGATTCTGAACCTTCGTAGAAAAAAAGTTATAGCGAAAATGCCACGATGACCTGTTTAGGAGCCTGAAAAAAGACCTAACTTCCACAAATCATATCTCCGAAAATATTGCGAACCAAGCTCTGAAATTTTTAGACGATCTTCCTCAGGATTTCAGCTTCGCACCTTAAAAAGTTCAGCTTCTGAAACTTTGTAGAAAAAAAAATTATAACGAAAATTCCACGATGACCTGTTTGGAGCAGCGAAACCCTAGAATCCAAATCTCTGATACCAAATGTTGTGTAACCAGCTCCAGAAATAGAAGAAAAGAGATATCAACGCCTTAGAAATGAGCCGCTTCGAGGGGGAAACCTCCAATACATTACATAAATGAACAATTCTTGGATGATACAATTTAGAAAACCTCCTTTCTATATATAGGAGTCCATGTGGCCATAATGTAATCCTAGTGGGCCACAATGTAATCCTAGCCGACCTAACAATAATAATTTAAGGGCACAATAATAACAAAATGGGGGTTACAAGGGTACAATGATAACAATAAAGGGGTTATACTAATAACAATAAGGGACTATACTGGTAATATAGGGACCTAACAAATACAACCATGTGAAGAGGCAATAATCATCCAGAAGCCAATAAGATGTGACTAGAATAATTCCTGGGAGGATATGTAGACTCTGATAGAATTCTGGTAAAGAAGAAGACCCTTGAAAAAACATGTCATTAGGAGATGTGTCAATCTGAATAAAGGATTCTGATGCCTACAGGAAGATGTCATGGTGAAAGATCATCACTGAGGTAACTTTTGTTTTAAAATTTCATATGTATATGTTTATCTGGATGAGTTTGTGCAGGGATGCTAATCATGAGAAAGGATGTATGATCCTTGGAGATGATTCGAAGGAAAGCAATATGGCATAAAGGTGGACCAGATGAGAAACACTGATGAATCAATTTCTGATGGTTGACATGGCTCGTGACTGAAAGTGATGGATGATCTGTGCCCTATGGAGCCAAAGGTTAAAGATTCCTTAATATTTAAATCCATGACATTGAGGGTAGGAATTCTTCATGAGCAGCTGGGTGTCTCACCATTGCTGTTGCACGACCCTGATTGAGAGGGAGCTTGGTGGTAAGTTTCTTACTTGGAAGAAACTTGAAGTATTTCCTTCCTGAGTTGAGAGGGAGTGACCTATGTGATTCTCTAATACATGTGTCATGCACTAGACTAGGACTAACAATCGTAAGTTTTAGTGAAGGCTATGTGGAGAGAATGGATAGAGACATCATTTTGGTCTTCACCTAGAAGACAGAATGGAGGATTGGGTAATTATCTGGAATTCGATACTATTTGAGAACGAGATAGGGAATTCAAGATAAGAGTAGTCGAGGACTGATATTCTTTGAGGGTTGGCTACCCAAGAGAAGAATAGTCCAAGAAGGTCATACTCTGGGAACACCTGGGTGGAATATGTACCTTAGAGAGACAATGACTATGGTGTCTATAAGTCATGTGTCTCACCAACATTGTAGCCCATTGTCTCGTTGAGAGATGGGGTTGTTAGTCAAGGCCTTGCACTAGGACAATGTAGGTTGATATGATGCTATACAAATGCGATTACTAATCCGATTCTTCTTATGAGATTCTTCAGTTTGAAATTGATCATTTACCTGTATGAATACCTCCCTAATTAAGAGGGAGTGTTGAAAAGTGTAACTAGGATCGGTCTTCATATTGAATATGTAATTATGTATTTATGTAAAGAAGAAGACAAAGATAATAAAAATTATTTTGTTGTACTTGCTTCATGGGTTTCATGAGCAAGATTTTATTATAGGTTAATGGACTTATTTTTTATGTCTGTTAGGGTTTCTGTCTTCTAGGTATAAATATAATTAAGTGTCATATGAATGAAGAATCTAGTCTAGAGAATGCTCCAAGACCTTGTCAAAGAATCCGTGGAAGAATAACTTATGACAACCCTAATATACACTAAAAGATAAGCTTATATGATGTTTTAATGTCGGCCTTCCAATAGCATGACTAGTCGGCCTACAAGCAATAGGGTGGTCAATCTAAAGTCTGTAAACCTATTCCTATATATACAGTTGTTCTGCGGTTCATTTTGGTGACAAGATTTTGGACATATTTGAGTTGTAATGCGGACCTTCGGACAACATCTAACGAAGACTTAAGACTGGAGAAGAGGCGTATATACTTGATTATATTAGTGTAATAAAGTGTTGCGCTCTACTAGAACAGAAGTGAGGATTGTCTATGATTGTTCATCAAAGCTTGTGCGGATAAATCCTGAAGTGGTTACAACATATAGGGTTTGGATTCATGCAACGTTTAAGGGCAGTGTTTATGTATTGAAGTGCGGATCTGTCTGATAATAGTTTGCGAACTATATTGAAGTAAAATTGCAGATACAAGGTGACATTGGTATTCATATCTAGTTCTTGTAAAGTTGGATCAGTGGTCTGGGCAAATCTTGTAGATATTCCAAAGAGAAAGAACAACGAGAAAGTGATAGAAAGTAGGAAAGTAAATATGTGATTTACTTTCCTAACTACAATTTATATATATTTCAAGTAACTGAAGTATCGACCACATATGAAGGAAGTATTGGTGTAGAACAATGCAAGTTGGTGAAGGAAAGAAAGATCAACAATTAAGGACATCAAGGAAGTAAGGACAAGGTCTTGGATGCATATAGGTCAAGGGTCTAATTCTTGGTCATGGTACTTGTCATCTGAAAATCTATTTAAGAAGAATTTCTCGTGGGTTTTCCTCTCAAAGAGGGAGAGGTTTTTCCCTCGCTCTAGGAGCCTAATCCTTGTGTCTTGTGTATTTTGATAATTGACTTGACGAAATATTTAATAAGATAACTCGGAGAAGACATAAGTAACTCAAGTAACTTCACAAGTAATTATCAGGAAGAGAATTTTTAATTAATCACTAGCCCTCCAAATTCTCAACAATATCTAAATTATAAGACCAAGTGCAACAAATGTCGCTCTCACAAAAAGTAACAGAAGCTAAGATGGATGCTTTGAAGAATGACATGAAGCTAAGATGGAGGGTTTGAAGAATGGCATGGAAGGTAATATGGAGGGTTTAAAGAATGACATGGAAGCTAATATCGATGATATATAAGAAAAATTTGAAGGTTTGACAAAGTTGCTATAATAAAAGCTTCCTAATTGCGAAAAGGTAGTAGAGGAAACTCATGATGAGAACAAAAGAAATTTTAATCATGATTTCATAGAATCTAACGTTGGATTGAAGAGCCAACATATTATAAAGATCGATATGATGGCAAGGATCCCGTAACATGGATACTATAGATGGAGCAATATTTTGATCTCCATAATTTACAAAACACACAAAAGATACGCATTGCAACTTTATATTTAGAGTTACCCAATCAGTTTGTATGGTATCGATGGCTTTGCTCTCGTAAACAAATTGTCACTTGGTCAATTTTTATAGAGGAAATGATAGCACATTATGAGGATACAAAGAGCAACACCTTTTTTAGCCAATTGATATATCTAAAACAAAAGGGTTCAGTGGTGGAGCACATTGAGGACTTCCAAAAATTGAATATAAGGGTAAATGATATTCCAAAGGAGCATAGGATTGATGTTTTCAAGGGAATTTAAAGGATAACATCCAACATGAGGTTCGCCTTTGGGAACTTGATTCATTGGAGAAGGCATTTAAATTGGCAAGAAAAATTGAAAGAAAAATTATGGTGACAAGGAAGCCTACCACTCACAACTATAAAGATGGAAGTGTTGCTACTCTTAGCCTTCCACAACCTAGAAGGTCGACAACACAACAGTTGGAAGAAAAAATAACAAATGGGCTTGGTTACAGTTGTGATAGAAAATACACTAAAGGGCATAAGTGTGCCAAGAAGAAATTAGTTTACATAGATTGTGAAGAGGAGGAAGAAAAGGAACAAGAAACTTCAAAAGAAGAGGATATACACCAGGAACCGACCTTAGAGAAAGAAGAAATGAATCCGACCATATCTTGTAATGCATTGGCAGGAATTACCACTCCTCAAACTCTCAAGATAGAAGGACATATCAAGAAAAAAAAGGTAATAGTGTTGATTAATTAAGGTAGTACCCATAATTTTATTCATTGTAAGATAGCCAAGGAATTGAATTGCTTCCTATATCCAGCACCAGAGTGTCAAGTGATGGTTGCAAATGGAGAAACTATAAATTACTCTAGAAAGTGCCATAATATCAATCTAACCATGGGGGAATATGTATTGAATAACCCAATTCTTTCCATTCCAATGGGTGGTGTTGATGTTGTACTAGGAGTTCAATGGTTACAATCTTTGGGTATGATGGCTTTTAATTTTCAATAAATTTTCTTGATTTTTTTTTGGAAGGAAAGGAAGTTGAATTAAGGGGTATCACAAGGAAACTAAGAAAGATAATCATCTCTAGTGGCATGACAAAGCTTCTAAAGAAATAACACCGAGGCGTAATTGCACAATTATGTTCACTAAAGTTTAAAACATCGAAATCATCTTTAAGAGAAAATTATAAGGTTCAAGCAGTGGAAGATCACATCGAGCATCAAAAACTTCTCCAACTCTTAAAGGATAACCTAAATTTGGCATAGAATCGAATGAAACAACGGGGATATCAACATTGGAGCAAAGGAAGTTTTGATGTAGGCAACTGGGTATTTTTTCGGCTATAACCATACAAACAAATGTCCCTCAAGCAAGCTAAGAACGATAATAAATTATTGCCAAAGTACTATGGTCCTTACAATGTGTTGCCAAAGATTGGTACTATGGAATACAAATTGGAGATTCCTGCATCTTCCCGAGTGCACCTAGTTTTCCATGTTTCATGCTTAAAGAAGGTTATAGGTGACAAACTCCTAGTTCAAACAATATTGCCAAAACTTGATGAGGAAGGAAAAATCATATTGGAACCTGAAGAAGTCACGAAAACAAGAACTCAATAGCTACAAAATCAATCAATTTCAGAGTATCTCATCAAGTGGAAGAACTTACCCGCTAAAGATTCCACATGGGAGGAAGATAATTTTATACATAAGCATCTAGAACTACTCAAGCGTTGAGGACAACACTTTTTTGAAGGAGAGGGACATGTTAGATCCCTATAATACTAGTGTAACCCCTTATTGTTATTGTTATTGTTATGCCCATGTAGTCCCCATATTGTTATTATTGTGCCCCAGAGAAGCCCACTATTGTTATTGTTGTGCCCTTACATTATTATTGTTATGGAGGCTCTAATTATTTTGTGACCCCTTAGACTCCTATATATAGAAAGTAGGTTTTGTCATTTGTATCATCTAAGAATTGTTCGTTTAGGTTTTGTCATTTGTAAATGAGGTTTCCCCCTCGAAGAGGCTGATTTCTAAGTCGTCGTCAATTTTTTCTTCTATTTTGTGAGTTGGGTGCATAACACTCTAGTGTATTCGCCAAGTGCCCATTGACTACTTCTTATAATCCTCTATTGGAGCACCAAAGACCAAGATTTATGCTTAATCAAGGGCTAGTATCATATCAGAGGCACCTTGACTTAATTAATTCTGATTAATTAACCATATTTCCTAAGTTTAGACTTAAGAAATATTTAAAAATGATCTAATAATCTAATTAAGCCATCTCTAGGTGGAATTTCCAAAAACGGTTTATGGGTTTTGGAGATCTCAGTTATTCTAGTCTCTCCACCAAGTTTGGTGACTAAAACACATCTGATGCTACAAAAACTAACATTGTCCCCTTAAAATTTAATCATACTTGGTTGAATGATAGTGAATTTGGGGATATGGTTCATTCGACATGGACATGGCTAGCAATCATTCAGCGCCATCTTATATGGAAGAGAGCAGTGAAATATTATCAATATTAAAAAAGGTGTGAAATTGGGTATGCAAGAAGAAGAGGAAAAATATTGAAGATTGTGTGATATTGATAAAAGAATTACTATCTCGACTGCACAGAAAAAGGAGTTACTAGATCTAGAAGGTCATGAGCAAGTGATATTGAACGAACAAGAGGAAGAGTGCCGACTTAAAAGTCGTGCAATATGGATTATGGGTGGGGATAAAAGTACAATTTTTTTTCATAACTTTACTACACAACAACGATGAGAAAATACCATTTGGGAGCTTTAGGATGGTGAGGGGAGATATCTTTCCACACAAAAATATCTTCACAAGGAGGCGATACATTACTTTAGTAATTTATACAGTGTCAAGGTGGACGTGGATATTGAAAATCAACTGAAGGTCCTACAAATATATCCTATAATGTTTCATGATGCAAAAACGAATCTATTTGTAGGTCCATTACACACGAAGAAATGGTTGTTGCATTAAATTCGTTCAAAGACAAGAGCCCTAGCCCGGATGGGTGTTCTGTGGAGCTATTTCTACACTTCATGGATACCATGGGGCCGAACTCACTATAGTTGGTTGAGGAAGCACAGGCAGCTGGTAAGATTTCGGGTGCTACAAATTCTACTTTTATCACATTAATTCCTAAAGTCTTTAGGCCATCATCATTTATAGATTTTAGACCAATATCACTCTACGATATCACATCTAAATCGAGCTCGAAGATGATTGCAAACCATATAAAAGAGACTTTGTCGAAATACATTTCTCCATAACAGTTTGGTTTCTTAAAGAACTATCAGATTCAAGACGCAGTCGGTATTGCTCAAGAAGACATGGATACTGTTAAGGCAAAATTGAGGAATGTTGTGATTATGAAAATTGATTTGATTAAAGCATACAATTGTATAGATTGGGGCTTCCTAAGGATATTGTTACACAATGTTGGTCTTTATTTGTTGGTTATATATTGGATTATGGCATGTGTCTCTATTGCAAATTTCATTGTTTTAATAAATGTGATGCCATCCCGTTTCTTCAAGGCATCACGTGGATTAATACAAGGTTGTTCATTATCACTTCTGTTATTTATTATGGTGATTGATGCTTTGAGTGTCTTGGGATTGCAAACAATGTATCTATCACACATTTGATATATGTGGACCATGTCCCAGTTTACTATTTGATGTCCTCCACCTCCACATTGTAGAAAACATGGAGGTGGAGGACATGTTTCACTTATTCCTTAGATGTCCCCATGTGATCTCCATTTGGTTAGGTGTATTGAATATCCTAAACTTAAGTGTTGAAGGAATTTCTACAACTATTGAGGCTTGTTTGTAAGATTGGTTGATTGTAAACAGAGAATTTCGTTCGCAACCTTTATACATTTTTTGGGGTATATGGAGATCAAGGATTTTTTATATATTTGACAACTACACACTGTGCATTAAGCACACTTGCTTAAATATTTGTGCATACTTTAATGAAACAAGGCATGTGGACATAAAGGGACCTTCGAGGCACATCCATTACATTGATATTTGGAGCATATTTCTTGTTGGTTTATTTGATGGGGTGTTTAGTATGAATTTTTGTGGCAGTGGGGCTTCCATTGTTATTAGGCATGGACTTTATTATCACTTATGCTAGAATAGTGGGTGGGGATATAATACCCGAGTGGGGATTATTTCCCTCTGGGGGGTATTATTATGTGCTCACTGGTTATCCATAGAGACATTGGTTGTCTTTGGGGATTCGAAGGTTGTCATTGTTTCGGCCATGGCTCAGACCACTTTTGGGCCCCATATGCTTACAAATTGGATGAAAATAATTAGGTTTATGATCGGATTATTCCAGGGGGTGACTTTCTCTCACATATATAGAGAACAAAATGGTGTGGAAAAAACTCTTTCAAAAGTGGGCCACATATATCAACTTGGGGAGAGAGTATATTTAGCATTACGGGTATAAATTTATATGTAATATTTTTTTAGGTAGGCCAGTAATTATTTGAATCCAACATATTTTTTTTTCGCTGACTTGTTATAGACTACATTTACTTGTCAGTAGTCATCTTTCAGTCATTATGGATGAGTTGGCATATGTAAACAAACTCTTATATAAATTTATATGTAATATTTTTTTAGGTAGGCCAACCTTTTTTCTTTCGCTGACTTGTTATAGACTACATTTACTTGTCAGTAGTCATCTTTCAGTCATTATGGATGAGTTGGCATATGTAAACAAACTCTTATATAAATAAAAGATTGTTGTTTTTTATTCTTGGAAAAAAAATAATTCTGTAAGTGTGTTATCTCTAGCTTCACCCCTATGAAAGCTTCTTTAAGAGTCTTGTCCCCCAATATCATGTGATGAATCTTGTTCTACACATATGTTGTAGTGTTACATGCCTCTACCCAAAGTAACATAGGTAGATCCTGGCCATATATCATCCCCTTGGTAGAATTGATGGTTGATAAATTTAGTCTCTCTACAACCCCATTTTGTTAAGGGTTGCATGACATTGTCAACTCCCTCTTGTTCCCTGCCTCCTGGCAAAAATACTTGAATTCATTCAAGGTGTACTCACCCCCGTTGTTCAACCCCAAGATCTTGATCCTCTTGCTTGTTTAGTTCTCCACTTGGGCCTTGAACTCCCAGAACCGAATTAAAGCCTCATCCTTGGTCTTCATGAAAAAGATCCAATTTTTCATGGAATAGTCATCAGTGAACATGACATAATATAGTGCTCCATGCATTACATCGGTCCATACACATCTAAATGAATGAGATCCAAGATTTCCTTAGCTCGTTTTTCAGAAAAGAAACATTGGTATTATTTCCAAGTGAACACCCTTTGCACACACTTTGCTGCTCCAATATTGAAATTTGGGTTTCTGATGACAATCTCCCTTAGGATAGAAAATGCCTTGTAGTGCAAGTGTCCCAACATCTTGTGCCACAACTCACTCAAATTGTCACTCTCAATAATTTTTGAAGTTTAGTAGTAGACATGTGCTTCTACATGAGCTAAGTGTCAATCATGTAGGAGTCATCCCAAGTTTCACTCTGGAAACTTGCTTAATTTATTGAATAACTTGCTTTTTATGATTTTTCTTAAGTCCAAATTCAAAAAAAAAAATGTTCGTTATTGAAATAGAAAAATATAAGGAAATGTAGTTTAATTACGTTAGTGACTTAGATTTAATTTCAACATGATGCAAGAGCATCTTACCATTATTAAAAATTATATCTATTTAATTTTTCCTAAGTCTAAAATGTCTCTAGAAATTCAAGATTTTGTAAAATTATAAAAAATTATGTATCATAATTGTTTATATTATTTAGGATATAATTTAGGTAGTCTCCTAAGTTTGAGAAGATTCCTCCAAAGTTCCTCCACATTTGTAGGAGAGAAATTATATCTTGGAGCATTGAGATCTTTCCTTCCTTGAGAATAAATATGGATGTAATTCATATGTTGGGGCAAGTGAGAAAGCTCCTGAGCTCATTAAATAAATAAATTTAATGTATTCTTTGTGATGTTATCTTAGTTCTGTTTTCCAGTCCTACCAGTTTGGTATTAGAGACTGAGTAGTGTTGTTGTGTATCATGTGTGCCTAGAGACAAGATTGTGAACACTGAGGTAGATTGGTGGCGCCTTAACATTGAACGTCGAAGTGTGGATACATGTAAGGATTCATGGAGGAGTGATTGAATGCATATTCCACAAATTAGAGCTTCGTGTGTGGCATATGTGGAGTGTTGTGAGGATTCTGTGAAGCGTTGTGTACGTTGCTTTGTATTCTATACTATGTGGCGTAAACTATTTCAAGTGAAAAAAGCAAGTGGAAAGAAATGCACTATTGGACTTCATCATCTCCATAACAATGAATTATTGAGTGGTGTGATGGTCAAGGTTTTGAATCACACAAAGGTGGATCTAAAATTTGGCAAGTGGGTTTTTTCAAATGGATATTTTTGCATCTTCATTTGCGAATATGCAGCAAAAGCAAGAACAATTCCATTGGGTTTACATTTTTAGAACATTCTTTGAGTATACTAGGTAAATGTAATTAAAAAGCATTGAATACATTTGAGTATATTGGTAAAATGTAACAAAAGAAAGGGTCCAACTTGACCATAAATTGAAAATTATTTACTTTATCATTTTTTGAAAGGTCCACAGTACTAAATATATGTTATGCCACCAATTCACAAAATAGAAGAAAAGATAGATCAACAACTTGAGAAATAATCTCTTTGAGGGGGCAACCTCCATTACATCACATAAATGGAGAATTCTTGGATGATACAAATGACAAGACCTCCTTTGTATATATAGGAGTCTAAGGGGTCACAATATAATCAAACCTTACATAACAATAATAACAATAACAATAGCAGGCTTTTATGGGCCACAACAATAATAATATGGGGGCTACATGGGAACAACAACAATAATAAAGGGGCTACTCTAACAATAACAATAAAGGGGCTAAACTAGTATTATAGGGACCTAAAATTCCCCTCTCCTTCAAAAAAGTGGTGTCCTCAATGCTTGAGTAGTTTTGGATACTTCTGTATAAAATTATCATCCTCCCATGTGGAATCTTCAGCGGTTAAGTTCTTCCTCTTAATGAGATACTCTGAAATTGATCGATTTCATAGTTGTCAATTTTTTTTTTGCTATGATTACTTCAAACTCTAATATGATTTTCCCTTCTTCATCAAGTTTTGGAAATATTGTTTGAACTGGCAGCTTGTCGTTGATAACATTATCTAAGCATGAAACATGGAAAACTGGGTGTATTAGGGAAGATGTAGGAAACTCCAATTTTTATGCCATAGTACCAATATTTTGAAACACCTTATAAGGACCATAGTACTTGGGTGATAATTTATTATATTTCTTAGCTTGCTTGAGGGACATTTTTTTGTATGGTTATAGCCATGAAAATACCTAGTCGTCTGCATCAAAAATTCTTTCATTGTGATGTTGATCTCCCTGTTGTTTCAATCAATTATGCGCCAAACTGAGATTATTATTTAAGAGTTGGAGAACTTGTTGTTGATGCTCGATGTGATATTCCACTGCTTGAACCTTAGAATTTTCTCCTAAAGATTATGTGATGGACAGTGGATGATATCCATAAAGTGCCATAAATGGGGTCATTTTTGTTGAAGTATGGAAGGAAGTGTTATACCACCATTCAATCAAAGGTAACCACTTGACCCATTGTATTTGTTTTTCAGATACAAAGCAACGAAGGTATCCTTCCAAATATTTGTTCACTATATTAGTTTGTCCGTCAGATTGAGGATGATAAGATGCGCTGTGAGCTAATTGAGTACCAAGACAAGAAAATAATTTCGTCCAAAAATTTCTAGTGAAATTGGGATCTTTTTCACTTCCAATAATATTTAGGTTTCCATGTAGCTTTTGAATTGTTTCCATAAATGCAGTATCAAATGTACTAGCTTTAAAATGATGGGATAATACACAAAAGTGTGGATACTTGGTAAGTCTATCAACTACCACCATGATGACACTCTTTCCTTCAGACTTGGGTAAACTTGTGATAAAATCCATTGAGACTTCCTCCCAACGCTGACTTGGAATGGATAAAGGTTGTAAGAGACCGGAGGTATTAATTGATTCAACTTTGTTTTGTTGGCAAACCAAACATTTTGCGACAAACTTTTGAATATCAGATTTAAGGCCATCCAAAAAAAAAACCTTCTTGTCCCTGTGGTATGTTTTTAAAAATATTGAGTGCCCTCCTAAAGGAGAGGTGTGCAATTCCAAAAGAATATTTTGTTTGAGTTTGAAATTCTTACATAAATATAAGTGATCTGTGTACCATAATGAGTCATTTTTCCAGATAAATATATTCAATGTATTGGGATCTTGTTGCAACTTTTGAATGAGTGTCCACACCTCTTCGTCATTCTTTCATTCCTCCCTTTCTTTAGTTATCCAATTAGGTTGGATAATTTAAATGGCATACAATAATGCTTCCACATCATCATCATTTCTTGAGAGTGCATCTGCAACAACATTTTTCTTTTCTTTTTTGTAGATGATTTCAAAGTTATAAACCAATATCTTAGTGACCTATTTTTGTTGCTCTTATAAAGATAATATTTGTTCCAAAAAGTATTTAAGACTATCATGATTTGTTTTTACCTTGAAGTGTCTTCCCATTAGGTAAGGGAGACATCGCTTCAGGGCATGTAGTATTCCCAACATTTCCTTCTCATAAATAGGTTTGTGTAAATATTTTCCCTTGATTGAACGACTTTCAAAAGCAATGGGTCTTCCTTCTTGCATTAAAAGCACATCAAATCCATTTCCTAAGGCATCACATCCCACCATAAAAAAATTTGTGAAGTCTGGAGTAGCTAAAATTGGAGCTTGGCACATTGCCTCTTTAAGATGTTCAAAGGACTTAATTGCTTCTGGAGTCTAAAAAAAGACATCTTTCTTCAGTAATGTTGTTAGAGGGTTTGTTATTTTCCCATAATTCTTATCAAACTTGCGATAATACCTTGTCAACCAAACAAATCCTCAAAGATGCTTTAGGGTTGTGGGATTTTTTCATTACTTGATGGCTTTAATTTTGTTAGGATATACCTTAACATCCTCATGAGATACAATATGACCCAAATATTCCTCTTCGTGTACCACAAAGAAACATTTGGAGGTTTTTGCATACAATTTTTTCTCCTCCAATTTTTTGGTGTAGATTAGTATATCATCAAAAAATACTAACACAAATTTTCTAAAGAAGGGTTTGAAAATTGAATTCATCAAATCTTGAAATGTGGAAAGTGCATTAGTAAGGCCAAAAGGCATGGCCAAAAATTCATAATCACTTTCATGAGTTCTGAATGTTGTTTTCGGAATATCTTCAGTCTTCATTCTAATTTGATGATATTCTAAATGAAGATCCATCTTGGTGAAGTAAATTTTTTCATGTAATTCATCCAACAATTCATCAATAACATGAATGGGAAATTTATCTTTAATAGTGAGTTTGTTGAGATCTCTATAATCCAAAAACATACACCATGATCAATCCTTCTTCTGTACCAACACTACTGAAGTAGAGAAATAACTTCGGCTAGGTTAAATTATACTTTCCTCTAGCATTTTTGCAACCATATGTTCAATTTCACACTTTTGGGCATATGGATATCTGTAATGTCTGATGTTTGGAGGTACAATTCCTGGAATCAATTGAATAGCATGATCACGATCACGAATAGGTGGGAGGCCTTTGGGAGTCTCAAATACTTTGGAATGATTATTCAAGATTCTTTGGAGATATGGAGAAACAAATGATTTCGATGGTTGAACATCTAGTGAGCATAATTGTGCAAATATGCCACGTTATTTCTTCAAAAGTTTTGTCATGCCATTAGAGATGATTATCTTCCATGATTTCCCTGTGATGCCCCTTAATTCAATTTATTTTACTTCCCATGAAAATTTCAAGAAAAGTTCTTGAAAATTAAAAGTTATCGTCCCCAAAGATTGTAACCATTGGATTCCTAATACAACATCAACACCACCTATTGGAATGGAAAGCATTGGACTATTCAATTCATATTCCCCCATTGTTAGATTGATATTATGAAACTTACCTGAGAAATTTATCCTCCATTTGCAACCATCACTTGACACTCTGGTCTTGGATATAGAATGAAATTCAATTCTTTGGCTATCTTACAATGAATAAAATTGTGGGTACTACCAGAATCGATCAACACTATTACCTTTTTCTTCTTGATAAATCATTCTATCTTGAGAGTTTGGGGAGTGGTAATTCATGCCAATGCATTGCAAGATATGATCATATTCATTTTTTCTTTCTTTGGAGTTGATTCCTGGTGTATATATTCTTCTTTTGATGTTTTTAGTTCATTTTCTTCTTCCTCTTCACAATCTATGTAAAATAATTTTTCTCATCATACTTATGATCCTTAGGTTATTTTCTATCACAATTGTAACAAATCCCTTCTACTCTTTTTTCTCCTTAGTTTATTTTTTATCACAACTGTAACAAACCCCTTCTACTCTTTTTTATCCAATTGTTGTGGTGTCAACCTTGTAGGTTGTGGGAGGCTAGGAGCAGAAACACTTCCATTTTTATAGTTGTGAGTGTCAAACTTCCTTATTTCCATAATTTTTCTTTCAAATTTTCTTGCCACCTTGAATGTCTATCCATTGAATCAAGTTCCCAAAGGTGAACCTCATGTTGGATGTTATCCTTTAAAGTCCCTATGAAAACATCAATCCTATGCTCCTTTGGAATATCATTTACCTTGATATTCAATCTTTGGAAGTCCTCAATGTGTTCTACCAAACCCTTTTCTTTGAGATTTATCAATTAGATAAAGAAGGTATTTCTCTTTGTATCATCATAATGTGATACCAATTCTTCTGCAAAATTATCGAAGTGACAATTGATTTACGAGAACAAAGCCGTATATACCACACAAACTGGTTTTGTTCTAAATGTAAAGATGCAATGCGTACCTTTTGTGTGTGTGGTAAATCATGTAAATCAAAGAATTTATCCATCTGTAATATCTAGGTTACTGGATCCTTGCCATGAAGCTTCCTCATATCTATCTTTGGAATGTGGTGGGTCTTAAACTCAATTTTGGGATCTTTAAAATAACATTTCATATTACTTGTGTCCTCATCATGATTTTCATGGAGTACCTTGTCACCACGAGGAAACATTTCTTATAACAACTTTGTCAAACCTTCCTTCCAACCTTCCATGTCTGTTTTAAATAATTTATTCAAATATTCCATTCTTCCTTTCCTTTCATTTTTGTTTCTATACCATCCATATATTTTTTTTACTCTTTGCGAGAACGAAATTTGTTGCACTTGGTCTCATAGTTTTGATATATCATGTTGCATTTCTTCTTCTTCTTTATGCGTCATAGTAGAAATTTCTGGTTACTTACTAGGTGTGTCCATTTTTTTGTCTCGAGGCATTTCAAAATCAAACAACAATATTTATGTTTTGTTGTCCTTTGAATCACTTTAAACTGATTTTTCAAACAAAATTTATGCACAATTTTAAAAAAGTACACACCCTTTTCTTGCTTTTTAGGAGTTCGATGTTGAAATTATTTTATCTCTGTAATTTTAGATCTCGAATTTCTGAAATTTCATCCTATGGTATCCCTCTAAGTCTTCTTTCCAATGCCATAAGTCTGACCAAGATTGGATTCTTCAAGAAAAGTTTAGGCCCAATATCCCACAATCCCCTGATTATAGACTAGTTCAGTGGAGCGAACTTGTACGGAGTTCCACGTGTCACTATTTCGATCTTTGGCCCTGAAAATGATATATAATAAACTAAATTCCGTGTTATTTTAGTTACTTCTTATTAAATTCAAATCTAATGTTCAGAGAGAAAGGTATGACGATTTTCCCTCGGTCATATGTTTGAGATTGAATTATGAAGCATTCAAAAACCCTAACTTCTTCGGACCATATCTCAGAAAATATAGTGAACCAAGATCTGAAATTTTTACATGAAGTTCAACAAGATTTTGGCTCCACGTGGTCGACAGTTTAGTTTATGAAGCCTCGTAGTAAAAAAATTATAACAAAAATACCAATATGGGATGTTTGAAGCAACGAAACCCCATAATCCAAAGCTCTAATACTAAATTTTATGCAACCAGCTCACAAAATAGAAGAAAAGATAGATCAACGACTTGAAAAATAGCCTCTTCGAGGGGGAAACCTCTTTTACATCACATAAATGAATGATTATTGTATGATACAAATGACAAGACCTCCTTTGTATATATAGGAGCCTAAGGGATCACAATATAATCAGAGCCTACATAACAATAATAACAATAATGGGCTTCTATGGGGCATAACAATAATAATATGGCCTACATGGGCACAACAATAACATTAAGGGGGCTACACTAGTATTATAAGGACCTAACAATCTATGGAAAACAACTATTAGTTATTGGATAAAATATAGGCGTTGAGTCAGTCAATGTAGTAGGGAAATGAAATTTTGCATTAAAATGGTTGTTGTGTAAATTATTTTGTTGAGAGAAAATACAAAACTTGTTTTATGCTTTCACTTATGTAAATTTGTATTCAAGAGACTTTGAAGTGAATCTTTATCCATGCATGTTGTATTAAGGGATTAAAGCTTCGTAGGTTTGGATTAAAAAAAGGTTTCTTCAGAAGCAAATTACTTGTAAAATAAATTATGCGAAAAAATGTCACATAGAGCTAGAGGAGCTAGAGGAGTTGGAATAAGCCAAGGAAGACCATTTACTACCCAAATGTTACTCGAAGAAGTAAGAAGCATACGAACAAAATTAGATCCAACAAATACTGCGCAAAAGAGAGGCATCAACACCGACGTCATCAACAACTAAGAAGAGTCCTCATAAGAAGAAGAAGTTGGCATTGAAGAAGAAACTCCAAAAGAAAAAAAATTATCAAGATAATTGCAATATTGAACACCAAACCAAGATTATAAGTGTCTATGTTCTAAGGAAGCTTAAATGTGGAATAGTTGACCGATTAGATAAATTCCATGGACAAATATTTCTATTAAGAGAATGTAGCTATTGAAAAAAAAAGTGAAATATGCAAATACTAGGATGAGAGGACATGCCTAATTACGGTGGGACAACATGCAAGTAGAGCAGAAGAATAAAGGAAAAAATAATATTTCCAACAAGGACTGGATGGTAGTGAAATTGAAAGGTAAATTTATGCCTCGAGATTATCAACTAATTATATTTAGACAAATGCAAAATCTCAAGAAAAAAATGATGTTTGTAGAAGAGTATACATAAGAATTTTACATGATTACTATAAAGGTTGGTCATGTAGTAGAAGACCCTGAAAAGGTAACAAGCTATATTAATGGCTTAAGATATGAAATTCAAGATGAATTAAGTATTGTCTCCAAGAACTGTTGAAGAAGCATACCAAGTAGCTCTCAAGATGGAAGAAAAACTGGCATGAAATCAAAGCTTAAGAGGGAAGGGTTGAAGTATAGCAAGAAGAAAAGGTAAATTAAGCAGAGGAAAGTCAAGTGGTCAAGGAATATTGCCAATTCAGAAAGAAGAAGATAGCAAATCCCATCAGCCATAAAATTTGTAAAGAGGAGGAGATCTATATAGGAAGAAGGCCATATCAAAGAGGTAGAGGAAAATATTTTGTTAGATGTTACATGCAACAAAATCAAGCAAAAATATAATGAATGTGCAAAAATTATTATATGAATCAAGGAAGCAACACATTGCTCAAGCTAATACAGAAAGTGTGAAGTCATTTGTGTATGAAAATGCACTAGAAATTTGGGAATATTTGGTAATGAAGAGGGTCTTATTGAAACCTACCAAGGAGATCAAGGATCCTCCACAAATAAAAGCATTATTCAAAACCATCTACAAATAAAAATGTAAATGTTGTAAAGTTGTTATTGACAGTGGAAGTACTAAAATTCGTTGTCTACAGAAATGATGGAGAAATTAAACCTAAAGAAAATAATGCATCACATTCCATATAAAGTATCATGGTTGTAAACAGAACACCAAATATTTGTAAACAAACAATGTGAAGTTGAGTTTCAGATTGGATGTTACAATGATGAGATACTTTGTGATGTTATTCCCATGGATGTATGTCATACATTGTTAGGCAGACCTTGGTAATGTGATAGAAAGGCCATATACAATGGAAGGAGCAACACATACGCTTTTGAAAGAATGGTGAAAGACATACACTTTGACATTAAGGGATGAAAGTGTACAAGAGAAAAACAATCCTAAATTGTTTATACTCAGTGTAAAGGAGATTTTGCAATAAATTAGACATGAGGAGGTACACTTTGCTTTAGTTGGAAAAGCTAAAGTAGTCCTCACGGGTACAAATTTGAATGATTTTCCTAAAGAAGTTAAAATAATGTTAGATGAGTTTCTTGATATTTTAGTTGATGAATTTTTTATTAAATTGCCTCCCATATGAAGTATCAAACATCACATAGACTTTATTCCATATGTTAGCCTTCCAAATAAAGAAACTTATAAAATGACGCTATGGGAGAATGAGGAGATTAAAAAACAAATGCAAGATTTGTTGGATAAGTAACTCATTCGAGAAAGCTGAAGGCCATGTGTTTTCCAAAAGTATTAACTCCAAATAGGTATGGAGGATGGAGGATATGTTACGCCTCTAAGACCATAAACAAAATTACAAGAAGGTACAGATTCCCATTACCTGGAATTTGTTGTGGTCCTGTGATTTGGAAGATTGGCATACCAAGTGACAAGGCAACATCAAAACCAGTCTTTAGAGCTCTAGGACCTAGCCTGCCCAGTCTCAGAGAGGGATCTCTCAATTGTTTGCAAAGATGTGAGCTTGTTTTCTTTTGGGGGTTAATTTTAGGCTAGTTATGAAGCATGAGTTTGTTTGATTGTTTGGTTGGACATGATGATATAGGTAGCATAGATAGAAAAGGGAAATCTCTAAGTCATTGGGCAATGGAGTCAAGTGGAAGTTGCAACAAGTTTGTAAATGGGTCAGGGGTATCAAAGGGAAAATCTAACTTGGCCAGTGGATCTACAAGGTCTTTCAAGTGAAATGAAATGAACATCAATGATTTAGAATGAAAAGTAGAACTAAGGGAAATTAAGAATCCTTAATTATGTGTACTTCTCAACAAAGGGACTTAAAACATTATTTGAACATAAAGAGATATTCCATAGATAGGGCTAACCATAAATTCTAGAAACCACACTTCAGCAAATAATAATTTCAAGATAGACCTTTCCATTGAAATATAGAAGGCGAGAAACTCATTTAACTTCTAGTGATTTCACCTTCGAGGATAAGAAAACATTCAAGATTCACAAATAACTGTGTTCATAGAAGAGGGAACTCCTAGACATCTTTGATTACAGTTATAAAGACCTTCAAAACAATTATTTAAGCAAGTACAAAGGGTATGATCAGAACAAAACCTCTTTTGAAGACTTTAAACAATGGTGCTTTAAAGGGAGACTTCAGAAACAATTTTAAAGTGGCAAAAAATAAGCAGGGAAAAGCATAAATCATTCTTGAGGCCAACTATATTGAACTATTTAAGAAATAAACAAGCATAAGAGTTCTAGAGAGCAACTAAGAATTCTTTAGAATATCTTAGCAAAAGAAAACATTTAGACAGTGAAGAGTAAACAGAACTAAGGTGTTTTCAAAAGACATTTCTTAGCCTAAACTTTTTACTCTACTACAACAGAGAATGATGAAACATAATGAAACAAGAAATAACAATAGCATATTTAGAGCACTTCACCAACAACCAAGCTCAAGGATCCAATGACAGAACTTTCTCCATTAACAAACAGGTCAAGACATCCACAAGTTCCAGAACATCAATTTCTTTTTAACTTCAGCAGAGCTATGTATTGCTTCAAAGAGTCACCAAATGCCAACAATACAATGAGTTCCAACGCAGTATTTATGCTGCAAATGAGGAGGTGGAACTTATCTGGGTTTGAGAGTCATTAAATATAGAGTAAATGCATTCCTAACCTTGAAAACCATGCAAGGCATAAGGTAGGAAGATGTTCAACTACTTCTATGTTTCAATAACTCTGTATTAACTTCTGATAGAAAGATAGGAGAAAAGATTGACTTTCAAGGCTTAACCTTATCTTTACAATATCTGTCTTGACAGTTTTAATTATTTTCTTTATTGTAATAAATGTTTGTTTGTCTTTTTAGGCAGAAAGTAGGTCAAAGATGTCAGTTAGATATTCTGAGTGAATAATTGCTCCTGGTTGATGTATTTGAGGCTATTCAAGCCTAAGGTTCCTTAATTTCATCATTAAATTGTGCTTTAAGGCTTAATTCTACTTTTGGCCTTCATTATTCATCATGTTGTTTTTTAACACTTTTTGGGCTTCTTTAAACCTTTGATTCATTGGTCTTTAACTGTGTTTTTTCTTTTAATCTGCAATCAAGCCTTTAATCTTCTGTCTTCTCCTTTCTTCTTCACTGATCTTTTGTTCTTGTTTTGTTGTGTATAGGGGTTTCCTTTTGGTGCGCTGGAGGGTTTTATGATTCAACCAGTGGTCATGAAACATTGATTAAACCTTTGAATCAAACCCTTAAACCCATTCTTCGTCTATTTGGCCTCATGGATCGTCATCCATAAACCTTAGTCACTCAATTTGACTGTGGGATGGCATGTAATGCTTCGGACGCCATTAAAACTGCAAAAATAAACAAAAACATTTTATAAAACATGCATGCTTGGCTACAACCTGCTTCAGGGGTTCGGGGCGTTGGAGAAATGTTTCGAGGAAGGGGACATGCATGGGTGGAGGGGTTCCACAGGCGGAATGATGCAAATTGATGAAAACTTGAATTGGGGCGCGAGAATGAAGAAGGGCGGTTTTGTAGAAAACCAAGTGGTTTTCACGCAGGCAATAGGTGGTTAGTGGTTTTGAGACAGGAGCACGCGATTCCTTTCATTGTTTGCCACATGTCTTGGGAAAAATTGTTTTTTTCACGTGGAAAAGAGTTGTTAAACCTCGGCGAGAGATTTTGTACGATTTGCGATCTGCGTCGTTAGATCTCAAGGATTGAGATCGATGGCACGGGTGGAGTCCAATGGGGGGCGCAAGTTGGTAGTGGAGTACAAGTGGAGGAGAGGGATTGGGCGATGATTTTGTGGGTGGAAGGGGGGCTAGTAGTGACGTCAGCAAAATGTGTCGAGTAGCAGGAATGGGGTATATGTGCGGGGTTGAGATCGGAGATGTGTCGGCCGTCGAATCTTGGTAGATCAATGGTGGATCATGCTCGGAGAAAGATTATGGAGCGGGGTATGTTCGGGAGAAAGGATGATGGGTCGGGAGTATAATGACTGTTAGATCAGAGCTTGAGGCTCTAGATCCACGGTGAAGATGACCCGATAAAAATAATGGAGCGAGATAAGAAGAAAAGAGAAGAGGGCTAGGAGAAGGGGTGGAGGATCGGTGTTGTAGGGGCAGATAAGACTGAGGGTTAATGAGATAGCGGGTGGTTGCGGCCCCTGGTTTCATGGATGAAAGGGGTTGGGAGCTTAGGTCTAAAGGGGCTTTAAGGCCTTTTAATACAAAAGGTGGATTTTTTGTATAAAAACAGGGCTATGTGAGCTTTTTGAAGGGTTATGATAGAAAAAAGGTTGTTCTTTTAAACCAAATAAAGAGGTTTTTTAATGGTTTAAAAGTTCTTTTAATGGAAATGAAGGATAAATGGGAGGGGAAAATGAGTTTTTCCCAAGGAAAAAGGGACTGATAAAAATAGAGGTAAGAATGGTAAAATGGGGAAATGAAAAGAAGGTGAAAATGGTGAGAATATCATGAAACCAGTTTCTTTTGAAGCAACAGATTGACTTGGGGAGATTTTGAATGAAGATTATGGTGGAACAAAATAGGTTTGGAATAATGAAGGCAGTGAGATTTCTAGAACTCACAATATTTATTTAAATATTGTTTTTAGAATCTGGGATTGTCAACTTAGTCATCTTTGGATAGGATCAAAATTATTGATAACTAACTGTGGCTCCACTTGGGGAGGGCAGCTATCCTTTTAAGGTGTCCAGAACTTCAGTTTATGAAATCTTCTGAGTTTCAGAAGATCAGTGTCTTACCCATTGGGCAAACTCTTTCTTTTCCTTTTTAGTGATATTTCTTTATTTTTGAAAATTTCAATCAATCTGCAACATGTAGTTTCTTCAAACAGCATCTCTACCTACCCAATCTTACTTGTCCTAGCATTTTTTCTTCCTCTTGAGTGCATTTGAACTAGCAAACTCTTTGACATTTTATTTTTGAAAATAGAAAAATAATCTATCTAGTCATATCCTTATTTCTTCCAAGAGTCCAGATTAAACTGTTGAACTCTTTTTATTCCCTACCTATGCTACTTGACTACCAAGATTAAACTGTTTGGCAATCTTGATTCTCTAACTATTGAGATAAAAATTTAAAGCATGATTCAAATCAGGATTAGACAGTCTGATCAACCATGGTTGTGGCATTTTGTACAATTTTCACACAAACATTATTTTTGCATAAAAGTAAATTAGAAATATAAGGCCATGATTTGTCTTTTTGCAAGGCATCCTTATCTATCTATTTGGTTCTGTTTTGAGCATGTGGAACCAGTATCTTTATATTCTCCTAATCTATCTTTTTTGAATAAGTCAGGTCTGAGATAATCTTATCAATCAGTGTTTCTACTAACTTATCAACATAAATTTAAAGCATGTTTAGCCATGATTAAGCTAGATGATTGAACAATATATCTTTTTGAATTAGTAGTGGCATTTAGGCTTGCTTACTTTCAAAAAATTCTCTTTTTTGGGTATGGGGCTGTACCTCTTTTGAATCTGCCCTCTTTTCCTTTTATTTTATTTTATTGTTTTTGTATTTTTCATGATTTCTTTTCAAATGGGTTATGTATAATGAATAAAAACTTTGAAGCTAAGACTCTTGATAGAAGTAGTGCTTGAGCATCCTGCCATTGACAGGACCTCCAAATATGTCTTCTCCCTTCAGCTCTTGCAGAAAGAATGCATTATGACCCCTTATAGAATGAATAATGTAGGGCCCTTTCCACAAATTCTCAAATTTTCCATGTTTTCCCTTTTCTTCCCTTCTAGAATCCCACTTTAGAACTATATTTCCAACTTGGAAATCATTTTCATTAGTCCTTTTATCAAATAATTTCTTGATGCATTCTTGGACTGTTTGTGTTCTCTTATACATTTCCTCTCTGGACTGCTGTAAATGAATGGTCTGATTTATCTCTCTGCATATCATTTTCTTCATATTGTACTTCTTGAAGGAGTTTCGTGGTTGGAACTCCTAAAGAGGTTGGGAAAACTGCATCCATGCTATAAACCAGCTGATAGGTGGACATATTTATTGACTTCTTGGTGGTTAATCTATCAGCCCATAAAGCATGAATAAGCTTACTATGCCATGATTTCTGATTATGCTCCAATAGTTTTTTGATAATATTGACAAGGCTTTTGTTGGAGGATTCAGCTAATCCATTTCCTTGAGGATAATAGATAGTGGAATAACCCAAGGTGATATGATATTTATAGCAGAAGTAAACTATTTTCTTGGATTTGAAGGCAACATCATTATCTGTGATAATTTTTCTAGGACAACCAAATCTGGATAGTATGTTGGTTTCAAGGAACTTGATAATAACGGAATCAGTAGCATTCCTAGAAGGTATGGCTATTTGGTAAAATAATCAGTGACAGTGAGGACCCACTTATGTTGGGCTGATGATGATGGGTGAATTTCCCCAATGAAGTCTAAGCCCCATTGTTGAAAGGGAGCCTCAACACTGATGGGATGTAAGGGTAAGGGTAGGATTTTTCTCTTGCCATAAAAAAATTGACACTTATGGCAAGACATGACAAGCTTCTGAGTATCTGGGAAAAGGGTGGGCCAATAGTAACCAGATCTAAGGATTTTATTTGCTATAGTATTCCAGTAAATACGTCCTCCACATTCTCCCTCATGTAGCTCATGCATGATTTTTCCTACATCAATCTCAAGAAAACATTTAAGCAATATTCCAACAGCATTCTTCCAATATAAAACCCTATCTAATATGCAATAATTTGAGGCTTTCTATTTCAAAAATTTAGCTTTAGTTTTAGACAAAGAAGGAGGGGTATTCAGATAAAACAACACATATATGATATCAGCATACCAAGGTGAATTCACAAAATTTTCTTCAATAAATGGAGCTGTAAATTATTCTGTTTCTTCCAAAATATCAACCATATTCATATCTAAAGCTTGGAAGTTTGATTCAGCCATGAGTTTTTCTAGTCTCTGACCTTTGATTAGTTTGGTGGGCCTGATCTCTAAGTCATATTCTATAATAATAGCAACCATTTTCCTCTTTTATCATCAGGGTCTTGACTTAGAATGTCCTTGACAACAGTATGTGGGACAAAAGCAATGATGTGAGAATGTAAAATGTAGACTCTAAAATATTTCAATGCTTTTACCAAGGCTAAGGCGTGTTTCTCCATGATGTTATATTTGAGTGAAGCATCTCTTAAGGCCCTACTAAAAAAGGATATTGGTTGTTCTTGCCCCATGATGTTATTTTGCAGCAATACTGCAGCTATTGTATGTTCGGATGCAAAAGAAAAAATGTAGAAATATTTGGTGAAATCAGGACTGATAAGAACAGGTGTTTGAGTAAGAGCTTGTTTTACTAGTTCAAATGACTGTTTAGCTTGTATTGTCCATTTAACACTTAAATCTTTCTTAAGCATGTTTGTGATGTTTCTTAATAGCTCCGCACAGTTGGGGATAAACCTCCTTAAAAAATTTATCTTCCCAATGAAGGATTGCAATTTTTTGAGGTTTCTAGGATGGCTGATCTTCAATATGCCATCAATTCTTTTAGGGTCTACTTTGATTCCCTCTTCAGAAATTATGTGACTAAGAAGCTTTCCTTCTTAGAGACCAAAGAGTATCTTTTTGCGATTCAAAGATAAGCCATGTTTCCTACATTTCTCAAAAACTTTTCTTAAATGAATCAAGTGTTCTTCATCAATTTTAGAGAAAACAGTGATGTCATCAAGGTAAATGATTATAAAATAGGCTATGTCTTTTGAGAAGGCTATGTCCATGGCCCTTTGGAAGGTGGCCCCTGCATCCATCAAACCAAATGGCATTTTGACATACATGAATGTACCCCAAGGCATAGTGAAAGCAGTTTTATGTTAATCACTTGGGAGTACTAACACTTTATTGTAACCTGAGAACCCATCCAACAGTGAAATTCTTTTAGACCCAACCACCCTTTGAAGTATGTGATCCATTTTTGGCAAGGGATAGTTGTCTTTCAAAGAGGCTTTATTTAGATTTCTAAAGTCAATGCAGAGCCTGATTTCCCCAGTCTTTTCCTGACAGATACTAAGTTGGAAACCCATTCTGAATATCTAAGGGGAACTATGATCCCAGCATCATACATTTTGCTGATTTCTCTCTCAATTAAAGGCAATAAAACAGGGTTTATCCTTCTGAGTTTTTGTTTGAAAGGTTTCTGATTTTCCTTGAGAGGAATTTTGTGTTGAATGATGTTGATATCATATTATTTCAGATTCTTGTATCCCCATGCAAACACATCTCTAAATTCTTTGAAAAGTTCTATGTATTGTTGTTTGATATGAGCTGGAAGAGCGCTAGATAGCTTGATCATTTTGGATTCTGCTAGGCTACCTATTTTATGTTCTTCTATATTTGTTTCTATAGGCTCCATTCTTGGTTTTTTGGCTACATCATTAAAATCAAAGAGCTGCTCTAATGGTGTAAGACCTTTTGGAATTGTATCATTTTTACATTGTAAAACTTTTAGGTCTTTTTGGTTTGTATTATCAACTATTTCTGCTGTAAAAGATGTTCAAAATGGTTTATATCAACAGAAGAGAACAACTCTGTTTTAGGGATTTGTTCTTCATTTAAACAGTTTTCTTCATGGTTTGAAATAGAAGTTGGTATGGCAAAGTCATTTCTTGATTGCAGAAAATCATTTATGTGTTTGTCACCTTCAAACACTTGCCAGTAATCTTCATTGTCAGGTATTGCAGGCCTGTTTTTACCTTTACATTGAATTGTTCATTTATCTGTGGTATTTGACAATTACTAGCAGCAGAGACAAGTTCATTTTCTAGATGATTTTGAGCTCTTGGGATGAAAATGAGTTCATATTTTTCAAAGGTTTTTAGGAGATCAAGGGCAACATTCCCATATTCTCTAAGTTTTGGGTTTTTGGCTGAATATTCCCCTTTAATATGTCTAATGATTAGCTCAAAATCTCCTTGGACTGATATTTTCTCAGCTCCTAAATATTTGAGCAAATGTAGGCCAAGGAGGAGGGCTTCATATTCAGCAATGTTATTTGTGCATGGAAAATCCAGTTTATAGGAAAATCCTTTGTTTGTGTTCTGCATCCATACACCAGCCCTCGAACCTAATTTGCTACAAGAGCCATCAAAGTTTATTTTCCAAGGTATTTCAATCTCATTTTCATTTTCTTTTTGCTGTTCAAGGCTGCTAAAGTTTGAGTTGTTCTGTACTTGAGTTGAGGACAGATTTGACTATTCTGGTGGACTGAATTCTTTCTTGTTTTCCTTTTCTTGTTGGCTGATTTCATTTTCATTATACAAGATAAAGGAATCTAAATCTGAGTGAATAGAATAGACAGGAGTGTTGTTTGGTCTATCTATGTTGCTCACCATGTATTTCATATGAGACTCCCTCTATAGTCTTCTGGTTTGATTAAATACTGGGGTGGTGGAATAGGACATGTCCATTTGAAGGCTCCCTTGAAGTTTGGCTCCCCATGATCTAGATAGAAGCATGCCATACTTTGGGGAAATGTCAGCTTCTACTATGTCCATGACTAGACCTTTAGCAGGAATTTGTGCTAAGTTTACACATAAATCTTTGATTAAACCCAAGCATTTGACTCTGCTTGAATCAAAGGAATACATGTCCTTATATGGTTTAATAATTTCTAGGCTTAGGCTTTCCATTACTACTTTGGGCATAAGGTTATGAGAAGCACCCGAGTCTAGCATGGCATTGTGCAAGATTTTTTTATGTATGTTCAGTCAAACATAGAAGGGAGAGACAACCCCCTCTTGGTATTTTCCTTCAACTTCGGGACCAAACAACAATTCTGGTTTATCATCTGTCAAGTTTAAAGTATTAGTTTCACTACCCATATTCAAAGCTTTCAAAACTTGATTTTTGTATACATCCTGAGTTACTAGTTCAGCTAAGGGTATGGTAATTTTGATCTTGGCAATTTCCCCTTCAAAGCTGAAAGGAACTATTGTTCTTGACATATTTATATCTTTCTTGTTATTTACAACTTTTTCAGCAATCCTGATTTGCTGAACTTTATTTGGACTGTTATTTAGGACAGATTTGTTAGGCCCACTAGCAGAGGTACTAGTGCAGATTTGTTCAACACTTTGTTGGATGTTTTTGTCTTTATTTAGATCAGTTTTCTTGGCCATAGTGTTGGTGTTACTTGCTGTCTTCTTAGGTTGATTTTCTGAAGTTTTCCTAACAGAAGTACTAGTATTTTTGTCATTGGAAACCTCTGGTCTCCCTTTGCTTCTAAGATTATATTGTTTATGTACCTCCATGATTACATTTTCAAATCCTAATCTGTAATCTTCAGAATCCTCATGGTTGTTTTCGGTTTGTTCTGAGGAGAAGAATCCTTGTTCTTCTTCAGTGAGAAAAACATATGTTTCACTATCAGATCCTATCAGTGTTACATGATTTTCTTCCAACCTTTCAGTTTCCCTTTCCTCCTCTTGATCTTCATAATTTTGTTGGAAGGGGGGCCTAATTTGTTGGTCGTTATCTCTTTGCCTATCTTAATTAGGATCTCTTCTGAGATTTGGATTTCTATTTATGTTTTTGGGATTGGTTTGATTTTCTCTAGGAGGCACTCTATCATTCAGATTTATCTTTTCAAGCATTCTTTCCATTACCTTCACTAAGTTTTCAATTTTGGAATCGGATGATGAGGTTGATGCCATTGTTTCATCCCTGTATGTAACTCTTTTCTCTGCTTTTAACCTAGCCCCTTTTTCAATCAGATTTTCTTCTACACTTAAAGCTCCCCTTTGCATATCTTCTAAAGTCAAGGGGTCTCTTTCTTTTAGCTGGTAGGCCATTTCTAGATCAAAGCCTTCTGGAAATTTAACTAAGGCTAGGCCTAATGGAGGTTTCATGTTTGGGGGAAGTGAATTATACACACTATTGAATCTGGTGCAATAATCTTAGAAACTTTCCTCAGTATTTCTCTTGAGGTTATTATAGTCTGAAAGTATTTGGAGAGGGTTCTTTTTAATTTCCCATTTGTTTGTAAATGTTTGATATAAAGAAGGGAGATCATTTATGCTGTGGGGAGTTAAGCCGTTGAACCATTTTTTGGCTTCTCCTCCTAAAATTTGAGCAAAAATTCTCATCTTAGTGGTCTCTTCTTCTATTTCCATATAATCAAAAGCATCATCCATCTTATCTACATGTCGCTGAGCAGTAGTGGGTTCGTTTCCAGTGAAATGAGGAATTTTGGATTGGTAATCAATGGGTAAAGGAACCAGAGGTTGTGGTAACAATAGAGGGGCATACCATGCTGCCATGGTAGGAAATAATGGGGGATTTACAAGAGGTGGATTTACAAGAGAGAAAGTGGACTGAGCTGGAGTGTTTTGAACAATGGATGTGTGGGAAGGAGTGGAAGAAACACTTCGGCCAACAAGCTGATGATGAATAGATCTGTTATGGAAGGAGCTGAAATGATGGATAAGCTGAGAATCAGGTGGAGTAGAAGGTGAGGCTTCTCTGCTAAAGCTCTGTTGCAAATCTATGGTTTCAAAGTTAGCTTGGTTCAAATCGCTTTGAGACTTATTTCTAAATAAGTTCTTTGCATGAGGTAAGTCAAACTGAGGATCTTTCAAGATTGTAAGATTTTCAGGGACAAATCTTGTTCTTGGGATGGTCCTATCAGTAGTTGATTTTGCAGATCTAGAAGTTTGCCACAAAATCCTTTCTGGATTATCAACTATGGTAGGAGGATTAGGATCTAGATGGGATCTAGTATTGACCCTATGTGAAGCCAGATTTCAATTTTTCAAAATTTTTAGAGAGACTGAAGTTTTTAGGACTATTTTTCAAAAAGTTTTCCTCTCACAGTAATTTCTATAATAGGGGACTAGATTTCTAAACTTTCTTAGGGCTGGTTAACACAGTCTTAAGGAAATCTGGAGATCTAAGAGGAGTAATAGGCCTACTGGGAAATTTTTAGCTTTTCTAAAGATAAAATGTTTTATGGTCCACCACCAATGATTATTTTAAAGACCAATATGAAATGTTTGGGTTTTCTGAGTTTTTATATGATTCTATGGTTTGTATGAGTGTCCTATACCCGATTTCATCACTTAGCTAAGGTGGTGAAAAAACAGATTCTAGTCTATGGCTTATCAACCGATTTTCTGAGGTAAATTGAAGGACAAATGAGTCTATAAGGGCTTGCTAGGAAATTATCTACTTAGAGGTCCCGCCGTGATCGCCATTTATGTTGTGGTCTTGTGATTTGGCAGATTGGCATACCAAGTGACAAGGCAACATCAAAACCAGTCTTTAGAGCTCTAGGACCTAGCCTTCCTAGTATCAGAGAGGGATCTCTCAATTGTTTGCAAAGATGTGAGCTTGTTTTCTTTTGGGGGTTGATTTTAGGCTAGTTATGAAGCATGAGTTTGTTTGATTGTTTGGTTGGACATGATGATCTAGGCGGCATAGATAGAAAAGAGAAATCTCTAAGTCATTGGGAAATGGATTCAAGTGGAAGTTGTAACAAGTTTGTAAATGGGTCAAGGGTATCAAAGGGAAAATCTAACTTGGCCAGTGGATCTACAAGGTATTTCAGGTGAAATGAAATGAACATCAATGATTTAGAATGAAAAGTAGAACTAAGGGCAATTAAGAATCCTTAATTATGTGTACTTATCAACAAAGGGAGTTAAAACATTATCTGAAAATAAAGAGGCATTCCATAGACAGGGCTAACCATAAATTCTAGAAACCACACTTCAACAAATAATAATTTCAAGACAGACTTCTCTAGTGAAATATAGAAGGAAAGAAACTTATTTAACTTCTAGTGATTTCACCTTCGAGGATAAGAAAACATTCAAGATTCACAAATAACTGTGTTCATAGAAGAGGGAACTCCTAGACATCTTTGATTACAGTTATAAAGACCTTCAAAACAATTATTTAAGCAAGTACAAAGGGTATGATCAGAACAAAACCTATTTGGCAGACTTTAAACAATGGTACTTTAAAGGGAGACTTAAGAAACAGTTTTAAAGTGGCAACAAGTAAGCAGGGAAAAGCATAAATCATTCTTGAGGCCAACTATATTGAACTATTTAAGAAATAAACAAGCATAAGAGTTCTAGAGAGCAACTAAGAATTCTCTAGAATATCTTAGCTGAAGAAAGCATTTAGACAGTGAAGAGTAAATAGAACTAACGTGCTTTCAAATGACATTTCTTAGCCTAAACTTTTTACTCTAGTGCAACAGAGAATGATGAAACATAATGAAACGGGAAATAACAATAGCAGATTTAGAGCACTTCACCAACAACCAAGCTCAGGGATCTAATGACAGAGCTTTCTCCATTAACAAACAGGTCAAGACATCCACAATTTCCAAAACATCAATTTCTTTTTAACTTCTGTAGAGCTATGTATTTCTTCAAAGAGTCACCAAATGCCAACAATACACTGAGTTCCAACGCAGTATTTATGCTGAAAATGAGGAGGTGTAACTTATATGGGTTTGAGAGTCATTAACTATAGATTAAATGCATTCCTAACCTTGAAAACCATGCAAGGCATAAGGTAGGAATATGTTCAACTACTTCTCTGTTTCAATAACTCTGTATTAACTTTTGATAGAAAGATAGGAGAAAAGATTGACTTTCAAGGCTTAACCTTATCTTTACAATAACTGTCCTGACAGTTTTAAATATTTTCTTTATTGTAATAATTGTTTGTTTGTCTTTGTAGGCAGAAAGTAGTTCAAAGATGCCAGTTAGATATTTTGAGTGAATAACTGCTCTTGGTTGATGTATTCGAGGCTATTCAAGCCTAAGTTTCCTTAATTTCATCATTAAACTGTGCTTTAAGGCTTAATTCTGCTTTTGGCCTTCATAATTCATCATGCTATTTTTTAACACTTTTCGGGCTTCTTTAAACCTTTGATTCATCTGTCTTTAACTGTGTTTTTTCTTTTAATCTGCAATCAAGCCTTTAATCTTCTGTCTTCCTTTCTTCTTCACTGATCTTTTGTTCTTGTTTTGTTGTGTACAGGGGTTTGCTTTTGGTGCGCTGGAGGGTTTTATGATTCAACCAATGGTCATGAAACACTAATTAAACCTTTGAATCAAACCCTTAAACCCATTCTTAGTCTATATGGCCTCATGGATCATCATCCATAAACGTTAGTCACTCAATTTGACTATGGGATGGCATGTAATACTTCAGACGCCATTAAACCTGCAAAAATAAACAAAAACATTTAATAAAACATGCGTGCTTGGCTACAACCTGCTTCAGGGGTTTGGGGCATTGGAGCAATGTTCTGAGGAAGGGGACATGCATGGGTGGAGGGGTTCCACAGGTGGAATGATGCAAATTGAGGAAAACTTGAATTGGGGCGCGAGAACGAGGAAGGGTGGTTTTGTAGAAAACCAGGTGGTTTTCGCGTGGACAATAGGCGGTTAGTGGTTTTGAGGCGGGAGCACGCGATCCCATTCATTATTTGCCACGTTTCTCGGGAAAAACTTCTTTTTTCGTGTGAAAAATAGGTGTTAAACCTCGGCGAGAGATTTCACGCGATTTGTGATCTGCACCGTCAGATCTCAAGGAGTGAGATCAACAGCGTGGGTGGAGTCCGATGGGGGGCGCAAGTTGGTAGTGGAGTATAAGTGGAGGAGAGGGATTGGGTGATGATTTTGTGGGTGGAAGGTGGGCCAGTAATGATGTAAGCAAAATGTGTCGGGTAGCGGGAATGGGGTATATGTGTGGGTTGAGATCGGAGATGCGTCGACCATCGAATCTTGGTAGATCAACGGTGGATCGAGCTCGGAGAAAGATTATGGAGCGGGGTATGTTCGGGAGAAAGGATGATGAGTCAGGAGTATAATGACCGTCAGATCAGAGCATGAGGCTCTAGATCCACGGTGAAGGTGACCCGATAAAAATAATGGAGCGGGATAAGAAGAAAAGAGAAGAGGGCTAGGAGAACGGGTGGAGGATCGGTCCTGTAGGGGTAGATAAGACCGAGGGTTAATGAGATAGCGGGTGGTCGTGGCCCCTGGTTTCATGGATGAAAGGGGCTAGGGGCTTAAGTTTGAAGGGGCTTTAAGGCCTTTTAATACAAAAGGTGGATTTTTTTGTATAAAAATAGGGCTTTGTGAGCTTTTTGAAGGGTTCCGATAGAAAAAAGGTTGTTCTTTTAAACCAAATAAAGAGGTTTTTTAATGGTTTAAAAGGTCTTTTAATGTAAATGAAGGATAAATGGGAGGGGAAAATGAGTTTTTCCCAAGGAAAAAGGGACTGATAAAAATAGGGGTAAGAATGGTAAAATGGGGAAATGAAAAGAAGGTGAAAATGGTGAGAATATCATGAAACTAGTTTCTTTTGAAGCAGCAGGTTGACTTGGGGAGATTTTGAATGAATATTATGGTGAAACAAAATAGGTTTAGAATAATGAAGGCAGTGAGATTTCTAGAATTCACAATATTTCTTTAAATATTGTTTCTAGAATCTGAGATTGTCAACTTAGTCATCTTTGGATAGGATCAAAATTATTAATGACTAACATAATTGATGATATACTAGATTCTTCAAGTGATGTTGGATACTTCTCCAAAATTGATTTGAAAAGTGGTTATCACCAAATCCAAGTTAGAGAAGGAGATGAATGGAAACAACCTTCAAAACTAGTAATGGAATGTATGAATGGTTAGTGATTCCTTCTGAATTGAAAAATGCTCCTAGAATTTAACGAGGTTGTTGAATGAAGTGTTGAAATATTTCATAGGTAAATTTTCTATTGTTTACCTAGATGATATTTTAATTTATAGCCAGTCAAAAAAATAACAGCTAAGGCATCCTAGGATGGTTATGAGAAAATTACAACAAAAGAAATTTCTAATTAATTTGAATAAATGTAGTTTCATGAAGACATAATTATTGTACTTAGGTTTTGTGGTGTTGAAGGATGGCTTAAAAATGGATCAGGAGAAAATCAAGGCCATAGTCAATTGGACTACCTCAAAGAGTGTTTCCGAGAAAATAAGTTTCCATGGTTTGGTGGAGTGTAAAAACTCTGGTAAACTTGATAAATATATATTATTGTTGATAAAAGATGAGATATGAGATATGCTTACAATGGGGAATCACCGAGGCTTTAAATATAGCCTCATGGTGTCCCTTGGTGAAGAGGCATGATCTTTGATCATGCATTTTCACTTAATAAAACTTAAGATAACTATATCTAACTAATAATTAATAAAATATACATAACATTGCCCCTCTCTTAAGATGCTTTGTCCTCAAAGCATACGTAATGAAGGACATCGTTGACGAATGTTTGGTTTTCTCGAGCGACGGGCTCTTGCTTCCCACATTTTAAAAAAATCGTGGAGCATATTCTCGAGCTCAATCTGTTGGTGATGTGGATAGCTACAAGATTTGATATTGACAGGGTCGGGTCCTTCCTTGACTTCTATTGGATGTTTGATTTTCCTATCGGGAGGCACTTTTATGGGTAGATCCTGGAATACTTTTTCGTGTGTCCGAACTAATCCTTGTTCTTCTGGTGACTTTTCGTGGCTCCCTTTTGAAGATAACATTTCTAACTGATGACATTGTACTGTAGATGTTGGCGCTCCTATTTGAATCATCTTCGTCATCAGAGAGGAAGATACGACTTGATCTTCTGGGGCTTGGAATCCATACAACCTATGTTTCTGCCCTTTCCACTAAAAACTTATAAACTGCTTCTGATGGTTGGCAAAATAAGTACCTAGAGTTTGTAGCCATTGAATTCTAAAATACATCCATATAAGTCTTCCATTTCCCTACTTGCTCAATCTTCTTACCATCAGCCACCATTACCTTCATATTGGGCATGGGGAAGGTAAAGATGTTAAGTCTTTTTGCCATGGTTGAATCTAGAAAATTGTGGGTACTGCCAGTGTCGACGAGAACCATTACGTTGTTGTTCTTGATATGTCCTCTTATCCTTAGGGTTTGAGGTTGTGATATGCCTGTCATAGCTGATAATGACACTTGCGGAATAGTTTCGCCATCCACTTCTGGAGAGAACTCTAAGTTGTCTTCTAATCCTTCTATATATGAATCATTATTGTTAGCGTCATTAGTTTCTTCACAACTGTATACATTTTTCGCTTTTCCATTAGCACATTTGTGCTTAAGGTCCCAATTTTTACCGCAACGCTTGCACTTGCCCTCTCTCATTCTTTGTTTTTCCACATTAGATTTTTCTTCTTCACGAACATGGGGTGGGACATATTTTGTGTAATCTATATATTTAGTTGGAGGAAATCTTTGTCTCGAATATACTTTTTCTGTTTTTGATAACCTCTCAAATTTCTTTTCAGCAGCTTTTGCTTTTTGCCTTGCTACTTCTACTGATGTAATTTCATGAAGTTCGAGCTCTTCTTGTATATGGATTTTAAGTCCTGAGATGAAAGACTGGATTAGACGAGATTCTGACAATCTCGGTACTCGTGTTGCCAAGGTCTCCCATTCTCGAGTGTACTCATCCACATCTCGTTTTTGGTGTAATTTGATAAACGTTGAAAAAAACTTTTCTTCTTTTATGCCTTGAAACCTTTTGAAGAATGCATCCTTAAATTTCCTCCAACTGATAGCCAGCGTCGTCTTTTTCCACCACATATACCAATTATATGCTTCTCCTTCCATTTTCATGGAAGCATGCTTAATTTGTTCATCATCACTAGTAATGTCATAAATCTCAAAATATGCTTCCGCTTTATTAAGCCATGCAACGCTATTTTTTTCATTACCATCAAACTTGGGTAGCGTGATTTTGGATTTTCGCTAATATGCTAATGGTGGAACAAGAATGGGATATTGATTAGCAAATGCATTCCAGAGCTGCTTATTTTGAAAATCTGCATTATTATCTTCTTGATGATGTGGGGAATCGGTTTTTTCCTGACGCTCTTCTGAGTTCCCTGAATCTGCAGAATTGTTTTGTTGATTTTGTTCCATGTTAGGAAATATTGGGGATTGTGTCTGACTTAACTTATCTATCTTATCATTTAGCTTATTGAAGAGTTCTGTGGTCTCATGATGATTTAGCCACATTTGTCTTTCTATTCGATTTGTCGTGTCATGAACCTTTTTGATGTCGTTGGAGTGTCCTGCAACTGTACCTTCAAGATCGACTAATCTTTTTCCGAATTCTTCGGAATTATTATTGATTTGTTTCTCGAGATCCACCAATTTCTTCTGGAATTCGGCCATCGACATCGATGAAGACATTGAACGTGTATGAGGTGGAGAATATTTTTCTGCCAGTTTTTCCCTCTTTTTTTTTTTTAAATTAATTAATTAATTAATATTTAATTAATTAATTAAATTAATTTTTTTTTGAAATAATAATAATAATTTCTATTATATATATATATTTTAAAATAATAATAATAATAATAATTATTATTATTTTATTATTTGAATTATATATATATATATATATATATATATATATATAAAATTCAAATAATAAAATAATAATAATAATAATAATAATTATTATTTTATTATTTGAATTATATATATATATATAATTATGGGGAAAAAAATTGTTAACCTTGAAAAGTCACGTTGTTTTTAAAAGTCACTTTGTTTTGAAAAGGCACGTTGTTTTGAAAAGGGAAAATGGGTTTTAATACCATGGGCAATTACCATGGGCCCAAAAACCACGAGCAATTACTCTTCCTTTTTAATTTTACTTTGTCTTCACATGTACGTATTTCTTTATATATATATATATATATATCTCTTTGTACTTTTTCTTTTTCTTTTGGAACTATTTTCTTTTATATATATATATATATATATATATTTTTTTTTTTTTTCTTTTAATTTATTTCCCCCTTTGTGTTAACTTTCCTTCTCTCTTTATTTTATTAATATATATATATTATATATATATTTCTTCCTCCTCCTTTTTTAAAAACAAATGTTGTTGCCCACAAGCACTTGGTTTTTAAAAAAATCTGCAATTCTGGAATTTTCTTGTAATTCCTTAATTCTGGGTGATCACACAGATCCCGAAGAGCGATGGCTCTGATACCAATGGAGTGTAAAAACTCTGGTAAACTTGATAAATATATATTATTGTTGATAAAAGATGAGATATGAGATATGATTACAATGGGGAATCACCGAGGCTTTAAATATAGCCTCATGGTGTCCCTTGGTGAAGAGGCATGATCTTTGATCATGCCCTTTCACTTAATAAAACCTAAGATAACTATATCTAACTAATAATTAATAAAATATACATAACATTTGGAAAGTATTTATAGGAAATAAATAAAAAATTCCAGTGGTATATGTGATTTAATTATGGAGACTGTTAGTGTCTAAATGTTCAGTGATCAATTATACTCTTTCAGGTTTACTTTGTAGTTGTCCTAGGTCAAAATTTCATGTTTTCAAATCAATTTTCAAATAAAATTTTGTCACTGAATGTTCTCTAGGTCTGAAATGTTACTCCCTTCACCCATTCATGGTCATCATCATTTCAAAGGTCATGTTATCCATTATCACCTATGGTCATAGATCAATCAACATGCATCCATCTAAGTCATGGTCTAAGTCTCTTTTGTTTTTTCACCTTAATGTCCAATCATGTCATGAAAGAAAGAAAAAAGAGTCATTTTCACCATTAAAAGCATCCTCATTGGGAGTTAGAAAAGGTAGGAAAATAAAGTAAAGGAAATTTGTCTTTTCTCAAAGAATTATGCTACATGGTAAAAAAATCTCCTCTCTCATGCTCACAACTCTCCACAGTTATCCAAAGATTGGTAGTTTGCTAAGTTTTTTCCTTTCAAGTTCCAAGAAACCATCAGAAGGGTAAGTTCATCATTTCTCAAGTTTCAAAGGCTTCCAATTCAATAAGTGATCATCACTCACCTTTCATTTAGCTCAATTTCATCAACAAAATGAGTGGATTCCTTCCTTAGGTCACCTCCACTACGTTTTTGGTGTTTTTCATCCTTTTTATTTATTTATTTATTTTAGCTGATAAAACCCTAATATAACCATCTACAACCTTCATACACCATACCCTAACATCTCCTATCACTCACATCCCTCCTTGCCATCAATTTCATTAAAACGCTAATTTTCACTACACTTTTGTAGAAAAACTAGTGAAACCTTGTGTTTTGACCTTTTGGGCACCTTCCTCATGCCCATTTCCAGAGATTTCACTTGCAGCGTAAAGCCAAATCATCACCTTACCTCCTCAGTTTTTAAGGGATTTTTACCTAGCTTCCTCCCACATCATTTCTGCCCCTAAAACCACCCTACCATTATCCCCTGCTTTCCTAATTGTACACCTCCCCTACCAATTTCATCAAGCTAGGGTTTCTTTTGCTGAAAAAATTCATGGAAGGTGAGAAGATAAAGTATAATAAAGGAGGTCATCATTCCAGGTTTGAGCCAAATCAGACCCATGGTATCATTTTCAGAGTTTTGTGATAAAGTTATGGTTTACATTGCACACGGGGACAATTTTGCTTCAAAATAATTTTCTGATATAATGGAGATGAATTTTACGAAAGTAAAAGAGTTTTTGTCAATAATAAGCCAAAGAATAAAAACCTCCTTCTATTTATTCACAAGTGTTATGATTTGAGATAAATTCCAAACATACAGTTTCCCCAGGTCATTTTCTACGCTTTTGAACAGGTTGTCTTCAAGTCAAATTTAGAGGTTTGGAGTAGGGGTTTGCAGTTCTTGATGACTCCATTTTGTAGCAGACATCCTAAGCTTTCCAACCAGATCACTTTCATCCCCAAAATATTCTGGGAAGACCTCCAAACTCCCTCTCAAAGTAAGGTGTCATGCTTCTGCTAAGAGTGCGCTACGCTTCTGCAAATTTTTAGTGATCAACAAAAAAATTGGATTCTGAGAAAATTGGAAAGTATTTTGGAAAACTGGAGGAGTTTTTTTTAATAACATAACAAATAACAAAATATTCTCTCCGTTTTTCAAAAACTGTTATGGTTCGAGAGATATTGATCCATCTTTAAGCCTTATTTTTGCAGAAATGTTTTTGGAAATTCTGGAAAAATGGTCATTACAGAAGCGTCGCACAACGACGCGACGCTTTTCTTCAAAGCATCCAAATGAGGAAAAATTTATATGCTTAGATGGATTTTGACTTCTACATTCCAATTATGGTATATGGTTTGCATTGCACTTTCTGTTTTTGAAGAAAAATCCAAAAAACATCACTTTTTTCATGCTTCTGCCACCTATTTTGCCTCTGTGTGGCGCTTCTGGAGTGAGGTTGGGAGTATCAATTTTTGAAGGCCTTCCAATGGCTATTTTCTCAGTTTTGAGGGTGAAATGGAAAGAATACACACAGGGCTACCCATCCTAACTCTCAGATTTGCAAATGGGTGTCTAAAAGTCAGTCAAAATCAGATCCAAAGTGGCGCGATGCTTCTGCTGGGAGGCACGAGGATTTTTTCATTGGATTCCCTTAGACAATTGTCATGCCAGAAAAAATCCAAAATTTGAGGTTTAGTTGTCGCATGAGGTGTGTTTTTTGTAGGAGATTTTGTTTTTGCCTCTCTTTGAGGAGGAAGAATGTAATTAATGAAGGAGACACACACTCCTAATTATTATCTAAATTTGAGGGAATGGTTTCTAACTTCCCTAGAAACTAGGAAATTACTCATAGGGTGCATTTATGAAGTGCTTTGGATCATATTTCGACCCAATGAGGTGGAATATTCTCTATTTTCTATATGTACTCCAAGCTCAAGCCTTTTTAGATGTTGTATTGTTTTTATTTGTAGTGGAGCTATTATACAAACTCTTTTTTCAGTGAAATCAAAGGATGTTGTAGCTATACTCTTGAGATTCCAGTGGTATGCTTTTTAGAATTGTTTCTTCTCCGTTACTTCATCAAGTTAAATGTTATGTTAAATTTTCCATCACATGCAAGCTTCTGTATGTTAATCTTATGAGTTTATCACCAGAAATCATTTATTTCTATGCTTTGTTTTATAAGATTTACATGGATGTGTTTACTCTTATGATGAATGAATTCATTTAGATGCTCATTTTGAATCCTTCTCTTTCAAATACCTATACACAATGAAAAATTAAGTATGTTCATGATTTTACCTACCTGACCTCATCCTTTTCTTTGCAACTAAACCTTTGAAATCTGACCTAAACCCTCATTCTAGTTCCCTCATTGTCATTCCTATTCAACAAAATTTCAAACAAAACAAAAAAACCTAATCTATTGAGCATCATAACTAACCTAAGATAATTATATATTGAGTCGTCTCATTGGCTGCAAAGTGACATTGAGAGAGCCCTCTCTGGTTTCGGTAGGGCTAGCTACTTGACCTAAAGGTTGATTTGTGGTTACCTTCCTTCAGTTCCATTCTCAGTCTTGGGAAACGGGGGGAGTGATAACATTTTTGTCGTAATTTCCAGGGAGCAAAGGTTAAAATATTTCCCGGGAAAGAATGACAAATATTAGCTCTGATTTTTTATGGTGAACAATGGTCAGGCCCAAGAAGGTTGTGCATCTTTCACCTAGCGACTCGAGTGTCGAAAATCCAAAAGTTCAGAATTTTCATGGCGACTACACTATTCAAAGATCAGTAGCTTAAAGATGTTTTTGGTGACTTCAATGTTTTCAAGATGGATTCAATTGCAAGAAGGAATGCCAGGTATTCTCCTATGGATCGGTCTCATATACCTAGCTTTCCAAATCCTATGCCTCATGTTGATTCGTTATCTTATCTTCCCATGTTCAAAAATGAAAATAAATATGATGTTGTGTTTCATTTAATTAAGTTTCATATGCACATAAATAGGCTAGGGGTTGAAATTAATTAATACTGCTTGATGAAGATATTTATGGCGACCTTAGAATAAAGAGCAAGGTTTTGGTACGATAAATTTCCATCTACTAGTCTATGTTCTCTTAAAGATTTCTACGCAACATTTTGTAAAAATTACAAACAAAAATACCCTTCTCTAGTGCTGGTAGAAAGCCTTTGTGGAAACCTTGATGATCTTATTCAAGATATGGGGATTGACATTCATGATGAATATCTAATGGATGAAGATATTGAAGAAGCCTTGTTTTATTTATTTTCTCATCAGGAGGAAGTAGTAGAGGACAACCATGACATTCAGGAAGATCTTGAACAGTCAGTAGTTTTCCCCTTTATAATATATGAGGACAAGGATGAAAATAGTCATTCAGATTTCCCTTCAGATCATACATCTCTTGAATATTTCTTTCAAGAAGAGAACAGTGAAAGAGAATGGTTTGTTCTAAAGCATCTTGCAAAAGAAGATTGTCTTCACGATAATTCCCTTGAATTATATGAAGGTATTCAGCAGTGTTCAGGAGACCAAAACATTAATGAGGAGTTTCATTCAAATTCTTCTTCAAACATTTCATTTATTGAATTTTGTTTCATGAGGAAACATGTCCATCTATATGTTCATAATTGTTTTAAGACCAAGAGAACATTCTTGCTAAAATTCATCATGAAGAGCAGCCAGTTGGAATAGAAGGATGTTTCTTGATTCCTCCAAATCAGCAAGAACTAATTTTTCATGATTTTCAGGATCTTGTGGCAAATTTGTTACAACCAGTAATGAAGGTCGATGTTGCAATATTCATTAATAAAGGTGATCAATTTCATCACATAGACAAACCAACAATTTGGAAGGAGGTTTGCTTCCTATTTTAAGTCATCCATAAAATCTTATATTGCATGTTCTTCAAGATCCTTTGGTCAGTTTGTTGCAGCCATCTGGGAAGATGAATCTTCTTGTATTTATGGATCATGAGCACATGTTCAGTGGACACTTTGAGTTGCCTATATTTTGTTTCTTTTTCCTGCTCAAGGAAAGTGTGAACAGGTTTCAAGTAAGTAGCCATTTGTTGGATTGGTTACACTGGAGGGATCATATTGCATGTGTATATATATATTCAGTATGTGGATGGTTATCATTAGGATTTGAAGCCTAGGGCAAAGGCCCTACGATCCCGATGGTCTGCTACCATAAGTAAGTTCAATCCGTAGTCAAGTCAGTTTTTGAGTCAAATTCATTTTCAGTTTGTCGAAGTTATTTTAGTTTTTCGAAGTTATTTCAGTTTCCAGTTTTGACTCCATTTCCCAATGGATGAGGCTACTTGATCTATGGTTTTCTTGACATCTCTTGAAGGAGTTTTCATCCCCAGCTGGAGCTAATTTTAGTGTCTAAAGGTACAATGATCAAATATACTCTTTCAGGTTAACTTGGTAGGTATCCTAGGTCAAAATTTCATGTTTTCAAACCAATTTTCAAATAAAATTTTGTCACTAAATGTTCTCTAAGTCTGAAATGCTACTCCCTTCACCCATTCATGCTCATCATAATTTCAAAGTTCATTTCATCCATTATCACTTAGGGTCATAGATCAGTGAACATGCATCCATCTAGGTGATGGTCCAGGTCTCTTTTGTTTCGCCACCATAATGTCCAATCATGTCATGAAAGAAAGTAAAAAGAGTCATTTTCACCATAAAAAGCATCCTCAATGGGAGTTAGCAAAGATAGGAAAATAAAGTAAAGGCAATTTGTCTTTTCTCAAAGAAGTATGCTACATGGTAAAAAAAGCTCCTCTTTCATGCTCACAACTCTCCACAGCCATCCAAAGATTGGCAATTTGCTACGTTTTTGCCTTTCAAATTCCAAGAAACCATCATAAGGGTTAGTTCATCATTTCTCAAGTTTCATAGGCTTCCAAGTCAATAAGTGATCATCCCTCACCTTTCATTTATCTCAATTTCATCAACAAAATGAGTGGATTCCTTCCTTAGGTCACCTCCACTACGTTTTTGGTGTTTTTCATATTTTTTTTGTTTTAGCTAATAAAACCGTAATCCAAAACCTTCATATGACCTTCATACACCATACCCTAACATCTCCTATCACTCACAACCCTCCTTTCCATAAATTTCATTAAAACCCTAATTTTTACTACACTTTTGTAGAAAAACTAGTGAAACCCTGTGTTTTGACCTTTTGGGCACCTTCCTCGTGCCCATTTCTAGAAATTTCACTTGCAGCTTAAAGACAACTCATCACCCTACCTCCTCAATTTTTTAGGGATTTTCCCTAGCTTCCTCCCACCTAAATTCTTCCCCTAAAACCACCCTATCATTATCCCATATTTTCCTAATTTTACACCTCCCATAACCATTTCATCAAGATAGGGTTTCTTTTGCTGACAAACATCATGGAAGGTGAGAAGAGAAAGTATAATAAGGGAGGTCATCATTTCAGTTTTGAGCCAACTTAGTGTTGGGAAAAAATACTGAGAGGGGGGGCGGGGGTGAATTAATCTTTAGAGCTTACTGATAACTTTAATTTTTTATTTACTGAATTCCATATGCGACTTTAATGAACCCAACTCGCGTATGCATGCGGATATACCAACAGAAACTTGCGTATACTGAGATACCTTTAATGTTAGATAAACTTTCAGAAACAATCTTTAATTCAGCTTATCAGTTATGCAATGGTTAGTTAAGTAGTAAATATGTGCAGTAACAACATAATAAGTCATCACACATGAACACCAATATTTAAGGTGGAAACCCAATTCGGGAGAAAATCATCGCTGTTGTCATCTCTGTCTTGAATATTTATTATATGGAAAACTGCTTATAATATTGTATTGAAGCAGACTCATATCAGTACACAGGCATCTACTTGCAGAAGGCTGTAACCTTCTCTCTTTCTCCAGCTGGTACTGGAAGGGAGCTACAACCCCCTAATCTCGTTTACCAACCACTACTAGAAGGGAGCTTCGACCCCCTGATCAGAACACCTGCTTCTACTAGCAGGAAGCTTCTATTTCCACACTGAAGGATTCAACCCTTAGAACCACTGCAGACCACGTTTCATCAATTTTCACACTAGATCACAAAACTTCAACACAACTCTTCATAAATATCAACTATAATAAACTTCACCCAATACTTCAATCAGAACAGTGAGATCAATGTAACTAGAGCACAGTAATAACCCATATTTGAGAATCAATATGCAGAATCAAACTCAACTCTGAACATTCATTATCTTAACATGCATACACTAATTTTCTTTACTGAACCCATGTATATATGCACTTTCCTTCACACCAACCTGCGTATAGATCTGCGAATACTAATTTTTCAGAACATGGTCAGTCTCAGAACCAGATCTGAGGCTTTCAGTCAGGTAGCTTTTCAGTATTGCAGAACCCTTAATCAGTCAGAAATCATTAAACATATTTACTCATTGATTGTTCAGATTTGTACATATTCAACTTAGCAACATATACAACATTCAAGCAACCTAGATCTACATGAAGACTTCATTGACAGACAGCAGAAATACAACAACAATAAACATATAACCTCTACAATAAGCTTCAGAAAACCCTAACTTCCATACGCGCTTTTTCTGAGACAAAGCCGCGCATATACGTGCTTTTACCAAGATGAACAAGCATATAGATCTGTAAATATTAATTTTGCAGAATGTTCCAGATCTATAGAACTTAGCTATATTTCTTCACTTTACTTCAGAAAACATGCACTAGGTCATAGATCTAATCATCTCTTCAATAGATCATACAGGAACATAGTCATTTCAGTTCTAGAAATATTGATCCATCATTGCATCCAAGGGTGCATCATAGATACAAATCTACCAATAAAATAGAGTTCATCCATGCAAATATACTTCAGAGAGAAGTATTCAGTGACAACCCTTACACATGCACACATTGCACTATGATCTTCTTCTCCTTATACAGATTTAGTCTTTACCAATACCATGAGTTAAAACCACACTATTGCCGATGGTATTCTTGGATGGAATCAAATAGACGACACAACGCTCAATATTGTGGGCTAATACCATGGTAATGCCCCCTGGTATCATATTTTTAGAGCACAAAAGTCATACGCGACTTGGATCGCTATTATCTCCGTGTACATGCGACTTGGCCTATACAAACCCGCATATAGAACCTGAAATATGAATATTAACTAATCTTCTGCTGGACATTACACATTTCTTATGATATACCTTCTGCAAACTACTGAGCTTCTCCAGAAGACATATACTCCATCTTTTACCAGAGAGTTGCCATCAAGGACAACATATTAAGACATAAGAATCATATTTCCAACAATCTTCCCCTTTGGACTTGATGGCAACCATGATGGTGTTTGATCATCACAATAGATAGATACATTAAACATAACCATTATTCAAACACCCAAATACTCTCCCCCTTTGACATCAAGGGCAAAGGGCACAATTTTGACCATGTTCCCCTAAGGTTATGCTGAATCTCCAGACAGATTTTTCAGACTCTATAACTCAACCGAGTATGACCTGTCCTATCACCAAGGACTCATACTTACATCAATGATCAGAAGAAGTGGAACTACATAATTGACTCAATTACCCAGCCAAGTGGGTTTACAAATTTGAATAAGTCCTTACATGGCTAAATATAAAAATTTACATCATGGGTATCAACATTCCCTTTTAATCAAATTATAGAAATAACTTTTCATAATCAGGACCAAAAATTCTTAAGAGAGAGATCATAGATCAAAAACCAATCAAAATGCCAACAATGTATCATTTTCAACAAGGCAGGTGCTCCACCTAAGCTTGTGCATCATGAATACCTTCAACAACCAATTCCAAAGCATCTTCATCAAGGAGATAAATATGAAAGAATGATACAGAAAGATGAATACTGAAACAACAACAGAGGTTACCCAACAACACCACAACTGTTTTGAAAGCTGACCTAGAGAATTTCTGTCAGCAAAAACCATACGTGGTTTTATGCACAGAAACTTGCGTATATACGCGATTTGCCTTTATGAAACCAGCGTATCGAATTTAAACTTATGAAATTAAGAATATTTGATCAGATAGGCAAAGACAAATCCCAGCTTCTGTCTGAGATATTCGAAATATTCCCTAGGAAGAGGTTTAGTAACTATATCAACAACTTGTTCTTTGGAGGGAACATACTCTAATTTAACCTTTTGTTCAAGAACTCGTTCACGTAGGAAGTGATACTTGATAGGAATGAGCTTGTTCTTGGAATGCATAACAAGATTATTTGAGATACTAATGGCACTTGTATTATCACATAAAATGGAGATGGGAGGTGAGCATTTGGTTTGAATGTCTTGTAGTACCTGCATCATCCAAAGGAGTTGTGTGCAACATGATGCAACAGCCACATATTCTGCTTCCGATGTAGGTAAGGCAATAGAACTTTTCGATCATCAACATTTCTAGCACAATCTGCATCTTTGTAAGCATGAAGAGTGAGATCAGCATTCTTTGGATACCATAGACCAAAGTATTAAGTCCCTTGTAGATATTTGAATATTCTTTTTACAGCCTGAAGGTGAGACTCTTTTGGATTAGCTTGGAATCGTCCAACAATCCCAACTGCATGCATAATGTCTGGTCTTGTCCTAGTTAGATAAAGCATATTTCAAATCATGGATCTATATTCTGGTTGATTCACCATGGGAGAATCATCATGATAACTGAGGTTACATCCAGTTACCATTGGAGTACTCACAGGTTTGTAGTCTTCCATCCCATACTTCTTCAGAATTTGCTTAAGATATTTTGATTGTGATAAAAATATGCCATCTGTTGCTTGTTTCACTTGTAAGCGAAGAAAAAATGTTAGTTCCCAAAGTAAAGACATTTCAAATTCTCTCTGCATAGCAGAATCAAATTTCTGACTCATGGACTCTTCATTACTTCCAAAAATGATGTCATCAACATATACAACTACAATCAATAGTTTATCATTCTCAATGTTTGTGTATAAGTTACTATCAACAGATCCCTTTGTAAAACCTTGTTGATGAAGATATTTGTCAAGACGATAGTACCATGCCCGAGGAGCTTGTTTGAGACCATATAAAGCCTTTTTAAGTTTGCAAACAATTTTTTCATCATTTCCCAGAATGAATCCTTCTGGTTGTTCTATATAAAAATTTTCTTTTATATCACCATTGAGGAAATCAGATTTAACATCCATTTGATAAACTTTGAATTGTTGAAAACTTGAAAAATCAAGAAACATTCTTATGGCTTCAAGTCTAGCTAGAGGAGAAAATGTTTCTTCAAAGTCTATACCTTCTTGTTGAGCACACCCTTTACAAACAAGTCTAGCTTTGTTTCTAATAACATCTCCATTTTCATTTAACTTGTTTTTGAATATCCATTTTGTTCCAATAACATTTTTATCATGAGGTCTTGGAACCAATTCCCAAGTATGATTGTTTTCAATTTGATCAAGTTGTTCATTCATGGCTTGAATCGAACATTCATCTTTACTAGCTTGATTTACATTTTGTGGTTCAATAGTGGATAAGAATGCCAGATATCTAGGGGATCTTATAAGAGTTCTTCTTGTTTGGACACCTGACCCCTTTTCTCCCAAAAGTTGAGGTTCTGGATGATTCTTTTGAACATACCTGGATGGAGCCTTTTCAGATAGATCTTCTTATGGTGCTTCATTGGGTTCAATTTCTATATTGTTTCTATTTGATGAGGGAGAATATACTTCATCATCATCTTAATTTGTTGTTGTTATTTCCCTTTTAGATGCTGGGAGAGATTCTTCAATCACAACATCAATACATTCAACAATCTTTCGAAGTCTTCTATTGTAACATTTATATGCTTTACTTCTAGAAGAGTAACCAAGAAATATTCCTTCATCTGCTCTAGGTTCAAACTTACCAAGTTTTTCATCGTTGTTCTTGATAAAAAATTTGCTTCCAAAAACTCTAAAATGCTTACAGTGGGAAAATTTCCATACCAAAGTTCATAAGGAGTTTTATCATTGTTTACTCGAACATGAGCCTTGTTAATAATATTTACTGCAGTATGTGTTGCTTCTCCCCAAAAGGTATCGAGGGTTCCAGATTCATCAAGCATAGCCCGAGCCATTTGTTGAACTATTCTATTCATCATTTGTGCCATGCCATTTTTTTGTGGGGTTCCAACTACAGGAAACTGTCTTTTTATGCCATGATGTTCACAGAAATCAAAGAATTCATCTGACATATATTCTCCTCGATCAGATCTAAGACATTTGATTTTTTGATCTAATTCATTTTCAACCAAAGCTTTGAAGATCTTAAATTTTTCATATGCTTCATCTTTATGTTTCAGTAAACCGATCCAACACATTCTAGAGAAGTCATCAATAAATAAAATACAGTATTGTTCTCCACGAGGTGACCTCTTCCTTATAGGACCACATAGATCAGTATGTATAAGTTTAAGAGGCTTACTTGCTGATCCTTCTTTGGCATTGAATTACACCTTGGTTTTCTTACCGAATTGGCATGACTTGCATATGGTAATTTCAAACAGATTGATGCTGGGAAGATCACGAACAACTTTGAGTCTGCTAGATTTGCTTGTTTGAGATAAGCTCAAATGTCCCAATATTTTGTGCCATAAATAATTTTCTGAAGATTTACCCTAGTAGCATTGCTCTTGCCCACTTTTCAATACATACATATTGCTTGGTGTTCTAGTTCTTTTTATTACTGTTTTTCTTGTGTCAAGTTCACGTACTACACATTCTTTTGAACTAAAGACAAATTCATTTCCTTGATCACACTTTTTAATCACACTCAACAAGCTATGCTTTAATCCATCCACATACATAACATTGTTAGCTTTCAGCTTTTTTTTAGAAAAACAAAACCTTTTCCTTTAATGACAACAGGAGAGTCATTTCCAAAGATAACGTTCTTTTCCTTCTCTAGAGCATTGTATGAAAGGAGTTTATTTTTATCACCTATCATGTGTTTTGAGCATCTGCTATCAATTTACCATTGATTTTCTTCCCCTTCAGCAAATAAATCTTTGCCACAACTTTCAACCTGTAAATCATTCTTTTTCCATACCTTGGAATTTGAAGGTATATGCTCTTTTGGCTGAAATTTTCTCATGCATTTATATTCTTCATGTCCAAAGTTATTGCAATAAGAACATTCAATTTCATTTTGAAAAGGATAAAATTTGTTATAAGTATTCCTCTTTATTCCAGTTTCATTTCTTTGCTTTCTTGCTTCTCTGCTCATAATGGTTTTGTATGAAACACGTTGAGCAGCGTTATGACCAAAATTATGACATGAGAAACATTGTCCATTAAAGAAGAAATTTCTGCGATCATGACACCTTCTATTTATGTTTACCTCCTGATTGATATTTCTGTTATTGTTCTTCCTTTTATTGAAGTGTTCATGCTTTACCTGTGTAGTCTCTTTGTTCTTTTGTTGAGTGTCAAAATGTTGCCGACTGGCTTTAGCCGCATTTAGATAGCTTGGTGCTGAAGACTGAGAGGATTCTCCGATATATCCAAGACCCGTCTTTACAAGAGGAGAGTGTTGTACCTTGATAATTTCATCTAAGGTTTTAGCTCCTTTAGCAAATCTAATATTTAAAGCTTTCACTTTCTCCATTTCCTTTCTTAGACTTACTATTTCACATTCTAATTTCTCATTGTGCTTCTCCTTTTCTATAAGTTGATTCTTTAGAGTATCTATGGCAATTTTTTTTTCTTCCAAACATATTTTGAGATGATTTATTTCTTCAAGAAAATCATTTTCTTCTAATGCATCCATAAAAGTATCTTTAGTCTCACTAGAGTCTTTTTCAAAAGCCATGAGTAGTCTAATATCTTGATTAGATTCTCCTTCTTTACTATTCGATAGACCATCACTATCTTCATGAGTATAATATATTTTTCTATTGATAAATCGTTTCTTATTTCCTTTTTCCACTTCCTTTCCATTTTCATGACTATCTTTATGGGGACATTTAGCAACATAATGACCAACTCTTCCATAAGCAAAACATTTAAAGGGAAGCTTACCTCTGAACCTTCCAGTGCCAAGTTGTAGCTTCTTTACAAAATTTATCTCATAAATATATCTGTAAGTATTAATTTTTTAGAATGTTCCAAATCTATAGAAATTACCCATATTTCTTCACTTTACTTCAACAAACATGCTCCAAGTCATATATCTAATCATTTGTTCAATAGATCATACAAGAACATAGTCATTTCAGTTCTAGAGATCCTGATCCATCATTGTATCCAAGGGTGCATCATAGATTCAGATCTACTAATAAAATAGAGCTCATCCATGCAGATATACTTCAGAGAGAAGTATTCAGTGATTGCCCTTACACATGCACACATTGCACTATGATATTCTTCTCCTTATATAGATTTAGTCTTGACCAATACCATGAGTTAAAACCACACTACTGCCAATGGAATTCTTGAACAGAATCAAATAGACGACTCAATGCTCAATACTGTAGGCTAATACCATGGTAATCCCCCTGGTATCATATTTTTAGAGTGTAAAATGCATACGCAACTTGGATCGTTATTATGTGTGTGTATACATGACTTGGCATGTACAAACCCGCGTATAGAACCTGCAATATGAATATAAACCAATCTTCTGTTGGAAATTGCACATTTCTTGTGATAGACCTTCTGCAAACTATTGAGCTTCTCCAGAAGACATATACTCCATATTTTACCAGATATTAGACATCAAGGGCAACATATTAAGACATAAGAATCATATTGCCAACACTCAGACCCATGGTATCATTTTCAGTGTTTTGTGTTGAAGCTAGGGATTACATTGCACACAGGGACAATTTTGCTTCAAAATAATTTTATGATATGATGGAGATGAATTTTACAAAAGTGAAAGAGGTGTTTTTCAATAATAGGCCAAAGAACAAAAACCTCCTTCATTTTATGCACAGGTGTTATGATTTAAGAGAGATGCCAAAAATACAGTTGCTCCAGGTTATTTTCTGCACTTTTGAACAGGTTGTCTTCAAGTCAAATTTTTAGGGGTTTGCAGTGTTTGATGACTCGATTTTGTAGCATACATCCTAATATTTCCAACCATACCACTTTCAGCACAAAAATCCTCTGGGAAGGCCTCCAAACACCCTCTCAAAGTAGACGTGACGCTTCCGCTGAGAGTGCGCTACACTTCTGCAAATTTTTAGAGATAAAATTAAAACTTGGATTCTGAGAAAATGGTAAATAATTTTCGAACACTTGAAGAGTTTTTTGTTCATAACATAAAAAAGAACAAAAATCTCTCTCATGTTTGTAAAAAACGTTATGGTTAGAGAGATATGGATCCTTCTTTAAGCCTTATTTTTGCATAATTTTTTTTGGAAATTCTGGAAAAATGGTCATTACAAAAGCGTCGCACAACGGCGCGACGCTTTTCCTCAGAGAAGCCAAATGAGGAAAAATTTATATGGTTAGATGGATTTTTACTAATACATTCCAGTTAAGGTATCATTTTTTCATTTCACATTCTGGTTTTGAAGAAAAATTCAAGAAACATCACTTTTTTCATGCTTCTGCCACCTATTTTGCCTCTGCGCGGCGCTCTTGGATGAGGTTGGGAGAATAAATTTTTGAAGGCCTTCCAGTGGGTATATTCTTAGTTTTGAGGGTTAAATGGAAAGAATACACACAGGGCTACCTATCTTAACTCTTAGATTTGTAAATGGGTGCCTAAAATTCAATAAAAATTAGCTCCAAAGTGGCATGACGCTTCTGTCAGGAATCACGATGCTTATGTTATTGGATTCCCTTGGAAAGTTATCAAGCCATAAAAACTCCAAAATTCGAGGTTTAGCTGTCCCATGAGGTGTCTTTTTGGTAGGAGAATTTTTTTTCCCTGTCTTTGAGGAGAAATAATGTAATTAATGAAGGAGACAGGCACTCCTAGTTATTAGCTAAATTTGAGGGAATGGTTTCTAACTTCCCTAGAAACTAGGAATTGACTCATAGGGTACATTTATGAAGTGTTTTGGATAATATTTCGACCCAATGAGGTTGAATCTTCTCTATTTTCCATATGTACTCCAAACTCAAGCCTTTTTATAGGTTGGATAGTTGTTATTTGCAGTGGAGCTATTGTACAAACTCTTTTTCAGTGAAATCAAAGGATGTTGCATCTATACTCTTGAGATTCCAATGGTATGATTTTGAGAATTGTTTCTTCTCTGTTACTTCATCAAGTTAAATGTTATGTTATATTTTCCATCCCATGCATGCTTATGTATGTTAATCTTATGAGTTTATTAATAGAAATCATTGTTTTCTATCCTCTATTTTATAAGATTTACATGGATGTGTTTACTCTTCTGATGAATGAATTCATTTAGATGCTCATTCTGACTCCTCATCTTTCAAAACCCTATACGCAATGACAAATTAAGTATGTTCATGAGTTTACCTACCTAGCCTCATCCTTGTCTCTACAACTAAACCTTTGAAATCTGACCTAAACCCTAATTCTAGTTTCTTCATTGTCATTCCTATCCAGCAAAATTTCAAACGAACAAAACCCTAATATATTGAGCATCATAAGCAGCCAAATATAATTATATATCCAGTCATCTCATTGGCTCATGGTCCAATTTTATTATAATTCTACCTTTTTTCTCCTATATATACATTAAGGATACCCAGTCTTAGGATCATCAAATATTGTCTTGTAGATAGTAATATTTGTAAAAGAGGCTTCCCCTTGAAGATAATTGTAATTATTAGTTTCTTATCCTTTTAAGGTGCAAGGATCTTAACATTTGGTATCAAATCTCATGATCCTAGGGCTTTGCTGCTTCAAACAGGTCGTCGTGGAATTTTCACTACAAATTTTTTTTTGGACGTTTCAAATGGTGAAACTTGGAGAAGATTGAGAAGACATCGTAGGTCAATTTGACATTTTCATTATGAATTATTTCCTATGAGGATTCAAACCGTGAAACTTGGACCATGTTGAGGCAAAATCGTTGTGAACATTTGGTTCAAGTTATAGTTCTTGTTTGTTATATTTGCAGAGATATGCTCCAAGCAAGTTAGGATTTTTGTATGCTCTAGATGTTAGTCTCAAACGAAGATTTCATGAGACATACAACTATACCTCAGGTACAAGTTTTGGAATTATATTTGAAGAATTAGACACATGGCACACTATACAAATTTGGTTGTGGGAAGAGGCCATAAAATCAGTAAGTTTTGAGAAAGTTACCATAAATCTCACTTGATACATCAAATTCAATTCACAAATGTTGAATAGAAAAAAATACATATCAGAATATTACAAAACAAAAATTTAGATCTATAAGGGTTGAAATCTCATAAATGTATTGACAAAACTTCAACATTTTTATTTTCTCCAATTTAAGGTACATAATTTGCTAACAACCTTACAATTGATTAGAAGATCATTTTTTGTGAATAAACGTTATAATAAAGAGCAGTATTATTATTTTCCAACGTGCCTCCAAAGAAATATACTACAACAATTAAATATATTGAAGGTTCATCCTTGACTCATGAAGAAAGTGAAGACTTAGAATTTAGGTTATCTCAATTAGAGAGAAAGTTAACGAAATGGATGTTAGTATGTTGAAAATGGTGGATATCTCAAGTTCTCAAGAAAAACATAAAAGAGAAATGGAAAAGAAGATGTTAAAAATAAGGTAATAATAAAAAATAAGATGAATGAATTAAAGGAAGAAATAGAAAATAATATGAATGAAAATAAGGAATAAATACATATATCCATGGAAAATATTCCTTTTTAGAGGCTTCCTAAAAAGGATGTGGAGATCCAAGGAAATCATAAACATAAGGGGAAGCATGTTGTTGAGAATCAGTCTCATATGGGGAATATAATTGGAGATCACAAATTTATAATCGCATAACCATAATCATGAATTTTCAATCTAGGATCCACAGCATCAGGGCTTCAAGTCAACACCAAGGAACTATTACATTTCGAAGATCGATATGAGGAAATTTTTTGGTAATGATCCTCTAACATAGATATTTTAAATGGAGCAATACTTTCATCTACACCAAGTGGCATCAATACAAAAGGTAAAAATTTCATCCATGTTTTAGAATAAGACCAACATGTATGGTATCAATGGCTTTGTGAAAGAAAAAAATGATTGCATTATATCTTGGTCAGCGTTTACATAGGAATTGATAAAACATTATAGGGATATTAATAAAAACACATTCTTTAGTCAACTGGTAAATATTCAACAAAAAGTTCAAGTTACAGAGCATATTCAAGTTAAAATCGAGTCTCAGAGTAAAGAATATTTCATAAGATAATTTGTTAGACCCATTTATGACAACTTTAAAGGAAAGCATCAAACATTATGTGTGTGTGTCTTTGAACTTAAATCTCCAAAGCATGCTTTCAGTCTAGAAAGGAAAGTTGAAAGTACTAATATGGCCACTAGAAAATTGGTCGTTGATAAATATAGAGAAAATCATACTCCCTTTCTTAAACTGACAAGGTTGAATCCTCAGCAAATGGATGAAAGAAGAGAAAAGGGGATATGTTTTAATTGTGACAACAAGTATAGTAAAAGGAATAAATTAAATGAGAATAAATTATTCTACATAGACTGTGAATATGAGGAAGATCAAGAAGTGGAAACTTCGTAAGATCTAGAGCCAGAAGAGACTACTACAACAATATCTTGTCATTCATTGGTCGACATCAATATTCCACAAACCCTCGAGATATAAGGATATATCAAAAATAAAAATGGAACAAGATTTATTGATTCATGTAGTACCCATAACTTCATCAATTACAAATTGGCGAAACTTCTTAATTTATTTGTATTTCTAGCACTATAATTTCATGTCATGATTGCAGATGGAGGTCCCATAAATTATTCAAGGAAGTTCTATAATATTAAGCTAAATATGGGGGAGTATTTATTGGCTAGTCCCATGATTGCAATCCAAATGGGTGGTGCTAATATTATATCAGGGTCTAATGGCTACAATCATTGTGAACAATGGCCCTTAATTTTCAAGATATTTTCATAATATTTTTCTCAAACGGAAAGGAAATTGAGCTTATAGGTATCTATGGGAAAGGTTTGAATGAATTTGATCAAATTGGAAGGTGGATGCAAGATCAAGAGGGATCTAGTTTGTCCTCAAAAGATAAGTACCTATATATCTCTCTTCGTTATTATTGTTATTGTTAGATAGTCTCTTGTCTTCAAATTATTTTGTACTTATTCTTCCATGGCCCCCAAATGAGGATTTTAGGTACATAATGGAGGCTTCCAAATCCTTGGAAGCAATATGGAAGAACATAGAAAAGCTATGAAAAAAATACTCTTTGTGTTGAGATATATGGACAAGATCTAGACTTAGAGGGAGCAGAATTCCTTTGATTTATATCAAGACAAAGTATGACTAGATGGCATAAATTACAAAGGTAAGGAGGGAAAAAGAATATGAAGGAACGTATTTTCAAGTACACCTCTATTGAAATTTTATTGTATTTATGATTTCTAGTATGATGGGTGTAGATATCATCTCTTTAATGAAATAAGTGTACTACCTCAAGATGGTGAGGTACATGAAGAATTCCTACACTTGTAAGCATAAATAAGTCTTTGTACAGACTCCTCTAAGTTGATGTTATCAGATTGGAAATTGATCCCACATTATTTGTTTACAGAAGAGGAAAATATCATATGTTAGAGGAAGTTGCATTGACCAGAATATTTTCTCTAGAGGAAGAGGTCCCTTGAGGAACCCTTTCTCAGCTTCATAGGGAGTTGACCTCAGATTAAGGATCTCGATAGTACCTATGAAAAAAAGGGAGAAAAAATCAGTATTTCCATGGCAGGATATGCTTTAGAAATTATATCCAGTCAAGATGATGGAAGCATATCAACTTATGATTGAGTAAATAACTGAAGCTCAAAATGGGTTGAAGCAGCTAGATGGTATGAATGATCAATGGAATAGTTAGTTTAGCTATAGGGAAAGGAGTTTTGAAAAAAAAGAGGTCATATATCACTTCTTATTAGGATTTGATCTCATGGATGAGTACGAAACACACATTTGTTGCACTCAGAGGTCGAATATGTTGCAACATGAAAAGCAAACAGTATGATTGTAGCTTGCAGGATTGGTTGATCGAGTGTAGGTGATAGCAGGATGACATGTTAGGGCACCTTGAGATCAAGTACCACTACATCCATGAAATGGTGTAGAGGAAAGAAATAAGGCTCAAGTACATCTCCACCAATGAGTAGGCAGTTGATGTTCTAATGAAGCCATATCCCCAGGAAAAGTTTGTCTACTTCATACAAAAATTGGGGCTCGTGGAGATTTCCCCTCACGTTGAGAGGGAGTATTGATATATCTACAGCACAAATGGATATTCTCCCGGTATGAAGAATGGATCTAAGAATCCCAAAGTGCTCAACAGGTAGGTTTTAGGGAGTGCCTCTCGAAGGAGGGCCCTAGTCATACACTAGCAATGGTGGAGTGAGGTCCTTTCAGCATCTAGACCCTGATCACACACCGAGAAGGGTGGAGTGAGGTCTTGGCCCATAATGCTCACGAGGAAGGGTGAGTGGGTGCTTTCTAGTTGAGGTTCTCAGCATTTTGGCCTAGGAATATGCCATGGGATTTGAGGATCATTCACTCTAGAGGAATGAGTCATGACAGGATGAAATTTCCATGGGCTTGGTACTACCCTGAAATATGGTCACTAGCGGATGTTGATGGTGATGATGATGTTAGAGATGCTGACAAGATTGATGATGATTTGTTATATCCTTTTCATAGAGAAATTATATCAACGTGAGAACATTTGGATAGTAATTATGAATACATCCCTAGTTAAGAGGGAGTGTTTATTTTTGTAACTATGGTCAGTCTTCATAATGTATGTTTGATTCATTATGAATTTGTACAACATATTTATATCCTTAGAGTCAAAAGAAAAATATTTTGAGTCAAAATCCCATTGGGACTTTCAAAGGAATAAATTTTAGTATTTGAAAATTAAAATTTTGGCTCCAAAATGTAAATTCGGCCTCCTCCTAGTAAAGTCATCTCCATGTAAAGACACATCCATTTGGCCTAAGGAATAAATATATAAAGGCCCTATTCGCTCCTCCTTTAGGCCAGGATAGAGCTCACATTCTATGTGGAATTTTTTGCATGGTTTGAGGCAACTCGTGTGTTCTTCTGAGGCAGCTTGTGTGTTCTTCTGAGGCATCTCACATGTTGTTTTGAGGAAGCTCGCATGTTGTTCTGAAGTATATCACATGCTATTATGTGGCATCTCGCATGGTTCTTCTTAGGAAACTCGTATGGTAGTAAATATATGATCTTTATGACAAGAAATTTAGGTATCTTACTCTTTGTGGTTTGGCCTAGTCTAAGGGTTGATTTCTGAAGCATGTGAGGGATACCTTATGAGGTAGATTGAAGATATTCTTGAGGCACATGAAGCTTTTTCCTGAGGCATGCTAAGGTTATTTCTGAGGCAGAGATAATTGTATTTTTTTGGCAGATCGAAAGGCATTTCTGAGGCAATGAAGAAGCAAGAACAGAGAATGTTTTCCACGGGCCAAATTGACTTGACTAGGAGGATGAGCCTTGGACCAGGTTTGACCTAGTTGTACTTAGATGTGTTTTTTTGAGTTAAAGAATTCACTATTGTAAAAGGTTGTTGGTTTTTTCCGTTTGAGGGTTTTCCCAGGGTAAATATTTTTTCTCTTTTTGTGGACTATCTCTTTATGATATAGTTTAACTAATATGTTATATGGTTGATGTATTTCTGTGTAATTATTAAATGATGAAATGTTAATAAGAATGTAATAATATCAAAAATAATTACCAGTTTGAAAGATCATGTAAAAATCAACAAGTACCAACTTCTTGCTTTCTTGAGCAACTTCTTATTTTCAAATACTAATTACTTATTTTCCTATTGCACTCTGTATTTTCACGGTTTCATTTTCACTTTTAACATAGTGATCCAAGAGTTAAAATTCTATAATTCCCTCTTTTAACCTTATTATTTTCAGGTTCTTATTTATTAGTTTTGAAAGGGAAAAGTTATCTATTGGGTTGCAGGATATGACCTCTTTCATAAGCTTAGAAAATCTTGATTCATAATTGAAATTCCCACCTACAATCTCAATAGGGTGTGGCTTAGTGTAGACAAGATTTTTGGGTTTAAACAACTTAGTCCTTGACCTTTTAGGCCCTATTTTCAAAATAGTTGAAGACTCCTCATTCTTGTCATAGCTAGGCCATGTCCCCAAATGTGCCCTTTTAGTTACTTTTTAGAGCAACATTGGGTGGTTGGAAAAGGGATTTCAAGTAATGTGGAAGAGAATTGAGGGTTGTGAGTGTAAGATCCCAAAAGGTGATGAGGAAGGGCATGACATTGGTATGAGGGATAATATGCTAAGTATGTGTGTTAGTGAATTGATAATCATAATCAAATTAAAAGAATATGAAAATGATCACATAATTATCATATAAAATATTTACAAAATCTCATAGTAGTTGTTCTTAATTTTTCCATATTTTCAATAAACAAAAGAACTATGAAACTTTCTTTTACCTTATGTTAATTAAATAATTACTCAAGTTGGCACTCCCAGGGTCATTTATACATAAATTTCAATAATGTGAAAAAGGAAGAGAGGACCAAAACCTAATAACATGTGCATTATAAAAAAGTAATGTTGATACTTTGCTACTGAGAAAGATTGAGGTTGATGTTGAATGTTGGCATTGGATCTAGAACAAATAAACCTGTGTTGTTGAAGAAGAAGAAAACTGGGAGAGATGAAGTAGAAGTATATGAGTCACTTGGGCTCCTATAACTTTAAAATTTGAATTTTGTTTCAAAAAAATTCTCAGGCTATGAGTCTAACCTTAAAGTGCATGATACATAACATATATTAACCTTTGTGGAGATCCAGTAACTAATGAGAAAATTTCTTGAATGATGGAGTCAATTAATTTTTATGTTGTTATTTGACATCTCTGGCAGTGTTATCATGTTCAAGACACAAATTTTAAATGCTAACCTTCACCTTTTCTAAGAACGGAGGGGGCTTTTTTAATTGATATCATGGTCACCCTCAAGTTTTCATGTAAACATTTAAATCTTGAATTCTCTAACAACCTCCAGACCTAGCTTATTAAGAAGGTTGTGCTAATGAATTTTTCAGGCCTCCCACTTTTTTTTGGAACTGCAAAAAAAAATACATCTAATTTATTCTCTCACCTTAGGCTACAAGAGAGAATTTAATCCACTATATCTAATCTAGGATTTTGACCTTTACAACCTAGAAAAATGAAAATGAATGTTGAATTATCATTGTTGAGGAAGGTATAATGACATATTAATTGATAATATTATGGGTATAAGGGTAATTTATTATATTTATAAATATAATTATTTAATGTATTTTAATTTCTATGTATATGTATGCATAAGGATTTTAGAAGACAAACACAGAAATAAAAAAAAGTTACAATATTTTTAGAAGATTATTGTAGTGGAGTTTGTTTACCAAGAAACAATGGACATGAAATTTGTATGCTACACAAAATGAGGCAATTGAAGAGGTTTCAAGGGCTAGGCTTTGGAACCCAATGAGGGTTGAAGTCATAGTTAAAGCAAAATCTAAGATTCGATATGCCTTATGACTAATATGTCTTGCTTTAGGACACCTTAATGGATTCACATTGAGGACAATGGCATGAACCCAAATCATATCACCATTTAAAAATTGTCTCGAAGCCTTAACTTAGTACTATAACAAAAACCTTAGGCATAATTTAGTCAATCCCTAAGACAAGCTTCTAAAAAAAAATCGGCCCTAGTTACAGTTGTCTTGAGGTCACATTTAGAGACCCTTTGGTTCCTAACAGATGCTAATATTTGAAGTATACCCCTTAGTTGCTAACCATATGTTCTATTTTTTGGAGCCATTTGTGATAAAATTATTAAAGAATAATTGAGGATCACATACGTCATGTGTTGTGGACAAAATATGTGAAGGAAGTCATAGGCCTAGAAGAGGTTGAGTACCTTTATTCTGTGAACATAAGGAATCACAATTTTATGAAGATCAAGTCAAGGATGAACCTTTTATGGACCATTGTATGAAAAGAAAGAAACATGGTTGACATTTGAGAAAAAAACTAGACCTTATCTGATGTTTATTCTAAATGAAATTTGAATCTGTGTTTGGGCCACAATAGCCCTGCGGAGGCCACATCTTAAGGCATGAAGTTTTGATATAAGGAGAGTGAGGTCAATTCTTTATGCCAAAATTCTATTTCATCTCAAGCATAAGTCTCATACCTATAATGATTGAAAAAGGAATGGATTCGTAATAGGACCCAACCCTTGTCTAAGAAAATATGAACCACATTCAACCATGTATTAAGACTAAGCTAAAGAATTCTTGACCTACTCTAAGGCCCCTACCTTTAAGATAAATTTCAGGACAATAAGGTTTGATCCATGAATTGGATCAAGGATAACAATCATTGTTGTTTAAAGTGAGATCCATGGAGAATTCAACCCTACTACCTTTGGATGTTAATGATGGGTTATATGGATGTATTCTTGGATGTGGTGTTGGGACTTGGGAGAATTAATGCAATGAAGAAAGAAAAGACAACGTATTAAAGGACATACTACCTTTTATGTCAAATCTCATAAATAAAGTGAGAAAAAATCCTAGTAACTGTGGATGCAATTTTCTATGAAAAAAAATAAAAATTTCCTCTTAGGCTAAAAGAAAGGATAGGTATTTGTGATCTGAAACAAATAATTATACTTGGTACCTCCATGCTCCACTTGTTAAATACATTGTCTAGTCATATGACATGGGAAATGCAGCCTTGCTTAGAAGATGTCCTCTACATAACACTATTAGTGTTAAAACTTATGAATGGTGCCTGGGATGACAATTGTTCTTCATACAACTGTGAACTACATTATTGTTGTCTTCCAAGCAGAGATGGTGGCCTCATTAGAAAACTTAATGTTTCAATATGCGTAATGAAGGAAACGATTGCTTAGTTGCATTTGTAGGGCTTAGAATGGTAGAGTGAAGTTATGTTGCATCTACAAAAGAAAGAGATGTTAAAGGTCACTGGTATACACGTGGAATTGAGGCCCTTTGGAAAGGAAATGATGGCATTATTGAATATTCTTACCAAATATTAAAGAAATATTGAAAGGATTTTCATCATAGGCTATATTGATAAGTTTTCGAAGATGTTGGGGATTGTAGAAATACACAGATGATAAGGTCTAAAATTGAAATCATAACATGACCATGTGTTATTGTTGATTAAATTGTGATGGACACCATTATTTTAAAAGGATGCCTTTCACTAGTATTGTACTAATGAGATAATGATTTTTTTATTAGGGTGTCATTGCTTGATTTTGGCTACTGCTAGAAAAGAAAGGGTTCCTCACCTATGAAAATTCCAGTGATGAGATTCTTAGGTGGTTTATGATTCTCAAGAATTCGACTTGGATAAGAAAACCCTAGGGCTTGTGGGAAAAACCCTAGAGCTAGACCTAGATTGATGTTTCCACTAAAATAATAAAACATGTTGATGATGAGGACGATGATGATGAGTTTTTAGATGGATGATTTCTGTGAGAAGGCAAGGGTCAAGGAGGAGTTTACAAATGGATGATCTAGATATGGTTGGATACTTGTTTTGTAATTTGAATTCATTTCCTCTTCAAACATTTCTATAGCAAGAGTTGTCATAGCATCTTATTTTTCCAATTGTTTTTTTCGATTGAAGGTAAATTTTGTCAAGGAATGAGTGATAACTTTGTCAATTCACAACACTAAAAAAAAAATTCAACTCAACAAATGAAAGTAAATTGACTTTTAAGAGTAATTCGGCCAAGTAAGTGAATAGAGTCACTTAGGTATTGAATAAAACACCTAGGGGGTGTAAATTTTCATACGCAATGAATAAAATGCACATGGGGCAGTGAATTCACCTAGTCATTGGATCAAGCATCCAAAGGGATGTAAATTCACCTATGCAGTGGATAAATTTTTTAAGAGGATGTAAATTCACCTATGCAGTCGATAAATTTCTTGAGGTTATGTAAATTCACTTCAATTAATGTAGAATTGGATGTATAGCTTTATGGAAAAGGAAAAAAAACAACAAGAAATAAAATGCTAAGTATGTCCTATGGGAAAAGGAAAAAATCCTAGCAAGAAATGGAGTATTGTGAATGAATCTATGAACAAAGGAAAAACATCCATCAATACTAATTCAACTCAAGGATTGAGATGGACTAATGTTTTTTTAAACCAATGAATAGAGCAGGGTGCCTACACTATGTTTACAAGACTTAAATTGTTGTATCTTTCATGAAAACATCCATATCCCATAGTGGTCAATTACACAATAGAGTGACAAACACATATTAATGCCATGAAATTCAAACTATGACATACATATTTCCTCATTATTCCAAGACAAAATGTGGGATATTAGATTAAAATTCAATTTTCCACTATATCCAATGCAATAAATCCTATTACATGCTAAGGGAATGGATAATATGGCCCATACCCTTTATTTTTATAGTTTTCCTTGCATAATCCTAGTCGATATACCCCAAATATCCAACTCTAACTCCTAGCACTTGCTTCCTGCACACAAGAGATCAAGAACACCAATATAAAACACTTTGAAGCAATAGGAATATTGACTACTCTTTTATCTAACCTAAACTACTCAAGGAAGATTAGATCTACCATTTGTTTTCCATAAAAGACTGAATAGAAATCATATATATATATATATATATATATATATATATATAAGAAGAGACACATTACTCAAATTTTATTACCTTGAGTCCCAATTGAAGTTCTCCTAGCTTCTTACTCCAACTCCTCCTTTGCTCTCACATAAGTATGAATTCTTTGATCTATAAAGGTTGCTACAGAAGAGTTTTGCAGAAGATTCAACCAACACTTAAAGAATCAACAAAATAATAAAATACATTAACACACATTTTTATGACTAAATAATAATTAAAAAGACTTGAGTACATGAATACTTGAATGAAATCATCTTGGTTCTGAGAGTAATTTATTGGAGTAGTCTAATCTTGGAGCAAACCTCCCTCAACTTGATGGAGCAACAGGGAAGCCAACATTGACTTTGTTGTTGCTCTGTCAGATCGAGAGAGTTTAGATCCAAGATTATTCGAATCTTAATTTATTCTCTACTGAACAGGTCCAACCACATGAAGGTAGAAGCTCTTATGGCTCCTCCCTCCTCTCACATAACTCTCAATTCCCCACTAGCCAATCCATCTAATAGAAAATAGTTGAAAGAAACACATTGATATTCATGCACAAACATTAGAAAAAAATAAATTCATAAAGAAACATATGTGGTTTTGTACATCAAGAAACATATAGCAATCATTTATTAATGTATAGCATGCTTCATTCATTCATTAATCATAAACACAAAATACTTCATCTCAATAAATTTTATCATCAAAAATATGTTTTTATAATATGATACATGATGTTTCTACTTATATAACTAGTTCAAATATTTCTTTTTCATTTTCTTTTCTTTTCTACATGAATTGAGAAAGGAGGACATCAATTTATTCTTCCCCCTCAGTTTTTGTGGCCTCTGGAACTTTTCGTGACAACTTGGTCATGTACTCACGACATGGAGTTTGTTGCAGGAGGGGTGAATGATCAGTTGCAAGAAGAAAGAAATGTCAAATTGATATTTTTTGTTATCATTATTACAATTATTTCGTTAATAAAAGAGCATTAGAGTGTTCTTTACCTATTTGAGCAGTAGAGGCAGGCAGAGTAGTTTCTTGTCTAGCCTCATCCTCTACCTTCTCTGCAACTGAAACAAGAAAGCTTATAATTAATACCCAGTAATTAATACCAGAGTATTTTCTTGCAATCCTCTATTTGCAGTTAAATTCTTTTATTTGTAATCCTCTTTCAAATGAAGAAAAGGTGAGGCTACCCAATGTTTCAAATAACTCATTCAAAGGAAATATCATTGAACTGGTTCATTAATACGAAAAAATATCTTTGCAACGTAAGTATTTACTTAGTGCACTAGTCGACATTGTTGGGATGGATACCATGTGCTCCTCTTCTAGTAAAGGATCCTCATGTACGACAAGCTCTGCCATTCAAATCAAAAAAATTATAAGTACATAATCGTAAATTAGTTTTGTAAAATTGATAAGCATAATCTTAAAATTAATTTTGTGGGCCTCATAAAAGCAATATCATGGGGTTTCACCCCACTGTCACTGGGTTACACAGGAGCACCATGATGTGGCTTCACTCCAATATTAATGGATTGCTCATTAATATTGCTGCTCATTTTCTTAAAACAAAGAAACACATTAAATTTATGGATGATATCAAACATGAATGTATTTTATAAGTAATGAAAGGTTAATGTGGATTGATTTGTATTTACCATGTCTTTCAAATTGGATCTTGGATTTTGTCCCATTTTTATTTGGTGATCAACAACAACTTTAAATCTGAACTTGGAATGAAGTCGGAAGTCTTCATTTGTGGCTTTGGTTTCAAACTCCTCACCCTCTAATGCATGAGTATTTATTTTTTTATTGGCTAGTGCAATTCCCAAAAAAATGTAAGGTGATATAACAAATATTATCGTTAATATTTTTGGGTACTTACAACCTGTGCCTGTAACTTCGAATAGCCTCTTTGGCCTAGTTTGTGTTGCCCATTTTCCTCAATCCTTGTCTTGGTGGCTTTCAAAGTGTCAAGGAGGCTATGCAAAGTTTCAAATATGTTATATACCGCAATTTTATTTAAAACTAAAGAAAATTAAAATTACTAAATTGAAAATGTAATTTGCCTTGCTGCACCAGGTGTTGTTTTTCATTTTTTTCTTTGTTTTTTCTCCTCTGCGTCAGCGATGAGGGCCTTCCATTCCCTCATAGGAATCATGGGTAGACGCTCATAACTAGTGTTCTTTTCCAAGTTACCCATATACATGTCTCGTATATATTTTAAATAGTTTTCGACTGCGAAGTTGATCTCGCTCTTATTGAAGGTATCTGCCCCAAATATGCCTTCAAGGTAATCCATAAACTCTTTCTTCATGTTGGAATTTTTGGATTTTCACCATGTGAGTATGGTGGGCCCAAAAATCAACAAATATTTATCATTCATGTGTTTATAGAACAATTTTTTTCCTACATGCAAAAAGATGCAATCATTAGTTTGAAATTAAAAATATAGATGATTTATGTTTGAGAGACAACATGAAATAGTTAAAACATTAAAAATTATCCAGGATTTTTCATGTTTTTATTATAATACTTTTCTCATTCACCAAAAATGTGCAAGGAATTTTCCCTGTTCTAGTAACACATGGTGATCTAGGAAATGAACCCATGGTCTCATCAATGGGGTCACCTCCATCACCACCTCTGAAGTTGGATGTGTGTTTTCCTCTAGGGGCATGTGCTCATGGGTCGGAGCCAAAGGTGTGGACTCGGTCTGACTATTGGGACTATGAGGTCAATCGAAGGTGGAGAAGTGAATATCCTCATATGTATATGTTGGCTCATGGTGGCCATACGTTGTGGTGTCTCTTCCAAATAATCCTATAGAAGAAAGAAAATAATTTTTTGATTAGATAATGTAAAATTAAAAAACAAACTTTCATAATTCAAATTATGACATAAAAAAAACATCACATTAAAATATGGTTAGTACCTCATATCTCTTAAGATATTCGTTTAAGAGGTGCATCCTCTATTTCTTCTCACAAGATTTATCTCTAATGTGAATCAAACAAACAAGTTCTTTGTTTGATTTAACCACAAGATTTTTAATTATTTTGATTGGGTTGGGAGAATCGAACAACTCCTCCTCATCAAACCAACCATGATCACCGTGGTCATGTCCCCTAGACTACATATTTCAACAAAATAAAATTTGTTTTGATTATTTAAACAAATAATCAATTTATCATTCAATGCAAATAAAAATTGTGAATCGTTTACCTGTTCCACATTATAATAAAAAAATTGGCTTAATAAATTAGATGCATACCAAATTTGGACTCTAGTTAGTTGGATCATATATACACATTCTTATAAAAAAATTATCCTTAGATTCATTTATTTACCTCTCAAATTTGCAAAATTACAATAGATATATTTTTTTGATAAGCCATGCATATGATGTTCATTGGCCATGAAATTTTGGTATGAATCGCCCCCATAATAGTAATGTCGATTGTGTCTATTTGATTCAAGTTGTAATTGATCAACAATTGTTTTCTTGTAGCTATTTATTTTATTGCACATATTAATACATGATTTATTTCATGTCCCTCACATATGCAATAATATTACTTATTTGTTGTCTCAAGTCATGTATTGTTTAAAAACCCTACAATATTCCTGATGCTTTTGGCCTTTCGTCAATATAAATAAATGCTCCTTTATTTTTATCGTTGTACCTTAGTTGTATATAATTTGCAGTCACTCTGTATCTCTACATACCTCATGCATATTAGATCAATCACATCCAATCGTTGTAATTGTAACAGGGTCCAACATACTCCATCAATTCAATTAATCCACCATAACAAACCTTTATGCCATCCATGGAAAATACTTCCAAACCATATAATGATAATGGAGCAATGTGATATATCCTCTCATTGAGACAAAAATTAGTGTTTACTTGAAGAAGGTCCTTGGGGACCCATCATTTCATTAGATGTTTGTACCTCAAGGGAACCTTGATGTTGTCTATGCTCTAAGCATCATAAGAACATGACCCATCTTCAACAAGAAAAAATTCCATGCATGTATGCAATTTTATTTTTATCTTATCAGCTCTAGTTGATCTCTATCTATTAGATGTAATATATCTCTGACCTTCCTCCACTCTACCTGAAATTCCCTCGCTTTACGAAGATATATATGACATATACCTATTTTTTGGTGCCCACAGTCCATCGAATGAGAGAAGCAGTGAGTGAATTGATGGCCTGTTACATGAAGCTTATTTCTATCCAAAGAACTTTGAAGAACTTCAAGGTGCTTATCTAGTTGGAATCAATCTAAGAGAACCTCGTTGACTCATAATATGGTTCATCATAGATTTTGTATGTATATATGTCTTTTTTCCAAACATACATATGTTGTGGCAAGTAAAAGGGCCAAGCATATGTATGTTGTGTCAAGAACACGAGGAAAATTATGCAGCTTTGTAGAGCTGTATGTGGGATGTCATTACATGAAGGAAGCATGGGTAGAATCTTTAACATTGTTGAATGGAACACGTAAATGGGAAATGATCTCCTTATTATAAGTATTCAAAACCTTTTATGAGGATAAGGATGTATGTAAAAATATATCTTTACCAATTACTATTAGCTAGGATATATGAAGGTGTAGAAATGAGTTTAGTTTCAAAGTTGTCCCATTCTCTTTGATACGAGTATATTGGAGTAAAATTATGTCATGAAGAATACATAAAAACTATGAAGAATGAGAAAAAACATAAAATTAATCATTTTGTGAGTGATGATTTTCTCCCATGTAGCTTTTTTTATGGTGCTTCCCTAGAAAATTCAAGTAAATATGGTGCAAGGGATTGTCTTCATTTTAGTTCCTCTCATTATATCTCTTTTTTGTTGGATCTTGGACAAGGGACCAATAACTGGGCAAAGATATCAACCCTAATAGCCCTTATTTGATTAGCCATTAATAAGAATACAAGTAGTGTCCATGTCTATGGGAACTGAAAATTTTCAGTGTATTGGCTCAATGACAAAATTGCCATGTAAAATTTAGGTCTTCAAGAAGTGATGAATAAATTATGATCAGCTATGAGAATTAGTTTTAACACAATCTATTTTTCTCACGGTTTTAATGAACATAACTCCATTGTTGATTCTTAACTAAAGTTGGTGTTCATTTGAGGCTAGAATGACGAAGTTTATAGAGGAAAATGAGGGTGTTATCTCAGCACATCCACCCTTCTACCTTATTTTATATTCCTTTGTTTTCTCTTCCATTTATTCCTCTGGTGGCATAGTTTGATGGTGTTCATTGTCTATTGGTTGGTAATCTTCCTATTTATTTTCAATTTTATTTTTGAGTATGGATCGTAATGGCATCATACATATGCAATAGTGTAGATATTTTTTATATGGATGTGATTGGTTCTTTCTAATAATATTGTTCATATATTCCAATGTGGCCAAGGTTTTGTGAAATGAAGTATTGTGTTGTGTAGAGGCACAAATTCAAAAATGTAATGTGTTTGTTTGACCTTTTAATATATACATCTATATGTGTATTTTTTTCCTATGGTGAAAGCATGCACATGTACATTAAACATGAATTCCATATGGCATTGTGGCACAATATGGAGTGTTACATTAAGCATGAATTCCATATGGAATTGTAGCACAATACATTTTGTACAACTCCCAAAGTGGTTGTGACAAAATGAAACGAAGCTTGGGGGGCATGTCCTTAGAATTAAGTCATTATGTTAGGGGCATGAAAACCAATTTCAAGCATAGTTTCCCATGTTTCAAGCTAATGTAAAAATGAAATAATTCTCATCCTATCCCTCATGATTTCCAATTTTATCAGCATGTTTTTTTCTAGATGAGCCTTGGTTTTCTCATTCCATCATCACTGTCTGCTTGGTCGATCATACACTTTCACTTGGATTTTTTCCCTTTCCTGAGGAACCTCTGCGATGAGTGGTCCTATTATCCAGCCTATTAACCTTTATATGTTTTGAGCAGTTCCTTCGGGACTAGAACCAATTTCTACCCTTCATACAACTCGTTCCTTCAGTAGGAGTCCTCTTTCATCTCTTTTCTGACTCCCAAAACATGAAATGACTGTCGAGCACTTTTCTTTTTGAACTCGTTAAAGTAAATGAAAATATGTCTACTCAGTATAAGTTTAAGACTTTTCTATATTGGCATAGACTATTTATGAAAAAGGAATAACTAGTCGTATATGACTAAAATGTTCTCCAAAGGTTCCTTTTCGTAAATTTAGTCTGTTGTGCCTGAAAAGGCAGAAAACAATACTCAAGAGAACCTTTTAGTCATGTTCAACTTAAGTATTCATTTTTGTAAATATTTTATAGCAGACTGGAAAAGGGTTAAACTTATATCGAGTAGACATATTTTCATTTCCTTTAATGAGTTCTAAAAGAAAAGTGCTCGGCAATATTTTCATGTTTTGGGAGTATGAAAAGAGCTGGAATGAGTGGTATGAAGGGTAGCAACTGGTTCTGGTCATGATGGAACTTATCAAAACATATAGAGGTTAAGAGGATGACTAATAAGACCACTCATCATAGAGGTTTTTCAAGAAAGGGTAAATGACCAAGTGAAAGTGTATGATCGGCCAAGAAGATGATGATGATGGAATGAGAAAAAAAAGTCTCATCTAGCAAAAACATGTTGATAAAAATGGAAATCATGAGGGGTAAGATGAGAATGGTTTCATTTTTACACAAGATTGAAACATGGAAAACTATGCTTGAAATTGGCTTTCATGCCCCCAACATAATAACTGAATTCTAAAAGCCTCATTTAATTCACCTAAGTAGACTATTGGTTAATAAAAGGTGGATGGAATGAAGATTCATTTACGAGATCAAGTGTAAGGCTCAATTCAACATCTCGAGATCTAATCAAAGACTCAAATTGGAGGGGATGTGTTTCATTTTTAACGAGCTTGACACAGTAAAATAATTATGCTCAAAGGACCTAGTTTCATTTTTTAACGAGCATGACACATGACAAGGAACTCTTCTCATAGGATCTTGTTTCATTTTTTAATGATCTTGACACAGGACAAGGAACTTTGCACACAAAACCTTGTTTCATTTTTTAATGAGCTTGACACAATAAAAGGAAGTATGCTTCGGGTGCCTTGATCATGACCTCCAAAAGGCCATGGATTCTAATAGGTTCTCATCATACGGAAGAACAATGCTCTAGAAGGTATCAAGGGATCCAATGGAAATATCATGCTTCAATGCCTCCACTAAATGATTTACCATATCACCTATTGGATCTAGGTCAAAAGAAGTTGAGAAACCATTGAAAGGCTCATCTTCATCAGTAGGTACTAGAATAGGACAGGTTGCCACATAATTGACCTGTGGCAGGGTATATACCACTTGAATATTTGATACATTTAGGTAATTCATTTGATTGGAAGTCAAATCAGGACCAACGAATGAAATTTAGTCAATATTCACTATTTTTCCATAATGTGGGAAACACATCACTCGAAAGAGTGTGGACACGACAACATTCATAGCATAAACATAGTCTTGCCCCAAGAGAAAATTCAAATCCAAGGGGCCCATGAAAACCATAACATCAATACATACAGTCTTTCCTCCTAACGTAATAGGAAAACGAGGAAGGATCCCTAAAGGTTGAATATTTCTTTTGTTAGAAGCTAATATATTCAGAGTAGAGGACACAAGTTGTGGGGAACCCAAATATTGCCAAGCAGTGGAGGATAGAATGCTAACAAAGGCGCCCTCGTCAATAACAATTTGAAATATGTTTGTATTATAGGCCTTCATCATGACCTGGAAGTTCATGTAAGAAGGGAGACAAGGTTTTCAATAGGCTCCAATTAAAATTAATAACCTCATTACTTGGAGGGGGTTACATGAAAACTGGAGAAATTCCCCCTTGTTCAGTAGAATCAGAATAAATGAGAAGAAACCAAGTGGTATCATTCTCACTCTCTATGGAAAATGTATGATCGAATAAATGTGGAATTGGGTCAACCACTTCCTGAACCAATGGTTGGTTGGGAACGAACTCATGGGATACACATTCAAAGAGATTGGGATTGACTGAATATGAATTCAAGCCAATTACTTCATCAACTAGTGGAGGATTGGAGAAAGTTTTCGGTAACCTGCTGTAAGCTGATTTTGAGAAGAAGTAAGTGTTTCCAATAGTTTATAGGCTTTACCCAGAAAAGGGAAAAGGTGAATTGGATGATTACCTTCACATAAATTATAGGGAAATTTAACTTTACCCTTCTTTACAGGAACCTTATTAGCACTAGTTGAAGGTTGGTCACCAGCATGATCTCCAAATATTGACTACAAAGGTTGATATGAGAATGTAGACCACACTTCTAATACTTGAGGAATACCACAACAATCTCTAAGGAGGCGGTCACCCTTACAAATCATGCAAGGGAATTTGACTTTATAGGGATTTGAAGGACTAGATACATTAACATCATTCTATCTCAAATATTGATACCCATTTTGGCCCTCCCGCGACATGTCACATCCTGTCAACATCAACTCATTATCCAAGAAGTTGACTTAGAAACCCCCTCTGGTACCTTGGAGCTTGCTTACATCAATGGGAAGTCTCCTTGCTCTTCATCATAGGTTTTCATCATTGGCCTTCGACCGAAATATTTTTTGTGGTGTTCGACTTCAACACATTCATTCACACCACATAGATTGTATGGTGGTAACTTGAGAACCATTAACATTATCGGTGGTTTATCTTGCATTTGTTAATGACTTACATCATTGGCCAGTATTCAGATGGTGTCTATCATTTTTTACTCTAGTTCATTTATTCGCATGGCTAGACTCGTACTATCGAGTGACGAGGTATAAAACCATGGATCTAGTTACATCCATCCGGTTTGCAATTTTAGGATTTTCTTACAAGATTACAAATTATGATGGCTACAATCATTCAGAAAATCATCAAAGCATGGGTCCAATATTAGTCATGAGTGGACGAGAATTTTTTATCATTGTACATGTAATATTAGCTTATATTTTGAGTATGGGTATGCCTCCCTCAACGATGATATCATGGTGATAATATGTCTTGTAACAAATGATGATCTCAAGCGATTTGTTCTTGACTTGGACTTGTCACAAGGTAAAGCACTTCAATCCTCAGCCATTTCTTCTAACTTTGTACTTTAGGGGGCAATCTTTGTTATATGGAAAATTCACTTCTACGAACAAAATGAACTCCCTAGATCTAGTGGTATAATATAGAAATATAGAGGGAAAAATATTTTTTTTTTCCTTATAGAGATTAGATTATGGAAAAGAAATCTACCTAGAATATGTAGTAAGCCTTCCTCTCCTCCTTGCATGTGAGCTCCAACTCTAGCTCCACACGCTATAAATGAAACCTGCAACAATGACTAAAAAAAGCAAGAGAACTACAATATCCACGTAGCATAATCCAATATCTCTAATCAATGAATCAACATGGAATTGAAATACATAGGCATTAACATGACACAAGTATATGAAAACATAGTGCTTCTTGTATTAGTAAATAAAGGGGAGAGTTACAACCATATATAGAAGTTGAATTTGTAGATGTCTCCCCAATTGTCTTGTCCTTCCTTGCCACAAATCAAACCTTCACACTCAACCCTAATGAAAATGGATGATGATTCCTTAAGATAAAAGCAATAGCATGAGGGCACTATCAATCTCCAAAATCCATCCCAGACTCCATGGGAGGCAGTAAATTTATAGGGTAAACATGTTAGTTTATGATTTACCAATCTAGGCTTGAGATCCACTTATGAAGGAGGATAAGCTCAAAGGACAGGTGATAATGCCTCTAAAGAAGGAATTTGAGATCTTTATCCATGGTAAATGGACCTTAGAAGCTTCTAGAAGGATAAGATTCAAAAATATTTTTTAATTTTTCCAAAATTCTAGAATCAACGCACCTACAAAGTAGAGAAACAAGTGTTGATAAGTGTTGGTGCTCAGGTATGGAACTTGGACCCAACGCAGGTGGTCAGTTATGCAGGATCTGTTGGGGCTAAAAACATGGTTTTCAGACTGATTTTCATAGAAACTCAGACTTTTTCTTAAGGAGATGCTTAGGGATTTTCAAAGGAATAATGACAAAGTGCTCGAGGGTTTTGATTGATATGATTTTCAATCATATTGAGAATATGTGAAAAAATGTCTTGGAACAGTGGTGCACCATCTAAGTCTATTTATCCACATGTCAAGCACTTCTTTAAGCAAGATGGTTCATACTCCAAAAATGGCTCTTCAACTCAAGTGATCCTCCTCAACATATGTGCAAGGTGGCTCTAATGCTCCTAAGGCTCTATGCCCAACCTCCCAATGCATAAAACACTACTCCAAGGTGGTTATTCCACATTTTCTTGTTGGAAACACTAAGAGGGGGGTGAATCAGTATGCCTTATCAATTATCACTTTTTAAATATTTTCTGAGCATTAGTTAATCTTCAATTATTCTTTATGTTTATCTTGTAACAACCGAAAACAATAGAACACAATAGGCACATGAATTTTAGGTGGAAAACCCCCTCCAGGTCAAAAACCACCGAATTCCTTTCTAATAAATTATTTAATCTTCAACCCCAACTGAAATGAAAGGTAAAACTTCCTAGAATTATAGAAAAGAATTATTCTCCATATCCCACTGGAAGGACGCCCCAATGCCCTGGTTTCTTCAGTAGTCAACTAAATGGATGCCCCAACATCCTAGACCAACCTACCACCCTGAAGTGTTCACAGGCTCCAACATGTAGGTGACTTCATGCACCAACCTAGCACCTCCCTGCCACCATATAATGATCAGAAATAAGACAAGAGTGTGGACTCCCCGTAAAAGGGACAATGATCCACGATACAATATGATTCACAATGATTTTCTTGAACAAGACCAATCACCCAATCACACTATGACCTGCAACCCAACCATAACATTATCCAACAATGACACTTATACCTCCTAAAAATGCCTCTCCAACTCTAGGTAGATTGACTCTTTTACAATAATGATTCTTTTAAAATTTTACAATGATGATTTTTACAATACTGACTTTTGACACGACATTATACTTGACTTGACACTGCTTCTTTGAACACTAGCAGTTGTTGAGGTATTATTGTGCTATCCTCAAGTAATGGTACTTTGGCATTGCATTGCCCTTATAGTATGTGTTTGAGTTGTCCTATTGTGTCCTCCTTCCTGCACATGCAAGACCCAAACCGATATGCAAGAAAAATACTTACGTTGTCCTACAAACCATATGTCAGAGGAATATTCAAAATTCAAATGTAAATACGTTCAACATTTATGAACAAAAACAAATCAAACATACATACAATATACTTAGATTTTCCTGAAAAAACACATGTTAGACATGATATTCAAATTAAAATTCAAACACTAATCATACATACCTTGTTGTAGTAGACTTACCCTTGAATGTTGATGTGTTTTCCTTACTGTAGTGATCCTTGAATGCATATTTTTTCTTGCCTTCTAGAAGCTTGATATTGAATCTGTTGTATTTGTGTAATTTCAGATCTCCAAGGCCTGAAATTTCATCCTTTAGTGGCCCTTTATGTCCTCTTTCCAACCCCGTAGGTCTCATCAACATTGGATTCTTCAATAAATAGTTATGCCCAATATCCTACGATTACCTGATTATAGATTGGTTCAGTAGCGTGAACTTGTACGAAATTCCACATGTCACTATTTCAACCTTTGGTCCTGGAAATGATACACAACAAACCAAATCTCGTCCTCTTGCTATCACTTTTTATGAAATTTGAATCCAATGCTCAGAGAGAAATTTATGATGATTTTCCCAATATCACTTGTTTGACATGAAATTCGGAAGCCTGCAAAAACCCTAACTTCCTCAGATCATATCTCCGAAAATATAGCGAACCAATATCTAAAATTCGAACACGAGCTTCATCGGGATTTTTCCCAAATGGGTTTTTAGTTTTAGAATCTGAAGCTTTGCAAAAAACGATTTATAGAGAAAATTCCACGATGGCTTGTTATGAGTAGCGAAATCCTTACCTAAGGAGGATATGAGGGTCGCAATTTATATAAATTCTTAGGTTGAGAGGGTATTCAACAAGTGAACTTTGGAGGGATTTTAGGAGCTTAAAAAATTATTAATTATTGACAATTCAATGACCACAACCAATGATTAGTGTCATGCCACAACCCCATGGGGTTTTAGCACACTAACTGGGATTACAAACCTCAAACATGAATATCTCTCAAACCGTGAAGAATTACATGGAATGCCATATATCAACAAAAACATATCGACAAGTAGAAACCATTCAAAATATCCTTGACTCGAAATAGAGTAAATTTTCAAATAAAAATTCCTATGAAAGATTGGGGTAGCCTTGGTGCTGCTTGGTTTTTCATCAGTGACAACCACTAATCAACAATATCCCCCTTTAGAATTGATGGAAACACAAGTACTCCCCCTACGATCATGACACCTATTCCTGCAGCATTCTCTCCCCCTTTTTCATTAATGGAAAAGGGTAACTCACCTTGACAAACATCATCCTGCGGACCTGTACACACCTCAACTTCCCCCCCTACCCTGTCGCCCCTTTTTTTTTACTTAATTAGATAAGAGAAAGAGTTCAATGAGAACTTGGGAGAAGCCCAAGCTTTAGGCAAAGATACTCAAATGCCTCATGAGGTAATGGTTTGGTAAATATGTCAGAAATTTGTTCCTTTGTTCCAACATATTCAAGCTTGATATTATTTTCGATGACCTGCTCTTTAACGAAATGATATTTGATCAGAATGTGCTTTGTTTTGGAATGCATCACAGGATTCTTGTAGATACTCATAGCACTGGTGTTATCACAAAATATGGAAATAGGCTCATCAAACTTGACTTGAAGATCTTGCAAATTTTTCTTCATCCAGAGAACTTGAGTACAACAGGTTTTTGCTTGATATATTCTGCTTCTGTTGTGGATAACGAGTTTGAAAACTACTTTTTTCGTAACCATGAAACAATGGAACCACCTAGATAGAATGTTGCTCCATTAGTACTCTTTCGATCATCAACAATTCCTGACCAATATGCATATGTATAAGCTTGGATAACTAGATTATTTCCTTTGGGATACCATAAACCATATTCTGTTCTGCCCTTCAGATATCGGATAATTCTTTTGGTGGAAATAATATGAGATTCTTTTGGTGCTTCTTGGAATCTTGGTACTTGTCCTACTGCCTGCATTATGTATGGCTGAGAAGTTGTCACATATAGAAGACTACCAATCATAGATCTATACAACCTTTGGTCCACATCCTTTGACAAATCATCTAACCTTAACTTGCAACCTGTTACCATTGGGGTAAGGACAGGCTTGCAATCTTCCATGTTGAATTTCTTGAGCATTTCCTTGATGTAATTGGTTTCATATATAAATATTCCTTTGTCCTGTTGAGATATTTGAAGCCCTAAAAAGTATGTCAACTCGCCAAGTATAGACATTTCAAAGTCACTTTGCATCTTTGTGGAAATTTTTTTACTTAATCTGTCATCATTGCTTCCAACAATTATATCGTCTACATATACCTCGATAATTGTTAGGTTATATTGATCCACTTTCACATAGAGATTATTGTCAGTGCTTCCTTTATTAAATCCTTGTTGATGTAGATATCCATCAAGATGAGCATACCAAGTTCTAGAAGCTTGCTTGAGACCATGTAGTGCCTTCTTTAATCTGCAGACATAGTCTTCCTTTTCAGAGAGTAGAAAACCTTCAGGTTGTTCAATGTAAATTTATTTTTCCAATTCACCATTTAGAAAGGATGACTTTACATCCATTTGGTAGACCTTTATTTTTCTCGAGCATGCATAAGCGAGAAACATTCTGATAGCTTCCATTCTGGAAACGGGAGCAAATGTTTCTTAAAAATCAATTCTGTCAACTTGTGCATATCCTTTGCAGACTAATCTTCCTTATTCCTGGTAACCTATCCATCCTCATTCAATTTGTTTATGAAGACCCATTTAGTTCCAATGACATTTTTATCCTTTGGTCGTGGAACCAATTCCCAAGTATCATTCTTCTCAATTTGATCCATTTCTTCATTCATAGCTACTACCCATTGTTCATCTTGACTAGCTTCCTCAAAATTGCTAGGCTCAAAAGTTGCTAAAAAAACAAGGTGGGCTTGTTGTGATGAACGAAGTTGTCGACTTCTTCTGGTTCCAATTACTTCATTTATGTTGTCTATGATTTTATTTGACGGATGATTCTTTTCACACCATTCTTTTAAAGCTTTTGGAGAATTTTCTTGTACATCCTGCTGATAATTTCTTATTTCCTATTGGTTGATTGTTGTTTCCTTATTTGATTGGTCTTGTTTTGGAGCTTCTTCTTCATCCTTCACAGATTCTCCCTCAGATCCCTCAAATTTTCTTGAAGGGAAAATCTCATCGTCATCCCTTTTAACACAATCTTCATCAGAAGTAACATCTATGCTTTTAACTATTTGTTTTCGCCTCAGATTGTAGCATCTATAAGCCTTCCTTTTGCATGAATAACCAACGAAAATACCTTCATCAACATGGGAATCGAACTTGCCCTTTTTTTATCTTCTCTTTTGATGTAGCATTTTCTTCCAAATATTTTGAAGTATTTGACGTTAGTTGGTCTTCCTTTCCATAATTCTTATGGAGTCATGTTACAATTTTTCCTTAGCAAACCTCTGTTTATAATGAATACAGTGTATCGATTACTTTAACCCATAATTTATCATCTAATTTTGAGTCATTTAACATTGTTCTGGCCATTTCCTATACAGTTCTATTTTTTCTTTCAACAACTCCATTTTTTTGGAGTGTTCTGGTTGCTGAAAATTTCATTTTTATTCCATTTTCATCACAGTATTGTTGAAATACCTTGGAAGTGAATTCTCTGCTATTATCTGATCTTGGAAATTTGATCTTCAAATTAGTTTCATTTTTTACCAATTCCTTATAGATTCTAAAACATTTGAATGACTCAGTATTTTTCTTTAAGAAGATGACGGCTGTCATTCTAGTGTAATCATCTGTCATTAGCATAAAATATAATTCTCCATCTAAACCTTTTGTTCTCATAGGACCACATAGATTACTATGTACTAATTCCAATGGACGTGATGCAAAATGTTCTTTTGTCTTGAACTCAACTATTGTCTGCTTGTCGTGCCGACAAGATTCACATATCGTATTGATGGGTTTTGAAATTTTAGGCATTTCTCTTATTGCTTCCTTCTTGTTGATCCGAACAAAATTGTCGAAATTTATATGTCCCATTCGTTTGTGCCATAACCAACTTTCGTCTTCTTTCACCAAAAAGCACCCTTTAGGTGTCTCATCCAAAATATATGTCATTTGGAGCTCTGCTTGTTGTAGCCACAATTTTACCGAAATTTCCTTTCCTTATTTCACATTTCTTAGAGTTACATAGCATTGTGTGTCCTTGATCGCACATTTGTCCAACACTGAGCAGATCGCGATTCTTATTTTCAACCAACAACACATATTTCGCTAATGCATTCTTGCTTCCAAGTGTGACTGTACCTACTCCTATGACATTTGAAGACCCGTCATTTCCAAAAGACACTATTCCATCCTTCTTTACCTTCAAGGATATGAACTTATTCCTATCTCCAGTCATATGAGTTGAGCAACCACTATCAACATACCAAAATTTTATGTTGCTTTGAGCCTTGAGAGCAATAGCACATTTTTCAATCTTCTTTTTCCATATTTGTTCATTCTGATTTTGCGAGAATTCCTTTTATGAACTTCCAAGTATGCTATCTTTAGCCAGGTTTCAAAAATTGCTACATTTTTAACATTCGACATCATCTCTCAAATGATCAAATTTGTTAATATTCTACTAAGTTCCGGAATATCCATTTTTGAAATATCTCCTGAGACAATATTTATTCCAAACATACGTACGACATTCTATAGATCTATGTCCAAATATTCCAAATGAATAACAATGACCATAGAAGATAGGTTGATACTTGGGAGGAAATATTCTTCGAGGAATTTCCTTCCATGGTTCTTCCTGCGAGTCCTGATCTCTTGTGTTGGTTGGAAGGTCTACCTGCTTGTTAGATTTTGCATATCCATCTTCTTTTGTTGTCATAGAAGGACTTGGCTCCTATTCATATTTTTCTTTGTAACCAAAACCAGTCTTGTCACTGTTTGATCGTTGATTATTGATGATTTCTTCCAATGCCATTGGAGCTATTGGTGTAGTTTTGAAGAGTTTTTCCATTTTTTACTTGCTTTCGAAGAGAAACTATTTCAGCTTCCAATGCTTCTCTTTCCTTGTTTTTTCCTTTAATTCTTCCCTGAGTGATTCTTCAACTCGTTTGTATTCTTCAATCTTGATTTTAAGATTTAGGACATGTTACCTTTCTATCTTTAATTCATCTTCAAGAGTGTTGAGATTCTTCTTCTCGACCTTGAGCTCTTTGATGACTATGATCACTTTGTTTTGAAATTCAACCTCAGTCATTTCTTCGTCTTTGTCTCCTTCTTCGTCAGATGCTTCTTGCTTATTATTCTTGGGCATAAACAATACTCTTCCATTGATTTCTTCTTCGTTATCACTATCTTCATCAGATGAGGAGCTATCTTCTTTGGAGAAGAAACTCTTCTTTAACCATTTCTTCTTGCCTTTCTTGTTGAACTTCCTCAGACCTTTCTTTCCATTTGTAACAGCCTCATTTTTGTAAGGACACTTGGTTACAAAATTCCCAACCTCACCACAATCAAAACATAACAATGGAAGTTTACCTTTAAATTTCCCCGTACCTGTTCTCATTTTTCGCGTGAATTAGGAAAATTATTTATCTAAAAATTCTTCTTCATCTTCTTCCTTACAAATACAATTTTTCGCTTTTCGAGTATTCTTGTCCTTACTAGTTTTCTTGGATGCGACGAATTTGTTTCTAGGTGAGATGTGTCGTCCTCTTCTTCAATCCTCATTTCATATGACGTAAGCACTCCATGCAATTCATATTTGCTAAGATTGGCTAGCTTCGAACTATATTCCAAGACAGATACCTTTGGGTTAAATCTTGCCGACAAGGTTCTAAGGATCTTTCGGAAAACAATTTTCGTGTCGACAAGTTCTCCCAAACCTTCCAATGCATTTTTTAATTCATCAACACGCTATAAGTATGCATAAATATTTTCATCTTCCTTCATTTTGAGTTGATAAAAATTTTCCCTGTAAATTTGAAGCTTTACTTCTTTCACGTTTGAGTCACTTGCATATATATTCTCAAGCTTGCCCCATACTTCTTTAGCAATTTTGAAACTCAGTACCTTAATATAGACGTATTCGATAAGCCCACTGATAATGAGATCTTTAGCCCTTGCATCATATACCATATTTTCTTTCCTTGTTCATCCTGGGTCACTATAAAGTTTTTTTCAACGATTTCCCATACTTCGTATCCTTGCGCCAGCAAATGAACCTGCATTCTTCAACTCCAAAGTGCGTAGTTATTTTCATCGAACAGAGGAATGCTATTATTAGTATACTCCATGAGCTCCTTCCAGTTGTTAGACTGCAATTGAAGGAACCAAGCTCTGATACCAATTGTTGGAAATATTGAGAGAGGGGGTGAATCAATATTTCTTATCAATTAGCACTTTTTAAATATTTTTAGAGTAGTAGTTAATCTTCAATTATTCTTGATGTTTATCCAGTAACAACAATAAACAATATAACACAATAGGCACACGAATTTTAGGTGGAAAACCCCCTCCGAGTAAAAAACCACCGAATGCTTTTCTAATAAATTCTTTAATCTTCAGCCCCAACTGAAATCAAGGTACAACTTCCTATAATTCTAGAAAATCTTACTTCTCCAGCTCCTACTGGAGGACATCCCAATGCCCTGGTTTCTTCAGTAGTCAACTGAATGGATGCTCTGACATCCTAGACCAGCCTATCACCCTGAAGTGTTCACAGGCTCCAACCTGTAGATGACTTCATGCACCAACCTAGCACCTTCCTCCCACCCTATAATGATCATAAATGAGACAAGATTGTATAATCCCGTACAAGGGACAATGATCCATGATACAATATGACTCACAATGATTTTCTTGAACTAGACGAATCACCCAATCACACTATGACCTGCAACCCAACCATAACATTATCCAACAATGACACTTATACCTCCCAACAATGCCTCTCCAACTCTAGGCAGATTGAATCTTTTACAATAATGACTCTTTTACAATTTTACAATGATGATTTTTACAATATTGACTTTTGACACGACCTGATACTTGACTTGACACTGCTTCTTTGAACACTAACAACTGCTGAGATATTGTTGTGCTAGCTTCAAGTAATGCTACTTTGGCGTTGCATTGTCCTTCTAGTATGTGTCTGAGTTGTCCTATTGTGTCCTCCTTCCTGTACATGAAATACCCAACCAATATACAAACAAAATACTTACACTGTACTACAAACCATATGTCAGAGAAATATTCAAAATTCAAATGTAAATACGTTCAACATTTATGAACAAAACCGAATCAAACATACATACAAAATACTTACATTGTTCTAAAAAAACACATGTCAGAGATGATATTAAAATTAAAATTCAATCACTAATCATACATACCTTTTTGTAGTATACTTATCATTGACTCTTGATGTGTTGTCATTACTGTAGTAATCCTTGAATGCATATTTTTTCTTGCCTTCTAGAAGCTCTATATTGAATCTATTGTATCTGTGTAATTTCATATCTCCAAGGTTTGAAATTTCATCCTATGGTAGCCCTCTAAGTCCTCTTTCCAACCCCGTAGTTCTGATCAACATTGGATTATACAAGAAATAGTTATGTCTAATCTCCTACGATGACTTGATTATACATTGGTTCAGTAGAGTGAACTTCTACGAAGTTATACGTGGCACTGTTTCAACCTTTCATTCTGAAAACAATAAAAAACAAACTCCGGCCCATCCTCTTTCTGTCACTTTTTACGAAATTTGAATCCAATTCTCAGAGAGAAATTTATGACGATTTTCTCAAGGTCACATGTTTGACATGAAATTCGGGAGCCTTCAACAACCCTAACTTCCTCAGATCATATATCTGAAAATATAGCAAACCAATATATGAAATTCGGAAATGAGCTTCATCATGATTTTTCCCAAATGGTTTTTTAGTTTCAACATTTGAAGCTTTGTACCAAAAAAAAAAAAAAATTAGAGCGAAAATTACATGATGACCTATTGTGAGTAGCGAAATCCTTACCTAAGGAGGATATCAGGGTCACAATTTATATAAATGCTTAGGTTGAGAGGGTATTCAAAAGGTGAATGTTGGAGGGATTTTAGGAGCTTAAAAAATGATTGATTATTGACAACTCAATGACCACAACCAATGATTAGTCTCATGCCACAACCCCATGGGGTTTTAGCCCATTAACTGGGGTTACTAACTTCACACGCGAATATCTCTCAAACTGTGAAGAATTGTGTGGCATGCCATATATCAACGGAAACATCTTGACAAGTAGAATCCATCCAAAATATCCTTGACTCGGAATAGAGTAAGTTGTCAAGTCAAAATTCATATGCAAAATTAGGGTAGCCCTTGGTGTTGCTTGGGTTGACATCAATGACAACCACTGATCAACAGTTCTAAGTGTTCATCCTCCTAAACAAGAGTCCCCTGTAGAATATGCCAAATTAACATGTGTTCCAACTACCACATAAAGAAGTGTGCTCCCTATTACTAATTCTAAAATTAAGCATGCATCTGCTAATATCTCCAAATGTAATTCAATCAAAACATAAGAAATTGGTTAGGGGACCACGATCCCTCCCCATCACATGAAGTCTCTGCTAGCTAGGTGAAAATTTTTTTAGATCAACCTAAAGTTAACATCAAATTGTATGAAATCATTAGGAACAATGTTTAATTTGTGGATGTCTAAGGAAACTTTGAATATCAATTCCTCAATAAATTTTTGAATATAAGTAATTTCATGGAATAAAAAATTGGCACAAAAAGTTGAATTATCAACCTCATTTCAAAGGGTTTGGTGGAGGAATCATACCCATTATAGATCTCATGATATAGATAGACTTTAGGTTTATTTTTTAGCTAAGAAATATTTTGTAATTTTTGCATATTTGTAGCCTATAACCACTTGATTATACCCTACCATGACCTTATTTTCCAAGATGAAAACGAATCCTTCCTTTCTTTGTTCTTCCTTCCCTTTGCCTTTGCCCAATTTTTTCTTTGATTTCCCTTTTCTAAAGAAAACAAAAAAATATTCCTTAATGTCTTTGTCATCATGCTTAGGTTTCTCCTTTGCCATAAGAAATAACCATGGATCCCAAGGATTGTAATGGAATGTGAATGAGTGTGAATAAAATATTATTTTCATATAAGGGTAAGTTTTTTAGTAGCATTGTCTTAACATCGTTTTTTTCAACTTTAATTTCCACTTCATGTAGTTGTAGTAATGTCTTTCAAGAATTAACATGAATAGAAATTGCCTCTACTTTACCATCTTAAATCCAAGTATATTCTCTTTTAAAATGAATTTTTCATTCTAAGATTGTCATCCAAGTACATTATTTAATTACTCCCAAATTTCATTTGAACTTTTAGATGGATCAAGGCGATGAAGTTGTCTATTAGATCCTCTCCTAAACTTATAAATTCCTTCTCATCTATTAATATATAGTCAATTAATTTACCACACATTGTTGGTATAATTATTTTTCCATTTACTATATTTCATACATAATGTGCATTGAGTGCTACAATAGTTTGAATTCCATGTATGAAAACTCTTTCCATTAAATTTCTTTGACTTGCTTGTATATTTTACCTTGTTTTTTTTAGAATAAAAAAATCCTTCTTTTCTATAAAAAAATTAAAGTAACAAAAAAAACGATACCTCCATGAGAGCCTATACCACACTTGCTCCATTTCTACAAAAAAACTATTGGAAAATAAAAATAAAAATAAAAAACAGGAACAATTTTGTCCTCCCTATTCGACCTTATATTTTATGAGGTTCCAAATTGTGATTATCATCATATTGATAAGATTTACAACCAGTATCTTGGAGCATTGGACTAACTTTGGTAGACTCGTCTTTATGGAACCCCTTCTCCTCATTACATTGAATCATTTGATGCTTTTATTTGGTGTGGGGAGTCTGAATTCATGGTTGGAATATTGCACTTACTAGTTTGGTGGCCTTCTCACATATTATTGCTTTATTGACCACCCCTTGGTTTCATATTTGCTAGCATCCTAGAGCATGTTATCTCATTATGGTGTGGTTTGGTACATATGCTTATCTTGGATGTGTTACACCTAGTTCTTTGATGATGGATCTAGACCACCAAGGGGTTAGATGAAGATGGTGTTTGGGGGTAGGTTTTTCATGATGTTGTTGGTGTTTCCTAATGATTTGGTGGGTTGTTATGATATCAGTTGGTTACTAGGAGGGGTGTTCTATATGTTCTTCTTGCATTAATATGTGCTGAGGAAATACATTATGATTGGATGGACTTAACACTTTTCTCTTTTTTCCTTCTCTTATGATGTTGATGTGGTTGGGGGATGTTTTGTGGTAGTGCACTTTGTATTGGTGGGATTTCCCTAGGAGATACGACTTGACATTTCTAACATTTTCTAGGCTCGCCTAAGTGGAAATGATTATTGTAGGATAGAAAAATAATTAAAATACTTAGTTCAATGTTCTTAAAATCCTAATAAAAAATCAAATTTATCCCTCAAACTCAACTCTTCTCTCACCTTAAAAAATCCAAGGCACAATGAGAAGTGTATAAAAAAAAACAGCCTTGATGCCATGTAATCATTTTTTTAATGAATATAAAAGTCATTAAATATGTTCATCTTGAATCCATTTTAAAGTTATGAAAGATTAGTGATATATTTTGGCACCCTATGTAATCTCTAAAAATTTTAGAAGCGTGAAGAACTCCTCTTTTAAAAATTCTTAGCTACATTTCATTAAAATATTTCATCAACCAAAAGGGAATTTTATAGCATTATAAAGGTGTTAACGATACTCCCATCCTATGAATAACTTTGGTTATTATATATCATACCCTATATAAAAAAAATGATGGTTATCATATTTCACGATCTACTTGGTAGTTATGTACCCTATTTTAAAAAATAATGAAATGAATGATTACTTCATAAGCCCATTCAATAGCAACTAACAACCATTCTTTCATAGCCATCTAATCTACAATTTTAAGGTGCAAGATGATACAACCTCCATATGTGAAATTATGATATGATCTCACCCATATAATTCAATAATTATGTAAACAAGAGAGGATTATTAGTTATAGGGCTTCCATTTCATATGAACCAAGTTACCATTACAAGTTTATCTACATAAAAACATCATAGGGGGCATTAATATAAGAGATTGAAAATTTTGAAACCGCCAAGGTTAATCCACAGTAAGAGATTTATTTGTTGAGGCTAGGTGGCTTGGGAATTTCAAAAGTTTTTAGGCTTGGATACTAAAATCACACTTGAATTTGGCCAAACCTTTGATGGAACTAGGGCTTACGTGAAGCAGTTGGTAATTGTTGTCATGAAGGATTCCATTAGGAGGGTTATAGGATAGGATATGCATAATTCTTGGATAGATTTTGCATACCCATTAAAGAGGGTGATATTATGAGCTAAATAATGGGTTTAATATTCATTATTCTTGTTGGACGAGTCCACCACTCTTAGAAGGGTCGATTTCCTCTTGTATTCAGGGCTGTGAATGTCATATCAAAGATCTAGGATTGTTTCTCTTTGTTGACCGAGTTACTTCCTAAAGGGGTCGGGTTCATATTAGTGCCACTCCTAGACTTAAGTGCAGTAGTTGGTAATTTATGTCAAGAAGGATTTCATCAGCAAGGTTATAGGACAGGTTTTGCATACCTATTGGACAAGTTGTACATACCTATTAAAGAGGGTGAGATTCTAAGCTAAAGAAGGGGCCAAATCTTCATTGTGCTTGTTGTACGAGTCTACCACTGTTAGAAGGGTTTAGTTCCTCTTATATTCAAGGATACAAGTGTCATATCAAATACATAGGAGTGTTTCTCTTCGTTGGCTAAGTTATGTCATAAAGGGGTCAATTTCATATATGGGAGTGTTTCTCTTTGTTGGTCGAGTTATAACCTAAAGGGGGTGAGTTTTGTGCAAGAATTTTAAGTCAAATCAGTGTCGCTCAACCTCCAAAGTAGTAGATTGAAGACAAGGTCGAATTCTCTGTACTCTTATGGGAGAACCGTTCCATGATGGATCAGTCTCTCCTCTTCTGAAGAAAATTTCAGATTCTGAACAAAACACGAATTGTTCTTGTAGGAGTCTTTTTGGGTCCATTTGGGTAGGGTGTTAGTTAGAACTCACAAGGGGATATTGGATATGAATTGTTTAGTTTTCAAATAGTTCAGATAGGCATATGTATTTACATATTGTGAACCTGGAACTAGTTATCGGATTTATTGAAATTTTTAATGAAACTGGATGAATTATGAACAATTATTGAATGAACATTGGTTTTTTATTCAATGAACAGTAATAGCGTTACATTGTGTTGTTTATTTCTCCCCTAAATTAGCACAATAATTTTACTCATAAACCCTAGTGTCCATAAGAAACCCTAAGGGGAAATTACCCTAGATCACTACATAAAAAAGGCTCATAAAAAACATAATTGGTGATACTTCATATTTTCTAGAGGAGTTCAGTATAGAATCAATGACTTACCTCCATCTCTCATCTTGGTGCACCCCTTGTGACCTCTTGGTGCTTACAGAATCCAAATATTCTTCCCCTCGAGAGCTAGCTTCATGTGTTTAGGGTGTTATGGCATGTATAATATTGAACGACATATGGGATTGTACTGATCTTGAGTGGATAAAATGCTCCTAGCACCGAGTAAACCACTAATTGGTCTTAATATGGATATGGGTAAATTTTTGTCTCTCCTGGACTTGCCTATGCTTCTGCTACCTATGATTCTCCTACTTATGGGCCTGCAACTACCATTGAACCAATAATATGGAAGGCCCGACCATGACTAGACAACAAGAACAACTCGATTCATTGATTGTCGAGCTATGCTATTAGGGGAGATAGGGCCTTGCCATTGATGAATGAAACTAAATAATTGACCTTGTTAATTTCTTCACATGGGCTTTGTGCAACCACTTTCAACTTGTATATATGCATGCCCTACCTACAGACCTTGTGGTTTTGGCCTTGACCCTTTGGAATGGGGGGTCCCCAGGGAACAAGATTGAAATCCTGAATGTCTCTAGGTTGTACTCCTAGAGTGATATGAATATGTAACAAAGATAAACATCGAATAATCTATATTGGAGTTACCACAATGGGTAGACAATGCTCAGAGGGGGTGTTTGGTTAAGTTCGGCTCGAATGTGGGTTTTATGGTGTGTTGATCATGGTTTATGGCATGCGTCCTGCAAACAACACAGTCACATGTCGCAGAATGAAATAATATTATGGCTTTGAAATAATATTATGGCTTGATGGGTTATATATATATATTATATATTTATTTTTTCTTATTATTATATATTATAAATCTTTTTTTCATATTTTAAACATTTAAACCTAGCCTCCATCCACACCCCCCCCACACACATATATATATAACTTATAATATATTACATATTTATTTTTTCTTAGTATTATATATTATAAAGTTTGTTTTCATATATTAAACATTTAAACCATATATATTATAAATGTTTCTGATATATTAAATGTTTAATATATATAGAAAATTTTAAATCATAAATTGAATTATATAAAGTTTTAAACTTATATAAATTTTTAAACCATATAAAAACGTATATGCCATTATAAAGTTATATTACATTATATAAATTTTAAAACCATATATTATATATAAAGTTTAATATATTAGATTTAAACCATATATTAAACATTTATTTATTTATTAATATATTATATAGGATATTGTTGTTTTTTCATTTTATTAATATAATGTACACCATGTGGAAAAGGTATAGACACTAGCTAGTGAGTGGATGCAGCTTAGAGAGGATAAACAACCTATAGAGAGCATGAATTAAACACTCACTCAACAATTCAAGATCGACTATGGGAGTGAGAAAAACCCCACAAAATTTATTGAAAACAAATTTAGCAACTCCTATTTTATTTTAATAGTAGTATCTTTGGAATGGGAACTATTGATTTCCCATCGTTGACATCACCCAACGATGGAGGATAAAGGGATATTGAGATAGGTGACAACTTTTAAACATTGTAAAATTAAACAAAACCTCCACACTATAAATATCATTGACTTACCAAGTCATTAACTACTCAACACTAATAACTAACTATGTAGAAACCATTAAATACCTACAATAGATAAACAAACCACAAATGAAAGTTAATAAAATACTCAACACGAAAGAAAACAATATACATTAAGACATGGTCCACGGGGTCTTAGATAGACGGTGATCAGGTGCTTTGTTTAGACACTCCTTGATGTGAAGTCACTGGTTCAATTCCCCGCCCAGATCGAGGTGATATATTGGACATGATGATGATAATGTAGTCCTACCCAGCTTACAATAAAAGAATATACATTAATACATGATATATCCTAGAAACCTGCAGAGAAAACCAACATTTAGTTAGCTTCGTCAGCTAGGATTTTATTATGCAACAACAGGTAGGTTTCTCTCCAATTCAACTCTATGCTTCTTAGTGAAATGTAGGCATCGTTTTTCTTCCCTTCTCAGCCAAATAAACCCTTATCCCTCTCAAAGATTCAACATATAGGATGGAGTCTTATTTGTAGGGATAGCTTGAAGGTCAAGCATTCCCAAATAAAACTTTGTCTTAACATTACATCTTTTACTTGCCTTATGTTTTTCTTAATTGAATGTAAGAGTATTGATCATCAATCATGATGACATGGGGCCCTTCATGCCAATGATTTAGTCTCTTGTGTTTTTTATAGCCTCAAACCTTTCTAGTGTTGATCATCGTATAACATATGCCATTCCTAGTTGTATAAATTACAAATTGAAATCTTTTGATGAATATTAAAGGTTATATATTCCTTTTAATTTTTTGAAAAATACTTATTATATATAAAAAAACATATTTACATCAAAAACTTAAAAAAGGGAAAGGAAGTGCTGTGAAACCAAAGTTGACTTAGAATAAATTATCGCCAAAGTACTATGGTCCTTACAAGGTGTTACAAAAGATTGGTACTATGGCATACAAATTGGAGCTTCCTCCTTCTTCACGAGTGCATCCAGTTTTCCATGTTTTATGCTTAAAGAAGGTTATAGGTGAAAATCTTCCAGTTCAAACAATATTGCCTGAACTTGATGAGGAAGGAAAAATCATATTGGAACCTGAAGCAGTCACGGAAACAAGAACTTGACAACTACGAAATCGATCAATTTCAGAGTATCTCATCAAGTGGAAGAACTTACCCACTGAAGATTCTACATGGGAGGATGATGTGAAACCGACGTTGACTTGGAATGGATAAAGGTTGTAGAAGACCTGGGGTCTTAGTTGTCTCAACTTTATTCTATTGGCAAACCAAACATTCTGCCACAAAATTTTGAATATTAGATTTAATGCCATCCCAAAAAAATTCTTTCTTCGCCCTGTGGTAAGTTTTTAAAGATCTTAGGAGTCCTCCTAAAGGAGAAGTGTGCAATTCAAAAAGAATTTTTTGTTTTAGTTGGGAATTCTTACAAAGATATAAGCGATCTTTGTACCATAAGGAATAATTTTTCCAACTAAATGTATCAGATGTAATAGGATCTTGCTGCAAATTTTGAATGAGTTTCCACACTTCTTCGTCCTTCTTCCATTCATCCCTTGCTTTGGTTATCCAATCTGGTTGGATAATAGATAAGGCACAAAGAAATGTTTCCACCTCTTGATTCTTTCTTTAGAGTGCATCTGCAACCACATTTAAGCCCTTTTTTTGTAGATGATTTCAAATTCATAACCCAACATCTTTGTGACCCATTTTTGCTGCTCTTCTGAAGATAGTCTTTGTTCCAAAAAGTGTTTAAGACTATCATGATCAGTTTTTACCTTGAGTGTCTTCCCATTAGGTAAGGTCGCCATTTCTTTAGTGCATGTAGTATTGCCAACATTTCCTTCTCATAAGTAGCTTTATGTAAATACTTTCATTTGATTGGACAACTTTCAAAAGAAATGGGTCTTCCTTATTCCATTAAAAAAACACCAATTCCATTTCCTAAGGCATCACATTCCACAATAAATTTTTTTGTGAAGTTTGGTGTAGCTAAGACTGGTGCTAGGCACATTGCCTCTTTAAGATGTTCAAAGGCCTTAGTTGCTTCAGGAGTCCAAGAAAATGCATCTTTCTTCAATAATGTTGTTAGAGGTCTTTGCTATTCTCCCATAATTCTTAACAAACTTGCGATAATACCATGTTAACCCAAGAAATCCTCGCAACTGCTTTATGGTTGTTGGGACTTTCCATTCCTTAATGGCTTTAATTTTGTTAGGATCTACCCTAAAACCCTCATGAGATACAATATGACCCAGATATTCTACCTCTTGTACTCCAAAGAAACATTTGAGGTTTTTGCATATAATTATTTCTCCTCCAATATTTTGAGCACTCTCTCAACATGTTAAACATGATCCTTCCAATACCTGATGTAGATTAGTATATCATCAAAAAATACTAGAACAAATTTTCTAAGGAAGGGTTAGAAAATGGAATTCATCAACCCTTGAAATGTAGAAGTGAATTGGGAAGGCCAAAAGGCATGACCAAAAATTCATAATGACCCTCATGAGTTCAAAATGGTGTTTTCGGAATATCTTTAGTCTTCATTCTAATTTGATGAAATCCTGAAAAAAGATCCAATTTGGTAAAATAAATTGCTCCATGTAATTCATCCAATAATTCATTAATCATAGGAATGGGAAATTTATCTTTAATGTTGAGCTTATTGAGCTCCCTATAATCCGGACACATGCGCCATGATCCATTCTTCTTGTGTACCAATACTACAGGAGTAGAGAAATAACTTTGACTAGGTTGAATTATACCCGCCTCTAACATTTCTGCAATCATATGTTCAATTTTTCTCTTTTGGACGTAAGGATATCTATAAGGCCTGATGTTTGGAGGAACACTTCCTGGAATCAAATGAATAGCATGATCATGATCACGAATAGGTGGGATTCCTTTGGGAGTTTCAAACACCTTGGAATGATTTTCCAAGACTTGTTGGAGATCTGCAGAAATAGATGATCTTGATGTCGAAACTTCTAGTGAGCATAATTATGAAATTACGCCTCGTTTTTCTTTCTTTAGAATATTTTTCATGAAATTAGAGCTTATTATCCTTCCTGGCTTCCCTTCAATACCTCGTAATTTGACTTCCTTTCCTTCTGAAAAAAATTTCAAGAAAAGTTCTTGAAAATTAAAAGCTACCGTCCCCAAATATTGTAACCATTGTACTCCTAGTACAACATCAGCACCTCCCATAGGAATGGAAAGAATTGGACTAGTAAATACATATTCCCCCATGGTTAGCTTGATATTATGGCATTTCCCAGAGAAATTTATAGTTCCTCCATTTGCAACCATCACTTGACATTTTGGTGCTAGGTATAGGAAACAATTGAATTCCTTGGCTAGCTTACAATGAATAAAATTATGGGTGCTACTTGAATCAATCAACACTATTACCTTTTTCTTCTTGATTTGTCCTTCTATATTAAGAGTTTGAGGAGTGGTAATTCTTGCCAGTGCATTACACGATATGGTTGGATTCATTTATTCCTCTTCTAGGGTTGGTTTGTGGTGTATACCCTCTTATTTTGAAGATTCTTATTCATTTCCTTCTCCCTCTTCACAATCTATGTAAAATAATTTCTTCTCTGCACACTTATGACCTTTAGTGTATTTTCTATCACAACTGTAGAAAAGCCCTTTTGCTCTTTTTCCTTCCAATTGTTGTGGTGTCGACCTTGTAGGTTGTGCAAATCTAGGAGTAGCAACACTTCCCTCTTTATAGAAGTGAGTGGTAGGCTTCCCTGTCGCCATAATTTTACATTCAATTTTTCTTGCCAACCTGAATGCCTTTTCCAATGAATCAGGTTCCAAAACATGAACTTCATGTTGGATGTTATCCTTTAAAGTACCTATGAAGAGATCAATCATGTGTTCCTCTGAAATATCAATTACCCTTATATTCAATTTTTGAAAGTCCTCAATGTGCTCCCCCACTGAACCCTTTTGTTTGAGATTTATCAATTGGCTAAACAAGGTGTTGCTCTTTGTATCCTCATAATGTGCTATCATTTCCTCTGTAAAAATTGACCAAGTGACAATTTTTTTACGGGAGCAAAGCCATCGATACCATAGAAATGTATTTTTTTCTAAATGTAAAGTTGCAATGTGTACCTTTTGTGTGTTTTTCACATTATTGAGATCAAAATATTGCTCCATCAGTAGTATCCATGTTACAGGATCCTTTCCATCAAACTTCCTCATATCCATTTTTGGATATCGTGGTTCTTCCCTCCAAAATTAGAGTTTATGAAATCACGATTAACATTTATTTTGTTCCCATCATGAGTTTCCTCTACTATCTTTTCACCATTAGGAAAAATTTCTTGTATCAACTTTGCCAAACCTTCTATGTCTACCTTTAGATCATTCTTCATGTTTTCCATGTTGTCTTTCATTTTTTCATCGATCTTAGCTTTCATGTCATCCATCTTAGCTTCCATGCCCACTTCTATGCCATCCATCTTAGCTTCCAAACCATTCATATTAGCTTCCATGCCTTTCTTCAAACCATCCATCTTAGTTTCCACGTATTTCTTCAAAACTTCCATTTCATTTTTTGTTGCTCTTTGCGAGAGAAAAATTTGTTGCACTTGCTCTTGTAATTTTGATATGTCATGTTGTCATTCTTCGTCTTCATGAGTCATAGTAAAGCCTTATAAAGGCTTAATGGGTGTTGAATTCTTTTTAGGGGCCATTTTAGAATCCAATATTGATATCTATTCTACAATATTCCCTTGGAATCAATTCAACTTGATTCTTCAAACAAGACTTATGCAATTCGAAAAAAAAAATAGACACCTTTTACTTTCTTTTGAAGAGCTCGACATTAAAATTGAATTATCTATATAATTGTGGATCCTAAATATCTAAAATGCATCCCTGTAGTAGCCCTCTAAAGCTTCTTTCAAATGTCATAGGTCTTATCTGGTTTGGATTCTTCAAGACAAAGTTATGTCTAATCTCCCACAATGACCCAATTATGGATTGGTTCAGTAGAGAGAAATTGTATGACTTGCCACGTGTCATTGTTTCCTCCTTTGGCTCTAAAATTGATATACAGCAAACTACAGTCCGTGTACTTGCAGCCACTTTTTACAGCATTCCAATCCAATGCTCAGAGAGAGAGCTATGAATATTTTTCCACGGTCACCTCTTTGAGATGAAATTCAGAAGCCTAAAAAATCCCTAACTTCCACAAATCATATCTCCGAAAATATTGCGAACCAAGATCTGAAATTTTGTGAAGATGTCCCTCAGGATTTCAGCTTCTGAACCTTTGTATAAAAAAAAGTTATAGTGAAAATTCCACGATGACCTATTTAGGTTAATTTCGGGAGCCTGCAAAATGACCTAAAATCCACAGATTATATCTCCGAAAATATTGCGAACCAAGCTCTGAAATTTTGCAACGATCATCCTTAGGATTTTTTCTTCGCACACTAAAAATTTCAGCTTCTGAACCTTCGTAGTAAAAAATTTATAGCGGAAATTCCACGATGACCTGTTTGGAGCAGCGAAACCCTAGAATCCAAAGCTCTGATACCAAATGTTGTGAAACCAGCTCCAAAAATAGAAGAAAATAGATATCAATGCCTTAGAAATAAGCCACTTCGAGGGGGCAACCTCCAATACATTACATGAATGAACAATTCTTGGATGATACAAATTACAAAACCTCCTTTCTATATATAGGAGTCCATGGGGTCACAATGTAATCCTAGTGGGGCTACAATGTAATCCTAGCCGACCTAACAATAATAATTTAAGGGCATAATAATAACAATATTGGGGTTACAGGGGTACAATAATAACAATAAGGGGGTTACACTAACAACAATAAGGGACTATACTAGTAATATAGGGACCTAACAGGAAGGGTACATAAAGAGGATATTAAATATAGAGGTACATATAAATTATAGTTAATAAGGTTGAGATGTGTTTAATTTGTTTTGAATTATTAATGGGAACAAATTTTTAATTGAGGGATATATTCCATGAAGTAAGATTAGGATAAGAGTTCTAACAAAATTCTTGTTTTTAAATCTCGCCATAGACACTAGTCTTTAATTCTACTTCAATTTTGTTTTGGTATTTCATTATTATGAGAATGTATAAATTTAGGATTCATGGAAGCCATGTGATGATGATTTGTATGTTGTTTCTTCTACTAGTTGGTAGGATGGTTGCTTCTATGATCACATCTTTCTACCCACATAATTTCTTCTCCACAACATTTATGTTATAATTATGTCGAATTCTTTATGAGTCATATATGAGCCTCAAAATCCTCTCATACCATCAACGCATGTATGTACTATAACCATGTCAAATTTCAATCCATATAAGCACAAACGGGAATTAACGTTGGCCCCATTCACAACCCCTGGCTATGTGTGGGGTCAATTAATTAAATCATAATTTCCAATGATTACTAAATGTTAAGTGAATTGAACATTCACCAGACCTTCAAAGCATCGATATAATTGAACTCGTGACCTCTCAATATAAAATTAAGGTGCTTTGACGATGGGTACTCGACCAATTGAGCTCCTAACCCTTGATGGGGCTAGTAAATACATAGGATGATAAGGACAATAAAAAATAATAACTAATTTCTTCTCATCAACATTTATGTTATAATTTTGTCAAATTATTTTTTAGAGTCATATTTGAGTCTCGAAACCCTCCCATATCGTCAATGCATGCATCTACTATAATCATGTCAAATTTCAATGCATACAAGCACAAACTGAAAAAAATAAAAATAAACGTTGGCCCCATTCACAACTCATAGCTTCGTGCGAGGTCAATTAATTAAAGCATAATTTCCACTTCTTCTTATTTTTTTGTAAGCTTGGTAGGTCCTTTCCTTTTCATTAATTTTCAAAAAGGAAAGTTACATCCACATGCATATGGTATGGTGGCCTCAATTTGCCCAGAGGGAACTGAATGCATTATAATCCTTCTAGAAATGAAAATTAATAGGTCTATCCAACCATGCCAAATAATTTTGATTGTCTTTGAACTTCCTACACTCTAGATACCTGAAAAAATAACAAAAAACATACTAAAATTTATAGTTTTTTTTCATACATTAACAACCAAACTAAAGAAACAACCAACGAATTGTCATCATCACTAGACTCAACCGGAGCCGGGTCCTTAGCATTGGAACCCGGGAGCTTGGTTTGTGGAATGAATGGAATATGTTCCACAACACGATGCGGCTTTCCATTCTGCTTCTATAATTCAAATTGGAGTTTTTTAAACTACTTGTTATAGTTGGGAAACCCCTATGATGTCACAGCCACACCTACTGAAATATGCTCCAAGGCCTTAGCCATAAGAATTTTCATCAACCAGTACAGGTACAAGGTTTTTTTGAAATGTGTTGTTCTACCTCGGGTGTGCCCTGGATCAAGCACCAAGACACGTCACTCTTCCACAACAATTTCCATCTTGCATGCATGTCTATTCAAATCTTCCTCCCATTCTTCAATTAACTGGAGAACCTCATTTAAGGTTCCCTCATGGTACGTCGTAGCTGCATCGTTGATGATTCTTGAGACCGGTTTGGGACCCTAAGTTCTGCCCCATTGGATTTGGGTTGATCTCTAGAGACCCCATAGACCGTTTACCATGGCCCCTCAAACTTGGGCCGAATTTTCCCTTTCCTGAGGTCAAGTGATGCATCTCCTAGTACCTGCAATTACTTTGAGAAACTAACAACAAACCATTAACCGACTTTGATGGTAGCCAAAACCCAGAAGCGCCTAAATCCTATGGAATGCTACCGAGCCAAGGACCTGCTAGAGGACATAGGTAAGAAGCCAAAGACTAGAAGAAATAAACCCTATGAATCACCCATTTACTCTTCCAATTCAAACTTCTGGTGCATACATACAACCACAAATACAAAGACCCTGTGAAACAATCAGGGTGCCAAATCCTCCCAGGGAGTCGAAGGGAATCAATATTGACGGATTCGACCTCATGGCAGAGCCATGAGAGTTCTAAAACTATACCATTGACCCACAGAAACAGCATAAGACCCTAAATGCGAGGTGGAATGGAAATACAATTATATGACCAAAGATAAAGCCATCAGCTGTATAACCCCATACAGTATAATAATATTCCAAAAATTACAAACACAAAGAGACCAGGAAAAAATAGGATTATCTCTTAATCCCATTCAAAAACATAATGTTCTGCATAAACCATTCTTCTCTGCAACCCTGAAGAATCTAAACCACAAAACCCAAAGGTAGACATATAAAGATACTAATGCATGGGGGAACTAGTAAGAGAGATAAAAACATACATGTTTACTAGAGCAAGGAAAGATCGAGACTGTACCCCCATATAGAGATCCTTCTCTTGTTGAGACTACTCCAAACCCCTGAACAAAGCGACCAAACACCACAGGAAACAACTACCACATAACAATAATTTACCAAACTCACAACCGAATTCGCTAGATATAAATTGATCACAAATGTCTTTGCCACCTTCTACGAGAACAATAAATCCCTGCATGCAAAGAGCCACCACTCCATATGCTTCGATCATGTGGAGGGCGGTGGGGAGGTGTAGTATTCCATATTAGGAACAAATCATGGATCATGCATCAAAAACACATTTCCAGCAAAAAATACAATAAAAAAGTGAAATGGACCGTTGGATCCCATAAAATAATCAATATACAATCTAAATCCAAGATTAGAGTTGAAACAAAGCAAACTAGGTGGGTTAAACAGACCTCCCACACCTAGGATTGCCAAAAAGTGCTAAAACCCCAAGACTGCAAAAATGTCGAAGTTGCTGCTCAAGGGACTGCGCAGTATAAGACAGGGTTTACACATAATATCATAGGATAAAAATAGATCTACTCATTTATTGATAAATAATGTTGAAGAACAGATATCTAGTCTCCTCATACAAAATACAAAAGAAACCGGCAAGGGTTTCTCATCAAACACTCTGCATACAAGATGGGAAATCCAGTAATTCACTGAATAACCACTGCAACATAAAAGCACATGAGTGTATAAGGCTTAAATATGTATGATCTACTGTAGATCCCTCAATGTATTCCTCCCATGAAAGGATGAACCTCTCAATCACAAGCAAACACTCCAACTGAGCCACCAAACCATGCAATGAACATTGCCTCCAAAATAACGCATTCCCTAGTAGTGAAAGCACTGGGAATGTATGGGAAATGTGTGGTATGATACCACAGATATGAAATTAGCTCTGGATCTCTCCAAACATATCTCTCAAGTGAAGGAAACCTTCCTCCAAAGAGAAACTAGCTCAGAAACCGGGATTCCAATCCCTTCCACTGTTACACCCAGCAACACTGCACAATCTCTGGAAAAAATGCACTGATGAAGATGGCTGAAGCTTGGCCTAAAACCTGATGTGGAATTATGAATTCAAACTCTCCCAATGAGGCTCCTCAAAGGAAAGAGGTGGGATTCCCGCCCAGGAACACCTAGTGCTAAACAACACTGCAACTTTGCTAAGCAACAAAGCAGCAACAAGTCTTGGCAGACAAGAATAATGAACTAAGACATGTCGAATAATGCTGCCATCCTCTTCCTTATATAACACATGTTTTTGCTTGCCCTTGGCCCCACTCAATTAGGTCATCTCTATCCAAGATACATTTCCCTCCAAAATTGCGTTATTCCTCCTTGGATTCCTCCTCCACTAAAACTACATTGTTGACTTAGTCAAAGCAGCTTGATTTTAACCCTGTTCACACATGGAGGTGTTTTATTGAGCTAGAAATAATGTCCCCTTTCACACTTGGAGTGTCTTTATCCTCCTTAGGAGACTTATGAGATTTTCTACCCATTTATTCACCGACTAAAGCTGTTGCTAACTCTAATGTTCCATTTAGCTTTGAGGCTAAAATTTTGGAACATTATGGTACTCCCCTCCAAAATATTTTCTTGTCCTCAAGAAAATGCATAAGGAGAACAAAATTTCTCCCCTCTTCCTCATGTGGCCTCCATAAATAGCCTCCATCACTGCATCAAGAGAATCTGCAAATATACTGTCATCCAATGCTTCCTCCCAAATGTGAAAAACCAAAGTGTTTGCATCAATAAAAGGTGGAAAGTGTGAATGGAAACCTGCTAGCTGTCTCATGGCATCCACAAATTAGGAGTGATTATCATCATGGTGAATGAGTGCCGCCCTCACCCATGCTATCATCCAAATGAAGTGAGTTACCCTACAACATGGCAACTCATGAAAAGTATCCTCCACATTGTGCTCCTGAAATGTAGGTGGGCTAAATAAATGAACATGATTGGCAAGAGGGCCTATCCCACGCTGTCCTCTTCTCCACTGATGATAAGTGTAGAGGATATGTTGATCTCGGGCTGCAACATGATTTCCCTCCAATGGCAAGAAGAATATTTAATCTCCAAAGACCCTTCCTCCAAAGTCATGAGTCATGTCAACCCAAACCATTCCATACAATATGAATGGAACATCATCACCACATGGCATCCAAATCAGAAAATGGTTGGAGGTTATGTGCAATTTTGGATGATACATATGGTCTCTCTGGTGGATACAGAGTAGTCCTCTCAACTGTTGATTTAGAGCATCAAGTGGCAAGTTGTTCTTCAAAGAATTTGCAGCCATACATGTTAGCTCACCCACTATAAGGTAGTAAGATATTATATAAACTAGTTGTGTGTGATCAAAACAATACAACACTTGCCCAAAGTCATGTAGAGATGGGTTAACAATATTACAATATTTGGCCCTAAAGTGACCATGAAACCCATAAAGAATCTTTCTCTCTTGTGGAGCAATGCACTGTTTACATATGGTGAGAAAATACAAATACTCAATAGAGAAATCACTAAGTACATAAATATATTTCTTACCATGCATCATATGTGAGCTGAAAGTCAGGTCTATGTATAAGTTCCCCCATGAGAATCCTCTCATAAAAATCTGCAAGAAGAAGGGATACATATACTCCTTGGAACACTCCATCAATAAAAAAACACTCCCATGTGACAGCACTGTAGACCTTAGAAACAAGGCTCCATGACTCCTCCCTTTGACATTCCATATGCCAAAGTCATCCACCATCATGCTGCTATGTGAGAAGATCTCCTTCCTACATGGAAGTCTCTCATGATCCTTCAATGCTGAAGGGTAGCCTCCTTGCACCATGAATCTGCCTTCATCCTTTCCGGAAATATCATGAAAAGTATGGGAAAATTTCTACCCATACTCTCCCAAGTGCAACCACAGCAACAACAACTTTTGTTGTTGCCTCATCTCTCCCTCATACAAGCCATGAAGTAAGATCATAATGGTCAACTTGTATGATGCCCCATACCAACAAGTCTTCTGTTGATCTATCATATGGGTGCCATGCCATCCAATTGGTTCCTCTCTCCACACAAAGCTTCCCTTGAGTAAAAACACATGAGCAATACATGGAAGCAAGATACAATAAAAACAAGTTTCCAAGTGAAAACCGAAGAGTGAATCATGGTCCCTCTCAAGGAACCATCACAGTTCATCCTTTGCCTGCATCAAAATAAGAAATAACAAGTGCTCTACTAGCCACTTGTTTGCTGCCACAGTCATCTCACAAGATGAAATCATGAAGTTACAATATGGTGTCAATGGTGCACACCAAGAGTCATGTGGCTTCCCCCACAAACCATAGAAAATATAGCCAAATTCAATGCTACAAGTAGTTGCAAGTACACCATCATATGATATGCAAGAAGAAAAAACTCTCATTGATACATCGTGCTGCTCAAATAAGGAAAAGAAGTACAATACAAAATGTGAGATTATACCTCCTCCATCATGTACTTGAGTTCTTGAGCTGAAATGGCCCAACAGGAAATTCTCCCTTACTCCCAATGAGTAGGAAGGTGGTTGTGACATCCTCTCTATCACCATCAGGGCTTTGCAGCTCTCCATATGCTGATGTATGTTCTACTGGATGCCCTCCCGAATGAACTCCTCTGCCAAGGCAATATATGCATCAAAATGCATGGAAAAGAATTTCTCTTGTGCTGCATGCAACAACCTTTTCTTGAGACTAGAATCTCTAGTCAAGAATACTCTGTCATGTGAATAGATGACCATATCATCTACCATGTATCTGTCATCCCCATCCGGTTCATCAAGAATCATGCATGCACCAAGATCCTTGGATTACTCTACCAAAAGCTGAGACCTCCAATAAGGATCAATCCTCCTCAAAGACAACGCTGGTGATCTGGCATGTGAAGCTCTCCTCATGCTGTTGCCTACTACTTTGACATCCCCCATGCCAAATTCTTCCCCCAAACTCTTCACCTCTCCAAAATCCAAGAGTGGTTAATCCAAAGACAAGATGTCTTCCATCAACTCCAGATCAGGTGGCCTCCTAGGTGGAATGCCTCCATATAGTGAGACATCAATGTCAAGAGTAGACTGCTCATATGGTTGGGCAACCTTGCCCCTGCCCTTACAGTGCAAATAAGTCTGCCTCTTTCTTGCACTGGCTCTCTGAAATAGAGAAGGGTGTGTACCTCTCATCAAATGATGATGCTCTTCCTCCCTTCCTTCTCCTTCCAGCTGCAATGCTGCACAATCATGCTGCTCACTGACTATGCTTGGACCTTCATGTATAAGATCCTAGGGAACTTTTTGCAAAGGCACAATAATCCCTCCTATTGGAGCATGTGCTCCTCCCTCCTCTGCATGAGGCATTGGATGTGCTCTAGATGTGGCAGTGATGTTGCCCTCATCTCCCTCAATGTGTGTGGGCAACATCTCAACAGTTGGATCCTCTTGTGAAAAAGAGATCCCTATGCCCTCTTGTTCAATAATATGAACTGGAGTCCTTGCTTCCGGCAATATGTAATGCAAGATGTCAGCTCCTCCCATGGTTTTCTGAAATGGGGTTTCCTCCATCACATGCAAGGGTTTTGTTTTCTCAGGTTCTCCTTGCTCATGTGCTTTAGGAAGTTTTTCACCAAACCTCCCCATCAATGTTTCTATGAATCTTGCATAAGAGAAAGTGTTGGAATTATTTAAGGAATAAGATTCAAATATCCACCATGCATGAGCCTTACCTCTGAAATGCAGTGATGCAACTCTGATAGCTTCATCTCCGGAAATATGGTGCAGCTACAAATAGGATTCTAGCTCCTTCACCCAAGCTCCAGCTGAACATGTAGGTGATCCGGAAAAAGTAGATAGAAGAAATATATCTGCATCCTGTTGCTGGTCTTTCTCCACCCGGGCCTTGCAAAACACTTGGAAATCAGTATGTTCTCTAAACTTCTCAGTTTGAGATTCATACTCATGCAACAACTCACTAAGAGTTCTCCTCTTGGGCATTTTTCCTCCTCCCATCCATCTCAAGATAGCTCTGGGAACTTGACTGCGTTGTGCATCATGGAGTGTAGCTGCATGCTCACACTCACCATGTGAAAATCTAGATTCAGCTCTAGATTCAACCTCCTTTGGAGATCCCATCTCCAATCTCATTTTCTTCAGCTCTCCTTGAAAGCTCTGCATAGATTTTGGAAGAAGCTTTGTGAGATTGTCTTCCTTTCTTCCTGCACATACTGAAGATTTCTGACTTCTATCCATATCTCCTTCTTATGATAGCTATATCTCACAGGCTGAGCCAGATATCATGCTTTGATACCACTGTAGTATTCCAGATTAGGAACAGCTCATGAATCACGCATCAAAAACATATTTCCAGCAAAAAATGCAATAAAACAGTGAAATGGACCTTGGATCCCATAAAATAATCAATATAAAATCTAAATTCAATATTAGAGCTGAAATAAAGCAAACTAGGTGGGTTAAATAGATCTCCCACACCTAGGATTGCCAAAAAGTGCTAAAACCCCAAGACTGGAAAAATGCCAAAGTTGCTGCTCAAGGGACTGCGCAGTCTAAGAGAGGGTTTAAACATAATATCATAGGAGAACAATAGATCTACTTATTTATTGATAAATAATGGTGACGAATAGATATCTAGTCTCCTCATACAAAATACAAAAGAAACCAGCAAGGGTTTCTCATCAAACACTCTACATACAAGATAGGAAATCCAGTAATTCACTGAATAACCACTGTAACACTGAAGTAAATGAGTGTAGAAGGCTGAAAGATGTTTTATCTATTGTATATCCCTCAAGGGATTCCTCCCATGAAAGGATGAACCTCTCAATCACAAGGAAACACTGCAACGAAGCCACCAAACCATGCAATGAACATTGCCTCCAAAATAACGCATTCCCTAGCAGTGAAAGCGCTGGGAATGTATGGGAAATGTTTGGTCTGATACCACAGATCTGAAATGAGCTCTGGAGCTCTCCAAACATATCTCTTAAGTGAAGGAAACCTTCCTCCAATGATAAACTAGCTCAGAAACCGGGATTCCAATCCCTTCCACTGTTGCACCCAGCAACACTGCACAATCTCTGGAAAAACTGCGCTAATGAAGATGGTTGAAGCTTGGCCTGAAAACCTGATGTGGAATGATGAATGCAAACTCTCCCAATGAGGCTCCTCAAAGGAAAGAGGTAGGATTCCCGCCCGGGAACACCCAGTGCTAAACAGCACTGCAACTTTGCTAACAGCAAAGCAGCAACAAGTCTTGGCAGGCAAGAATAATGAACTAAGACATGTCGAATAATGTTGCCATCCTCTTCCTTATATAAGACATGAGTTTGTTTGCCTTTGGCCCCACTCAATTAGGTCATCTCTATCCCAAGATACATCTCCCTCCAAAATTGCGTTATTCCTCCTTGGATTCCTCCTCCACTAAAACTGTGTTGTTGACTTAGTCAAAGCAGCTTGATCTTAACCCTGTTCACACATGGAGGTGTTTTATTGAGCTAGAAAGAATGTCCCCTTTCACACTTGGAGTGTCTTTATCCTCCTTAGGAGACTTACGGGCTTTTCTACCCATTTATTCACCGGCTAAAATTGTTGCTAAGTCTAATGTTCCATTTAGCTTTGAGGCTAAAATTTTGGAACATTACAGGGGGGCTCCTCGATAAGACCCACATCAATCACCCGTGGAGATGCTAACTTCCAGTACGCACCCCGATCAGGGGAATTTCCATTGATTTTCCTTGAGAGCATCGAGATAATTGAACCCTTGATCATAAATAAAAAATTAAGGTGCTTTGAAGATGGGTACTCGACCAATTGAGCATGCTTAATATGAAATAACTTAATAAGAAAATGCATGCTTGATTGCTTATATTCCGAACCATTTACTAAATCATTTTCCTCTGCATAAGTTTAGTATATCCTTTACGATGAGCTTATATAACCAATGTAGACACCCATTCCCATGATAACCTACCATCACGTTGCATATATATTTCAATCCATACCTTCATCCAGTCAATATTGTTTACAATGTACAAATGTAGTGCATCCCACTCTTGACCATATTTATCAGAAAAATCAAAATTCACCAATAAATATTAATTACCATGGTCAATATTAATAATTTATGAAAGAATAAAAATTAAATAAGACTGATATAAACAAAAATTAAAAGTTATGTGTATTATAAATAATATCCACATTAAACATTTAACTACCTCTCACTTTTCTTATTCTTCCTTTCCCCAATAGGTGCTCCCCTTGAAATTTTTTGATGAATCTCATATCTCAAATGTGATCCACATGCATATTTGTTGCTAATTTAGGAAGATATTGACTACTATACACCATTGTTTGATATACCATATATCCCTCCGCCATGGAACCCTCAAGATGCGCTCTTTGTCTAACCAAAGCCTTCAATGATTTCTAGTGTCTCTCCACCATCCACATTGACTTTGTGGGTACAGGTCCACACAATTCAATCTCCTCAACTTAGTTTATGAGATAGTGTTTGTGTGCATTGAAAAATTCCAGAGGTAGATACTTTTGCATTTCACACATTAGTCAATAAATTTCTCTCTTCCAATACTTTATATCTTCTTTATGGATTTATTTCAATGACAAGCAGCTACAAATGATATAATAAAATAACATGTTTCAACATAACATAATATATTACATTAAAAGTAAAACACATGTCATTAAGTTGAACAACAAATTGAAAAAAAAAAAAAAATCATATAAATCACTACTTACCTCATGTATTTCCTAAGATCATATATAATTTGTTTGGCGTTATTGTCGAAGTGATATGGGAGAGACATAGGTAGAACATATTGTAACAATAAAAATGAACTTTATTTGTTTAATCCAAATTAGACCAAAAAAAAACTATGAAGATCTATACCAAAATTGAAATATATATAAAAAAAATAATTACCTTAATGAAGGTATGCAAATCATGTGTTTTTACCACACCAAATTCACCTTTCTTTGATAAGATATGTTTTTTGTTTGAAGAAAAACCTAAGGGAAGTTTAATTCTTCGAATGACATATTTTGCATCATTTCTTTGCTTCTTTGTTAATAACCATGGAAGGCTATTTCTGTCTCCATCACTATTTGATCGAATCACACTTTCTACTACATGATTAGCTTCATGAATGCCACTATAAATTTTAGCGATTATCTCTTTATCCATCATACCATCTATGATTCACCATAAATTTTATGCCATGTTCTTTCCGATATGCATTGTATCAAACAAATGAACTATTATTAGGTCCTCGTAGTAGGGCAACCTCATGAATTGAGTGGGATAACTTTTCATTCCCCTTGGAAGCCCATTATTAATACCTTCACAACCTTCATGATGATTCATAGAATAAATCACAACAATAATTATCAAATACGATTAAAAAAAAAAAATTAAACAAAAATAAAAATTAAAAACATTACATATATGATACATTAAAATTGCATACCTTGATGATTTCTATCATATTCCAACTTCCATAGATGAGGTCTCATTCTCCAGGGTTTTAATCCAGTCTCTTCTTTCCCATTGAAAAAAAATTTCAGTATTGCGATACCTATGGTTCTTAGAGAGGAAGTGCCTATACTCATCAAACACCTCCTTTCCTAAAAATTTTGAACGAGAAGATTCCATCTTAGGACCACAAATTGGACATGAAAATTTACACTTTTTTTGAAGACCTGCATTAAGAGATGGATTAATGTCAATTATACAATGGGATTATTTAAAACACATGCATGTTATTTTCAAATAATTATATACTATTAAAGTGAAATATTGGAACGTTACATACAAAAAAAAATATGTTATTCTTGGGGCATCATAAATTTTCCATACAAGTATTCTTGGAATTGAAATTGTGTCTTCTTTATTGGTTCACAGATATCATACATAGTGATTTTGACCCATAACTTTAGTAACTCGTCAATAAGATGCTTGATATATACATTCATATATTTAACTTGGCACTTACCTGGAAATTGTTTGAGATTACACATAATTAATACCATGATATGTATGTATATAAGTAAATAAACAAATATAAGATATTATACAACAAACAATACAATGAAAATGTTACATTCGAAAAATTATTGTAAACAAATACCTGGAACGATCATTGTCAACATCATGTGCTCCATATTTATTGACATCCAAGGAGGAATGTTATTGTTGATAACAAAAATTGGTCACACTCGGTAACTGGACTCGAGTTCTCTAAATGGATTAACACCGTCAACTTCCAATGAAATTCTAACATTACAAGGTTCATTCTCAAAATGTGGCCATTTATCCTCAATTTCTGTAAATGCATAACCATCTACAGAAATTTGAAAAACACCATCTCCACTTCTCTTCCATGCATGGTAGTCCATAAATTGTGCTATGCTTTTGCACTTGAACAATCATTGCAAAAATGGAATTATAGGAATATGACGAAGAAATTTTTGAGGCGCCTTTTTTTTTATTTGATTAGTTCAATATCTACTACTCTGATATTGTGGGAATTTTTTTTTATGCTTGTTTTCCATAATATATAATATGATCATTAGGACGTGCAATTATAGCTTGATGCTCCATTTAAATTTCTTTCATAATGGCATATAAATATCGGTAGGTGCGAGGTAAAATATTTGACAATGGTAACATAATTTCACCTAACAATCTACAAAATAAAAAATTACTAGTTAGTAGTTACTAGTTAGCACTGGAATCAAGTTAAGAAGCCATCAAACAGCAGACAGAATAACAAAAACAAGGGCAAAGGAGCGGAGAACAAAGCTGGACAAGAAAATGCAGACAACCAAGCAGCAGGAAGCAAGGACAAAGTCAGTACAGAAGCAGATAAGAATCCCTTTGAATCTTTAACCCCACAGTCAGACCCTCCAGAAGCAGAGCCGGATGGATCCACCCCGCCGAACAACAACACAGTTCCAGAAACTGGTATCATCGTAATCCCCTCTCAAGGTAACACCTCTTCCCCTTCTTATGCAGATATTATTAAGTATAAAAAGAAGAACACAGAAATTTTGGGATCCTCGGATGATGAGACCTTTGAGAGGCCATCTAAGAGAGCTGGTAGAAAATCTAATAGAGAAACTAGGGAAGAGGAATCTGAAAGACAAAAAACCCTAGGCAGTCAGTCCACCATTGAGATGACTCTAGGAAGGAATACCAGACTAAGGACCCCCAAGGGGGGTGGACCTATCCCCTCCAGTATTAAATGATGCAGATAGTCTCTTGGAACTGCAGGGGTCTGGGGAATCCCAATAAGGCAGAAGCAATCAAAGATCTACTGAAAACGGAACTTTAGTAGACATCTGATAACCCCGAGAGACAAAAATAGAGGAGAATCTGCGAACATAAGCAACAACAGTGGAAATTTGACTCGGGAAAAGGCGATCGGTGCAAGAGGAACGGCGAAGGAGGGAATAGAACTCTGTCGGTCTCAAATCTTTTCACTAGAAAGAACCCATGAATCTCAACACTGGATCTTTACTGAACTTAGACATAAAGCAAGCAACACAGTTCTGGCACTGTTCAATTTATATGTTCCAGTACATTATGAGGAAAAGAAAGAGTGTTGGAAGTCACTCTCAGCCTTTCTAGAGCTTCACCATCTGTAAAATTTAATTTTAGGAGGTGACCTGAATATTGTGCTGGATCCTAATGAGAAGAGAGGAGGGAGCTCTTCAAGGGATCCCTTCCTTCCCATTGTAGAAGATCTTATTATACAGTGGGACCTCGTAGACTTCAAGCCGGTTAAAGGAGCTTATACCTGGACCAACAATAGGACAGCGGGAGATCACATCTCTGCAAGATTGGACAGGTTCCTTTTCAGTAGCACCATTATGCTGGACAACAGAATTGTGCTAACTAAGATTCTACTCAGATAACAAAAATTGGTCACACTCAGTAACTGGACTCGAGTTCTCTAAATGGATTAACACCGTCAACTTCCAATGAAATTCTAACATTACAAGGTTCATTCTCAAAATGTGGCCATTTATCCTCAATTTCCCTAAATGCATAACCATCTATAGGAATTCGAAGAAAACCATCTCCACTTCTCTTATGTGCATGGTAGTCCATAAATTGTGCTATGCTTTCACACTTGAAAAATCATCGCAAATGTGAAATTATGGGAATATGATGAAGAACCTTTTGAGACAATATTTTTGTTAGTTGATTGCTTCGATATCTACTACTCTGAAATTGTGGGAAATTTGTTTTTGATGCATGTTTTCTATAATATATAATATGATCATTAGGACATGCATCTATAGCTTCATACTCCATTCCAATTTCTTTCATAATGGCATATAAATCTTGGTATGTGCGAGCTTACTTATTTGACGATGGTAACAAAAATTCAACTAACAATCTATTACAACATAAAAAATTACTAGTTAGTAGTTACTAGTTAACTTGGAATCAAGTTAAGAAGCCATCAAACGGCGGACGAGAATAACAAAAACGGGGCAAAGGAGCGGAGAACAAAGGCTGGACAGAAAATGCGGACAGCAGCGGCGGGAAGCAAGGACAAAGTGGGTACGAAGCATAATAAGAACTCTCTTGAATCTTTAACCCCACAAGCCGACTCCTCTGCAGCAGAGCCGATGGATCCACCTCAAGAACAAAAACACGTCTAAACGCTGTATCATCGTAATCCCTCTCAAGGTAACACCCTCTTCCCCTTCTTGCGTATATTATTAATATAGCAAGAAGAACACGTAAATTTTTTAAATTATGGGATCCTCGGATGGTGAGACCTTTGAGAGGCCATCCAAGAGAGCTGGTAGGAAATCTAATAGAGAAACTAGGGAAGAGGAATCTGAAAGACAAAAAACCCTAGGCAGTCAGTCCACCATTGAGATGACTCTAGGAAGGAATACCAGACTAAGGACCCCCAAGGGGGGTGGACCTATCCCCTCCAGTTTTAAATGATGCAGATAGTCTCTTGGAACTGTAGGGGTCTGGGGAATCCCAATAAGGCAGAAGCAATCAAAGATCTACTGAAAACGGAATCCGTAGACATCCTAATGCTTCAAGAGACAAAAATAGAGGGGGAGCATCTCCTGAACATAAGCAACAACAAGTGGAAATTTGACTCAGGAAAGGCAATCAGTGCAAGAGGAACAGCAGGGGGAATAGGCACCTTCTGGTCTCAAAATCTTTTTTCACTAGAAAGAACCCATGAATCTCAACACTGGATCTTTACTGAACTTAGACATAAAGCAAGCAACACAGTTCTGGCACTGTTCAATTTATATGTTCCAGTACATTATGAGGAAAAGAAAGAGTGTTGGAAGTCACTCTCAGCCTTTCTAGAGCTTCACCATCTGTAAAATTTAATTTTAGGAGGTGACCTGAATATTGTGCTGGATCCTAATGAGAAGAGAGGAGGGAGCTCTTCAAGGGATCCCTTCCTTCCCATTGTAGAAGATCTTATTACACAGTGGGACCTCGTAGACTTCAAGCCGGTTAAAGGAGCTTATACCTGGACCAACAATAGGACAGCGGGAGATCACATCTCAGCAAGATTGGACAGGTTCCTTTTCAGTAGCACCATTATGCTGGACAACAGAATTGTGCTAACTAAGATTCTACCAAAACTCACATCTGATCACAAACCAATTCTATTGTGTATCAAAGATGAAGAAGACCTAGGCCCTCTGCCATTTCGGTTCAACCCTCTCTGGGCAGAAATAGATGGGTTCCACGAAACAGTGCAATCTGCCTGGAAAACAGAGATTACGGGCTCTCCTAGCTACGTTTGGGAGCAGAAGATAAAGGGTACAAAAAAGGCTTTAAAAGACTGGATTAAAAAAGCCAATAAAACGCCCACTTCTCAGAGAAAAGAGGCTGTTCTTCAGCTGGAAGAATTGCAATTTGATATGGAAAAAAAAGACATTTCTCCAACAGATCTATTAGTGGAAAACAATGAGCAAAGGAGAGCTTACCATTCTTTCAGAAACGAAGAGCAGTATTGGCGCTTGAAGTCTCGCAGCCTTTGGTTAAAAGCTGGAGACAGAAACACCGCTTACTTCCATAAACAGTACAGGGCCAGACTTTCAAAAAATCATATCAACGAAATCACCTTAGCCAATGGTCAGGTCTGTAAAAGTTTCGAACAAATTAAGGCTGCAGCAGAGGGACATTTCCAGAACCTACTCACTGCTGAAAGAAATGGGAGTGAGGATGATATTATCGAATTCCTATCAAGTATTCCGAAGTTGGTCAGCCCTGAAGACAACAACTGTCTTTTGACACCAGTCTCGGAGGAAGAAATCCAAAAGATTGTGTGGTCAATGGAGCAGGATAAAGCTCCTGGCCCCGACGGATTCTCAATTCATTTTTACAAAATTTGCTGGGAGTTAATTAAATTCGATCTGCTAAAAATGACCCAAGGGATCTTGAGAAAGGCTAAGGTGGGTGGGGGAATCAATTCCACATTCCTTGCCTTAATTCCCAAGGAGGCAAACCCTGGATCTTTTGATAGATATAGGCCAATCTCACTATGTAATGCCTCCTATAAGATAATGGCCAAACTCCTGGCAAACAGGCTTAAACCTCTCTTGCAAAAGTTGATCTCTCCAGCTCAAGGTGGTTTCGTGCAAGGTCGTCACATTCTGGACAATGTCATACAAGTCCAAGAAGCTCTGCACTCCAGTCACGCCCGCAAAGAACAAGGTATGCTCATTAAACTAGATATGTGTAATGCTTTTGACAGAGTTAACATATCCTTCTTGTACAGGGTGCTCATCGCCTTTGGGTTTTGCCAAGAGTTCATAAATTTGATCAAAGCCTGTCTAGAAAAGACCTGGATTGCCCCATTGATTAATGGCAGACCGGCGAACTTCTTTCTGGCCACCAGAGGGCTGAGACAGGGCTGCCCTCTCTCCCCCTTCCTCTATATTCTCATGGCGGACTCCCTAAGCAGAAAGCTCACCAAAGATAAAAACAATGGTAACAGCCCTGGTATAAGAATCGCAAATGGCATTGAACCAGTGAATCATGCCTTATTTGCTGATGACTCGATCCTGCTTGGGGGCGCCTCTGTCAGAGTGGCAAACTCCTTCAGAAACACTCTCCAGAAGTTCTGCAGTATTTCCGGAGCGCTAATAAGTGAGAAAAAGAGTGTTGTTTATGGTTGGAACACCGATCAATTCAACATTAACAAAATTGCCAACAAACTGGGCTTCATTGGCTTTGCTGAATGGGACAATCTAAAGTATCTGGGATTGCCAATCACGCTAAGATCCAACCGAAATCAACTCTGGGAAGATGTCATAGCGAAATTTAAGAAGAAAATTGGCGCGTGGGGAGGGTTCTGGCTCTCCACGGGGGGCAAACTTACTCTTATTAAGGCGGTCCTATCAGCGTTGCCCACTTACCAGGAAGCACTGATGCTCGCCCCCAAAGCCATCTCAGATCAGATTGCTCGACTTATTCGAAATTTTTTGTGGAAAGGAGGCCGCGGCAACCAAAGCAAATTCCACTTGATCAACTGGGATACTGTGAAACGGCCCATTCTGGAAGGAGGATTGCAGATCCGAGACCCCCAGAACGCTAATCTAGCACTGGGTGGTAAACTTCTGTGGCAGTTAATCAAGAATCCTCAACACCCGGTTAGCCAAATCTTCAGAACCAAATATCTACAAAATCGACCTCTGTCCTTTTACACAGCTGACAATCTTTCAAAAGGAACGCAAGTGTGGAAACTCTGCAGCAGAGGCATTCCCTTATTCATTTCTCATTTATACAGAGTGCCAGGCAATGGGGAAAATATCAGGATTTGGAGAGACAGCGTCTTGGGCCACCCTCCTCTCAACGAATCCAATGACTTTGCAGAACTCAGAGACTGGCTCAAAGCGCAAGGAATCAGGAAACTGAAGGATATTTCTGTCTGGGACACCAATGGCAATTGGAAACAATGGAACATTCCCATGCCACCAGCGCACTTGCACTCTGAGCTTGCTCTATTCAAAAGAGCAATCACTGACTATGCCCCGGTGCACTTAGACGATGCAGATCAATGGGGCTGGGGGAAAACTGGGGTCTATACAGCAAAGCATGGATACCTTCAACTTCAAAGTAGGAAAGATTCGATTCATCCTGGGGCTGTTTGGAAACAGATCTGGGATAACCTTAGTATTCCCAAAATTAAATTCTTCTTATGGATCCTGTTTCAAAACAAAATCTTGACAGGAGAAAATCTTAGCAAGAGGAATATTGCAGGTCCCCACCGCTGTGCTCATTGCAAAGTAGCGCTGAAAACTACAGGTCATCTGTTCCTGGAATGCGACTTCGCGAAGGAGGTCTGGTACCTCTTCCTAGTTGGACTGAATGTGCACACTCCTACTCACTGTACGATTGAATCCATATTTCTCTCCTGGAATGCTGCTTATCCCTACAATATTTTCAGCAAATCCTTATGGCAAAAGGTGTGGACAGCCGCTCCCAAATATGTTTGCTGGAAGATCTGGCTGGCCCGAAACGAAACCATTTTCAACAATAAAGAAATGACAGCAGCTAAAGTGGCGGATCAGGCCAAATCCCTCCTTCTAGAGACCTTGATCCACTCACAGATCAAAGAGGATCATACTCTTCGGCCCGAAGAAAGGCTGTGGTTGGCTCCTTTCACCGGCAAGATCTGCTCCTCAGCAAATCTTCGCACTGCCTTCATGGAAAATTGGCAGATTCGCATTCCGGAGGACAGATTTCACCAGTGGTGGAAATCTCAAGGAAAGCACGTTGTCTTCTTTGATGGTGCCTCAAAGGGCAATCCGGGAAGATCGGGTGCAGGTGGGGTGATCTATTACCCCAATGGGACCAAAGAAGAATTCAGTTGGGGTCTAGGATTGAAATCCAACAATCAAGCAGAAATCTTAAGTTTATGGAAAGCATGTCAAATTGTCAAAAAAGTAAATCCAAGTGAAATAACAGTCTTTGGAGACTCAGAGGTGATAATAAAAGCAATAGTCAGCAAGAAGGATCTCAAGAATCCGGTGCTCAATAAGCATCTAGCCAGAGTTAACAGAATACTGAGGGACATCCCCTCAGTAAAAGCCTTCCACATACTCAGAGACCTTAATCAAAAAGCTGATAGACTGGCCAATATTGGCTGTTCGCTTCACGAAGGAATGATAAGTTTAAATGCTGAAGCTCCGCACATGACCATTATCCCTTAAAAGGCTCATGGCGACTTTGATGTAATTGCTGCTCTGAATGAGATTCTATGTGTACTGGCTGCATAGGCTCTGCCATATCAGCACTCTTTTTCAATAATATAACCGTTCTAGTTAAAAATATATATATATATATTGATCATAAATATTCCATTCGTATTTTACACATTAATTAACACAAAAAAAATCAACATTTATGTGTGATATGTCATGAAATATATCACACATATTAGGCTTTGCGTCATACAAATGTTTGACAAACCATTCAAAACCTTTAAGTTCACCAACAATAATGTAGTGGAGAGAATATTTTCTTTTGAGCCTTCATAAATTGGTGTCATTGTCTTTTCTAGAAAATATTCATCAAGAATATTATAATCATTTTCCTCATCCTCATCATTAACTAGTCGAGTAAACATGTTTTGGATCAATTCATTTGTCTCTTCATCTTGAATTATGTTATTATTGTCATCTTCTTCCATAGGATCAGTAACTTGATCTTCAATATTTTCTCCATGTTCCTCAGCGTGTACAACATTTCTACTACTACTTGGGGCATTTGAACATCGGCTAGGGGTGCAACTTGACTTTATTGCACTGAGAGGTGCTCTACCACCCAGTATGGGAGAGATTTTGTCTCACAATGTTACATTTAAAAATATTAAAATAATAATTTAAACTAACAAATAAAAATATTAATAACAAAAGAAACTAATTAATGTTGGCCATAATTAAAATAATTCAATTTGCACCTTAATTTTACATAAATAAATTTATATAGAGATATAAAGTAACTAAAAGTATATATATATATATATATATACCTTTTAGATGAGGAAGAATTGTAATTTCTTCACTACTTAATATGGATATGAGTAAAAAAAAAAAATTTACTTTTTACTACGAGGAAGAAACATAATTTATTCACTACTTAATATGGAGATGACAGGAAATATTATTGATATTACATGATGTGTAATTCATTCTAATTTCAGTTTACGTGTGATATTTGAAACAAAAATATATTAATAACAAGAAATAGTATTATTGATATTTATACTATTGGATTGTTTGAAAAACACTTAGGAAATGCTCGAGTGCGTGCTTTGGAGGTCATGGTTGAAAAACAACAAATTAAAGGATCGCTTGGAGTTTAGGATGTTGTTGATACTGTTGAGTTCGTGGCGATGCGCATGGAGGATGGCGAGATGGAAACAAATGTTGACGACCAGTGCCTGGTGATATTGTGTGTAGTATTTTCCTTGGAAAATTCGGAATCTGAACTAAATGTTAATAATATGTGAAATTAGTGCATTTTTGTTTTCATTTTTTCTAAATCAATAACCCAAGAATTGTAGGTATATTAAATTGTTGGGTTACTTTTGGCATCATTATAAATATGGTGAAGTGTGTAAGGTGGTAGAAGGTAGTAGTGTGAGATATATTAGAGTATTTTGTATTTTGATGGAGGCCAGAGAATAAGAATAAGAATTATCTGTAAAAGGACATGGCCTTCAAACTAGATTTAATTAATAGACAATACTTGTCTTTAAAAAAAAATAGTAGTGTACTAGATATATTATATTTTGTAATGCAATTGATATATGTAAGAATAAATTTGTTTTTTTCTTGGCAAGAAAAACTTATAACCTTTTGGAATTTTTGTACTTATAGAAAAAAATTCACAATGTCTCTTAAAAGAAACATATTTATAAATTTACTTACCGTCAGAATTATGATGGTAGTTGACCAGGTCAAAATTAACTAGTCAAAAAGTGACCCAATGTTCCATTAATGGTGCAAGAGATAGAGAAAAATGTGTTTCATACGTATTGTGATGACTGTCAAATATGTCCATGTTGGAAATACTGAGAGGGGGGGGGGGGTGAATCAATATTTCTTTCCAATTGTTATTTAACCAGTTATATTCTTCACAATTAAAAACAGAGAAATGAATGATTTTATTATGGGATGAAGGATAATGATCCTTTTACAAATGAATGAGTACAATTATGTTTAAGGGCATCAACCCTTCAACCTTCCAGGCTCCAACATGTTGCCAAGCACCAGCTTGGACTTTAGTGAGGCTCCAACCTCTAGGGCTTCGACCCTATCCTTCTCAAGGCTCCAACCTTGTGTTTAGAGGCACCAACCCCTAGGACACCAATTCTTCAGTCTTATTTTGATAGAAAATGTGTGATGTACTTACTTGAATGTCCTTGACATATTCTTCATTGTACAATTACTTCCAAAATTTCTTCATTGTGCTTCACTGTCAACTTGTCTTCATCACTTGCCTTCAATTAATCCATCAGTGTCATTGCCTTCACTATCCAAGAGGAAAAATGTCACTACTCGAACCTACAAGATATTTCACCACAGTTACACCAGCAAATGTAATTGATTTCACAACTGTCCAAACTAAAGCCCACTATTGAGTATCTTCAACAAAAATTATGGATTGTTCAATGCTTCACTTGTCTTCAAAAATTGTCTTCAAATGTCTCCAAAAAGGGGTATTAAGAATTACCCAATCATAGATTTGGGCTCCACAAATAACTGTTAGTGCAAGCTATTAGTGATAATTGTGTTATAGGTTATTACTAGTCTTTAATTCGAGTCTCCGCCAAGATGAGCTCCACAGGCTTGTTGTCAATTCGAGCTTCTTCGCAATTTTCATCCTTCGCAAGTCCAAACAAAGATATAATTTTGATCCTCCACAGGTGACTGAGTTATTACAAATCCGATGTGAAGTTTGAGCTGCAATGAAAAGGAGGTTCTATAGCTATCACAGGTCCGAGTTGAAGACACCATCTAAATCAAGCTTTCTATTCTCACAAGTTGTCACATGTCTAAGGAATAGACAAGTTCAGAAGTTTCTTACAGGCAGTTGTCATTCAAGGCTATCTTGAGGCTACAATAACTTAAATGATTCCTGTAGGTTGTAGCATGATCCGAGCCACTGTAATACAATAGAAAATCCAAACTACTGCAATTTACACAGGTCCGAGGGTGATCAGCTTTTAGGTTCTTGTGTAGTCAGAGCTATTTCAGATATCAAATGACCAAAAGAATTATTCTTTAACTCTACGCTCCTTCTTTATGTCTTCAAGTTCACGAGATGTGAACTGAAATATCTTCTTCTGTGATGGGTGACTGAAATTGATGATTTTAGAAATGAAACGGATTATTGATTTATAGTGGTTCAAACGTTGAACAAGCAAGCTGACTTAGGTAGGTTGGAACAGGTCGGCTCCAAGACCAGAAATTATGTATTAATTTAAAAATTCAATAACATTGAAACCGCTTGGATTTTTGGGCTGATTAATAGCTCGTTGGAAAGCTAAAATTATGCTCTTTCATATGGTGGAGATCTTATGAAATAATTTTGACTCAATGTTTTCAGAAAATTATTTTTAATGTGACTGGTCCTTTGTGAGTGCAGAAATAGAATGAAGGACCTCTTCATTGATTCCTTTGACTTTGCTTCTTCATGCTTGCCTTCATTATGCTTTCTTGTCATCATATCATAGTTATTGACATCAATGAAAATTAGACTAACAATATCCCCCTTTTTCACTGGATGGAAATATTTTTCTTCTCTCCCCCTTTGACATCAATGGCAAACGGGGTGCCAATATGCTCCCTCTGTCATGTTGCTCCCCCTATCATGTTGCTCTGCCCGACATGTTGCTTGTTTTAATGTGATGCAATAGCATGACCCCCCATATTTTGACGAAGATATTCAAATTCTTATCGAGGAAGTGGTTTTGTAAAGATATTTGCAATCTTCTCCTTTGTATTGATGTATTCTAACTTGATATTTTGTTCAGAAACTTGTTCACAGAGAAAAGGATATTTGATTGGAATGTGTTTGGTCTTTAAGTACGTCACTGGATTCTTTGAAATACTGATGGCGCTAGTGTTGTCGCAAATAATAGTGATTGGTTGCTTAGTTTCTAAGTTGACATCCTTCAAGGTTTCCTTCATCCATAGTATTTGTGTACAACAATCAGCAACAACTATGTATTCAACTTCAACTACAGAAAGAGATATAGATGATTGCTTTTTGATGAGCCAAGATACAAGAAAATATCCTATGAAGAATTCATTTCCAATGGTACTTTTTCAATCATCCATGCTTCCAGCCCAATCAACATCGGGGTAAGTTGTTACAGTAAGAGTTGAGCTCTTGGGATACCAAAGACCAAAATCAGTAGTTCCGTTCAAATATCTAAGTATTCTCTTCACATTTTCTAGATGAGATTGTTTAGGACTTGATTGAAATATTGCCACCATTCCAACTGCTTGCATAATGTCTGGTCTTGTGGCAGTTAAGTATAGAAGAGCTCCAATAATTGACCTATAAAGAGTTGCATCGATGAGAGGGGAATCGTCATCTTTGCTTAATTTACAATATGTGGTCATTGGTGTGCTCATAGGAGCACAATCTTTCGTCCCATATATCTTGAGCATGTCTTTAAGATATTTTGCTTGAGATATAAACATGCATGTAGTGGTTTGACATATTTGTAGTTCGAGAAAATGATATAACTCACCAATCATTGACATTTCAAATATTTTTGACATATTTAGAGAAAATTCATGGCTCATCCCATGATCATTGCTGGCAAATATCATATCATCAATGTATACAAGAGTGATCAAAAGTTTATCCTTATCTATCTTCATGTAGAGATTGCTTCCTGCTACTTCCTTTTTGAAACCTTCTTGTTGCAGATAGTGATCCAACTTTGGATACCAATCTCTAGCGGCTTGTTTCAATACATACAAGGCCTTTTTCAACTTTCATACAAAGTATTTCCCTTCAGCTAGATCAAATCCTTTTGGTTGCTCCATGTAGACTTCTTCCTTGAGGTCTCCATTCAAAAAAATTTATTTCACATCCATTTGATAGACCTTGAATCCTTTTGAGCAAGTAAATGGAAAAAACATTCTTATAGCTTCCAAATGTGCTACTAGAGAAAAATTTTCTTCAAAGTCAATTCCTTCAATTTGTGAGTATCCTTTGCAAACAAGTATAGCTTTATTTCTGATCATTTGTCCATCCTCATTCATCTTTTTTTTGAATACCCATTTTTTTCCAATTATATTTTTATCTTCTGGACGGGGTACTAGCTCCCAAGTCTCATTCATTTCGATTTGAGACATTTATTCTTCCATGGCCTTTATCCAATGAGGATATTTACTTGCTTGAGAAAAAATTTCAGGTTCTATTAGAGATGAGAGAGCAACATCATCTTTTCTTGGAGTGTTTGACATTCTTCTTCGAGTTTGAATTCCTTCATCTATATTCCCGATAATATGTTCTTTTGGATGATTTTTTTGAAGGAATTTGATCTTAGAAGGAGTTTGTGAAGGTTCACTTTGAGGTTCTTCATCCTTTTCTTCTTTTTCAGGTGCTTATTCGCTTTCTTCAAGGAAGGGCTCAACTTCATGATCTTCATTTTCCTTTTCTGGAAGGGCTTCATCGATCTTCACATCAATGTTTTCCACCATTTTCCATAGACGAATGTTGTAAAATTTGTAATTTTTTCTCCTCGTGGAATATCCAAGAAATACTCCTTCATCAACTCAAGAATCAAATATTCCTGGTGAATCATCATTGATCTTTATGAATCATTTTCTTCCAAAAATATTGAAATATTTTACTGATGCAGGTCTTCCTTTCCATAATTCATAAGGAGTCTTTCCATTATTTGGTCTTAGTTGAGTTCGATTTAAGGTATAAACTGTTGTACCAACTACTTCTCTCCAAAATTTTGGCTGCAAATCAGCGGCTAATAGCATTTTCCTTTCCATTTCTTGAACAGTTCAATTCCTTCTCTCAACTACTCCATTTTTCTTGGGTGTCCTAGCAGTGGAGATTTCTCTTTCGATTCCATGCACTTTACGGAATGCATCAAATTATTTTGAGGTGAATTCTCCTCCTCTATCCTAAGGAATTTGATCTTAGAATATTTCTCATCTTCAATGAGAGCTTTAATATTCTTAAAACATTAAAATGCTTTGGATTTATATTTTATGAAACATACCCACATAATTCTAGTATAGTCATCAACAAATAAAGCAAAATACCTTTCTCTTTGAAGAGCTAGAGTTCTAGTTGGCCCACATAAATCTGCATGAATGATCTCTAGAGGTTTTGATGTTCAGAACTCTTTAGTTTTGAGCATACAACTTGATTTGGATTGAACATATTTGGAATGTCCCTTACTGCATTAATTTTTCTGATATTGACCAAGTTATCAAAACTTGTATGCCCCAATCGCTTGTGCCATAACCAAATTTCATTGGTTTGACTCAAGTAACATTTATCTCCTTGGATTTTGCTGAGAATGTAAAAATTGTCTGGTGTTATTACTCCTTTTGCCACAAGTTCTCCAGAGGGTGAGTCTCTTATTTCATAATTTTTAGTACTAAAGACAAAATTATGTCCTTGGTCACAAATTTGGTTAACAATTAAGAGATTATGTTTGAGCCCTTCTACCAGCAAAGTATTTTGAGCCTTTCCTTGTCCATTGACGAGAGTAGCAGTTCCATTTCTAGTGATTTTAGCAGATACACTTCCAAAGGATACGTTTCCATTTTTCTTGTTCAATGAGACAAACTTCTTTTGGTCACCTGTCATACGTCTTGAGAATCCACTATCCGCGAACCAATGATTTTCTTCATTATGATCACATAGAGCTAGGCCACATTTATCCATTTTTAAATTTACTCTTTTAGCTTCCTCTCTTTTGAGAGGGAAATTTTGTTCATTATGATCATAATTATTACATAATGAGCAAGTATTAGCTAAAGGATCAAAAGAATTGTAAGTTTTTATTTTTCCTTTCTCTTTAGGACCACGTAGTTTGTTTGTTTGATCTTTAAATCTTGGTGCTTCATTCTTGTGAGCCTTGCAATGCTTAGATTGATGACCAAAGTTTTTACAATAGTAACAATACCCAAGAAATATATTTTGGTACGTGTTTTAATAGCCATAAATTGAATCAACATTCTTCCTTGGAGTTGATGATCAGAAGCTCAGTATTTAGCTAAAAAATGAAAGTGCTCATAAATGCTCCAAACCAGAGCGACTGGATAGAGCTCATCAGCAGGATTCCAACGCAACTCGTTTCATAAAAATACGAGTTCGTATGAGTGATTTATGGTCTGTTATTCATTTTCCCAAACAGGTAACAATTGTGCAGAACAATGACAGACTGATGACTTGGCAATCTAGTTAGCACCTCAGGAATCTTCAAGGAATATTCTCTAGTTTTCAGCCAGTGACACTATAACAAGTGTCATCACTAGATCCGCCAATGTTGCTTAGGGAAGTTGAATTTTTCTCCTAATCCTAAGTTTGGAATTATCTATTGTGGATTATTATTAATAATGGTGAAATTTTGGGGCCAATGGGGAAGGGCCACGTGGCGTAGCAAGAGGCTACCTGTTGACTCGAGGGGTCCTAACACAGGTTTGGAGGTGAAGGTTTTCCAACAAACCCCTATACTACTGGCCCTTTCGGCAGTGACCTACTTGCGCAGGCCAAAGTCTCACCCGAAGCAGTATGGGAGGGTGTTGGAACCAGGTTTCCGCACCCTAAGAGAGAGCAGGTAAGTTAAACAGGGTTGAGTTCCCAACTTAACAGCTTAGTTACAGACCTATATCACAGAGTTCATATCTACTAACTATCTTCACATCCACGTGCGCAACATTGATCTATCAGTACAGCAACTATAATCACAGTAATCGACAGATCATAGGTTCATCTAACAAGAACAAGGATATTCTTGCAGCTATAACAGATCTATTCGCAGGTCGATAGTCCACAGTTAACAAAGTTATTATAAGTCATAGATTAAATTAGCACCTTCGCATCATTAATATCACAATTAAGATCATAAACGCATACACAATAGATCACAGGAATACTCTGTATTATAACAACAAATAATCAACCATAGATCTCACATTTCACATCAACAGTAGTTCATAAACTCAGATAATGCAGAGATACTCTAACCAGATTCACATATATTAATATCCAAAACCCAAATACAATTCAACACAGCTTGTGCACACAGCCAGCAGGGTCCGCACACAGCAGGACTAAGGATCTCCACGCACACAGCCAGCAGGAGTCCTTTCCCTATCAACCCAAACAGATCTAACACTTCGCAACTATCATCAATCTATATTCTCTTCTACCTATGACTCAAAAAAGGTTCATCTACTTATACCGATTTAGCCTATGCATCCAATGGTCCGCAAACCATGGTTTGCAGACTCTTGGTCTACCCTTGACCCATTACAATACGTTAGGGGTTTTGACCCACCCCAAAACCCCTGTGTTAGGCTAATTAAGACCAAAATATACAAAATTGCAGCTTTTAGGGGACCCTGTTCCAACAGTCCCCCAACACAATCTTGTGACTCATCCCGAGTCACTGAGAGGGTGGGTTCTCCACCTGCGCCTGCAAAAAATTGATCACCTTGGCTAATGGAGGTAGCATGCCTTCGCTCTGAGCAGCGGCATTCTGGGAAATGTCAACCATTTTTTCAGAAATTGGGCTTTCCGTTGTGGTGGTGACACTCGCCAAAGTCTGGTTCAGTTTTTTAACCGCGACATCCACATCTTGTGACATCTTGAGGGCCTCAGCAGCCCAAGGCTTCAAGGGGTTGCTGAGGGAGTTTTTCTTTTGCCGAAGTTCATTAATATCAGCTTGGACGGCGTGACTGGTGCGTAGCTGTGTTAGGCATTCAGCAGGAACTAAAATGGACAGGGTAGCTTCTAACGTCGCAAACTCTTCTTCTTTCTGCCGCAGGTCCTAGTTGATGCTTCACAGGAGTGGGTCGCGCTGGACCTTGGTCCATAGCTGCATGGCTATATCTAATAATTAGGCACCGTGCACGATTTTCCCCGTAATGGAACTTGTAGCCTGCGTGACCAGCGTAGTTCGTTGGACTCATACCTCCGTGGGTGTTTCAGTCTGCAACTTAGCCTAGAGGTCAGCGATCCGCTGCTCCATTCGTGCCTTGACCATCTGAACTTCCTCGTGAGAGGCCTTTAGTGCTGCGACCAACCTTTCAACCTTTGCCTGAGGGGTGGCTGTGGCTGGGATCTCTGTGGTAAGATCTGCACAAAGTTGGTGAATCACGTTTTCGAGGTCTGCGTGATTCGCAGTGGTCTACAATATATCTGTCTTCATCTGTAGCACCCAGAGCTCGGCTTGGATTGTGTCAACCACAACTCTCTGCTACTCCTCTAAGGCTACCCATCTGTCCTCCATGGCCAGAATGATTGCATCTGTGATTTATTCAAGGTCTCCATCAGTCAATGTGACTGTCTCATCATGTGTTGTCCGCTGGGAGCGCTGCTTCTTGCAGGTCGTTATGACAGGTTTGCTTGTGTGCTTCGTGCCACGGGGGGATGTAGGTCCTTCTACATCTCGTCCTTTTGTTCCTAGGTCTAGCTGCGTTACCTGAGTCTCCACCTCGACGTCTTTTTCATAGGTCTGCTTCTGCTACGCATCCTTTTGTGCGGTTGCACCTTTGGTATCCTTGAAGACGACAGGGGGGTGATTTTTGAAATGTTGGTTCCTTCAGCGCTCTTCATGCCAGTCTTGAAGTCGATCTTCCAGTTAGGCAGCTAGAGCACAATGACGTTGTCAATTTCTTCATCCGCCACCATATAAGGGAGCGAATTCCAGGATTTATCCTTGTATTCTTTGATCTAGACGTTGTGCATAGTGATTTGAAAAGCTAAAATATCCTTGTATCTATCGTACATGGTAGGGGACAATCGTAGTCGGGTGTTAATGGCGGCGGCCAAGCTATGCTAAAAAAATACCCAGAAAACTTGGTTATATTTGAGGCAATGCAGGTCCTATAATCCCATAAGTTTGCATAGCGAGCCCCTTCGTACATGTCTGGGGTAAGTTCAGGAAGTACTGACTCCTCAGGGGCTTCCCAGGCAACCAATGATATGAGGAACAGTAACCAGGAATAACAAAAGTAGTGGCCCTACTCCTGGGACTCATGAACATTAGTAAAAAACTCATCGCACAAATACTGGGCCTAGTTAAAACATACCCCTTTCCCGCATTGTCTGGCTAACTGAATTACGTAGGCTAGGACAGAGGAGACCTGATATTTTCTCATCATTTTTCACGCCAGAAAAATCGTTCCCAGTTGCGTGCCATGGTCACTGATGGTCTTGGTTATAAAAGCCCTATTATGGCGCTCCACATGGTAGGTCTTGTGCACATACTCAGCCATTTCCACCTCATACCTTTTACCCATGCGCTCCAGAGGATTGGGGTCGTGCAAGGGAAGGCCAGTGATTTTTTGAACCAGCGCAGCATTGATGGGGATCCTGTCCTGGATCCACAGGCAGCCATCGTGAATTAGATAAAGCAACTGTCATGCTAGCCATTCCGTGACGTGGTAGTGACCGAAGTGAGGCATCCTTAACAAGTTCAGGAGCCCAGAACCGGCCAACCCACATACCCAATGCTGAGGAACAATTTTAGTCCCATTGTCTTCCTGAATCATGTTAAGGTATAATTCAGGCACCAACTTAGGGAAGGCCTCTAGACTGGCCAAGTCATGATCATTGAATTTGATCTCGTGCAGCTTCCCAATAGGGTCACAAATGAGAGGGACTTCTACCGGGGTTAGTGGAATCTGCAGATAAGTGATCAGGCCGTCGAGGTTCTTTGGTGTGCGCGTCAAGGGCACGCACGGCCGGATGAAGGGAGGTAACCAGTTGATCGATCCGGAAGGCTGGACCTCCTCCTAAGCAGCTTGCACCTAGGGCATCTCCTGCGGGGATGGTACATTCCGCAGGGATGCATAAGGTTTCCCCTTAACCCATTTCGCAGGTTTCGGGGGTTTTCCGGAGTCTTATGCTTTTCCTTTGCCCTTCTTAATGAGTTGGGTGGAGAAAACTTCTTCAGCCTCCGACTCAATTTCCACCACTTCCTCAGTGCCCAATTCCATCGATATTACTGGTGCTGAGGTTTTAGCAGGATTCGTAGCCGACATCTTGGCACGAAAAACAAACTTGAGATTGCTACTGTCCGAGGGAGCAAGTTGCTTAGACAATAAATAGACGCTAGGGGCACAGAAATTCTTACAGCACCACTTCATCCAGGACAAACATGGCAAGTACGAGCTATTCAAGCGATACGAAACCCTTGTCTGCTCTAGCCCACCTATTTTATAGCTTTTGCAACTGCCCAACGGTAGGGTAGACTTCATGTGTAACTTACCATCAAGTAAACGGTAAAAAATCTCCAGAAATTGCCTCATTAAATCGCAACCGCCCATCCCATCCAACGATAATTTTTTTGTTTTTACCCGATTTGACTGTTCCAATGGCTATTTTTTGTACCCTGGGTGCGCTCAGTGTACCCCTGCACTCCCAGCGCACCTCTGCGCTTGGAGCATACCCCCTGCACTCCCGGTGCACCGGCTGCAGCCTGAGCTTATTCCTTCCAAAGGTAATTCTATGTCGCCATATCCCAGCCCCCAAGGTTTTTTTTCCAGTTGCCTTGGCTGCATAGTGACCTTCTGCTATGCCCTCGCGAGCTTTCGTCAAGATAGCAAGCCTCTCATGCTCCAGAGCGTATCTGCACAACACTTCGCCAATGCCTAGTTTATATAAAGGACCTGCGATAATATTAAAATCCACCGCCCAGGTAACCAACTCCTTCTTTTGTCATACTGAATATTTTGCAGATGCCATGCCTGTATTCAGGGGTTGAATGATATTAGCGAAGTGCGCATCAAAAACCCTTATGGAAAACCATTGCACATCAGCCAGTCCTTCCCTCGAGTTAGAGGGTTCCCTACCTATCTCAAGTCATGACAAGTGACCCGGCCTCGCATTCAGCTTTGTTGGCTTGACTATGACTTCAAAATCGTATTCTTGAACCATCAACAGTCAGCCGAAGATTTTTCCCCCCAACACAAGCTTATTCATCAAGGACTTCAAAGCCGAATGATTTGTAAACATCTTAAAATGTCCTGCCAACAGATAGTGCTGATACTTCTGTAGTGCATAGACCACGGCCAACCCTTCCCTTGTCGTGGTGGCATAATTGTTCTTCATACTTGAGAGTTCTTCACTAGCCGATGCGACCAGGTGACCAATGTCTCCGGTGCCAGGCCGCGTAAGGACCATTCCCATTGCAATCCCCAACGCATTAATATGTACAAGACATTCCTTCGCCCCATTGGGATAATTAAGAAGAGGTGCAGATACCCTCCATTCCCGAAGCCGCTCAAATCTCTTCCAGCATTCGTCATCCCAAAAGAATGAAACATATTTCTTAAGCAGTTTGTCCAGAGATGTGGTGGTCAGTGCGTATCCCAAAATTAATTTCTTGTAGTAGCTCGTAAGTCCCAGGATCGACCGTAGTTGTTTCTAATGCGTCGGCACGTCCATAGCCTGTAGTGGAGGTCCCACAACTGCGTGCTCCTCCTTTGACCTAGGAATAGAGACATTGCATGGATCCTCGTAGCATTATTTTATAATACCGGAGTATGGTAGTTCTCTTACCTCTGAAGATATGCAGCGGAAGTCCCTCATAATTCGTAGGCAACACAGCGCAGAGACATCATGCAGCCGATTTTTCCAATTTTCCATTTCCTCATCGGAATCAGAGAAGTATTCGCTATCTCTTTCCTAGCAAAGCATACCATCGGTTGTAGGGTTGACCCAGTCTTCATCCCTCACAGATAGCTTATAGATGTAATCCATCTCTTCTTCCTCATGCACTGACTCTGTGTACCTCTCTCCTTCTGCGAGATCTAGCAGTACTATCACCTGCATTCCTTCACTTTCAAATACCATGCTCCTCTTTTTTAAGTTGATAAAACCGCCCATATCTATGGCCCAGCCCAATCCTAGGTGATTCGGGTAGGGTTCCGCATCTTCTACAATCTGAATAACCTCAAAATCATCCAAAACCTTGACCTTTGCGATGTCTACCACGATCTTGGATAACCTTCCTAAAGGTATGATTTTATGTTGATTAGCCATGCGTAGCTGGATAGTGGACCACTCCAACTTAGGTTCTCCCATTCATTTCCAGGTTTGCTTAGGTAGTACGTTTTCATCTGAGCCTAGGTCTAGAATAACCTGATCCATCTCATAGTCACCAATCTATGCAGTTAACCACATTTCCCTGCCAGTGCGGCTCTTCTGCTTATAGAGTTTGTGTACATCCTTAATTTCCCTAGCTGGGGTTGTCTTTTGTTTGCAGCTATCTATCAAAGCTTGGAGGTTTTCTACGCCTCTTTGGTTGTGCATCAGCTTCATACATGCCTAAAAGAATGGTTTAACCTCATCATCTGCATGGGCCTGAGGATTAGGTGCCTCAGCCTTAGCAAAGTCTTGGCGAGTTGGGACAAAGGCTTCTTTCTTTTCCTTTAAGTCCAAACCTTCTTACTTAACAGTCATTTTACGGATGAGAGGCTCTGCCTTAGATTTTTCCACAGCTCCCCCAGTGACCATGCTACTGCGTGTGATAACATTAACACTTGGTCCTTCATCCCTAGGTTCCGCCTTGACCCTTTGTACATTCTGCGTAGGTGTCTGCTGCTTCTCCTGCATTTTGGCCATCAAAATCGAGAAATATTCGATCACATGATCCAACTATCTACAGTATCTGTAGGGTTTACGCAATCCCTTGCAAAGTGCCCAAATTCTCTACAGTTATAACAAACCAAATGTCCTCTCCCCCTACCTGCGCTTCCACCTCAGACTCCTCCCCTGCCCCTAGCTAGGGAGCTGCCTAGGCCCGAGGGGGATCTTGGTGATGACGGATCCGCTTGTACCCTATATAGATTTCCCTGATCTATCATTAGATCATACGTTCGGTAGTTCTGTTCATCATGGCCTACAGATCTTCAGAACCTGCACCATTGTTGCTTTATCTATAGCACATATGCGGCAAGGCGGGGGCAGTGGTTGGTATCGTGCAACCCAGCAACACAGCAATCATCACACCACAGCACCGAACTGGGTCCTGCAGCTTCCCTAGGCCACAACAGACTGGGTCCCCCAGCCTGTATGTAGTCTGCTACCATAGGAAAGTTATCCTTAGTGTGTCCATTCACCTCGCATCGTATGCACCATATTTCAAGGCTAGCCTCTATTCCTCGCTCCTTCCTTAGATTCTGGATCTCCATATGCATTGCTTCTAGCTGGCCTTGTATCTGATGTACTCCTTACTGGGTATCATCTCTTGGCATGGCTTCTAGCTTCATCGCAATTTCCAAGGCCTTTTCCTGCGATTCAATGGCTTGATGTCCCATTGGCATGTGCAGGTGGGGCAGCAGCATAGCAATGAACCACTCCATGTGTTTCCTGTCATCATACAGAAATCATCCTTCTCTAATTACCTTCTTTAACCATTGGTCAACCTCCCATACGGACTCTGATGGTCCTTGCTTGAAATCCTTCAGATCGTTCACTATCTGCGAGTAGGACTTGGGCTCTTTTTGAACTGTTGTTTCAAAGCATTCTTAATCTCTTCAATGGTTGCGTTTGCATGCTGATTTATGTACCCCATATACCAGTCCAAGGCCCTTCCCTCAAATGCAAGGGATAGATGCGCCCTTTTCACCGCATCACTAGCTACGTTCTACGCAGTCCATACCGATCCCGCGACGAACCAAGACCAATCCATATCCTCATCTCCTACGCCCTTGAAGGTGGGTAGCTTCATGTGTGAAGCCATATCATCTTCTGGTGGTGGGGGCAGCGAGTTCTTACCCCTATGAGGATTCGATGGTGGCGTAGACAGAGAGCTATGCACAGCAGAATTTCTTACTGGACTGTAGACGGATCGATCTCCCTCCTGATTCGTTATGTAGTACTTACCACTGCGCGTTGTACCCTCGCTTTAATCGGAGCTCATTCACCCTGTGTGGCTACACAAGATGATTTTTTCACACAACAAGATCTTAATTAGTAATGGCAGAGTTTTTAGAAACTTACCCCGGAACCCCCTGAAAAATCTTCGCTCTGCCTCAGAGTAAGACACAAAATGATCAATCACAAATTCTGTCACAAATCCTCCTAGCACACTGTCCACCCAGTGATCTATCGTGTGCGTGATGGTGTTATCAATATTTTCTAATTGTTAGATCATCTCTAGATTCCATTGTGTAACCTTTCATCCTTCAAACACTTATGGAAATCTAGGAGCCTTGCGAGCCACTCCTGAAGCTCGATCGAAAATGTCACGAAGAAAATTTCGTAGATCTCTGTGAAAATGTACTTATTCTTCCACTCTTCTGTGGTTAGCCTTGTACTGCGATTCTCTCTTACTGTGAATTCCTCAATTTTCTTCTCAAACCACTCGTCGATCTCTTTCTTCTCAGGTCTCCAATGTGTTCTTGGCATTACCCGATCTCTCTCAAAATTCTCCTAGTCCCAGCAACGGAACCATTTGTTGGCTTGAGGGTTCCTGACCCAGGTTCGGAGGTTAAGGTTTACCAACAAACCCCTATTCTACTGGCCCTTTTAGCAATGACCTGCTTACGCAGGCCAAAGTCTCACCCGAAGTAGTATGGGAGGGTGTTGGAACCAGGTTTCCACACCCTGAAAGAGAGCAGGTAAGTCAAACAGGGCTGCATTCCCAACTTAACAGCTTAGTTACAGACTTATATCGCAGAGTTCATATCTACTAACTATCTTTGCATCCACGTGCCCAACCCTGATCTATTAGTACAACAACTATAATCACAGTAATCGACAGATCATAGGTTCATATAACAGGAACAAGGATATTCTCGTAGCTATAACAAATCTATTCGCAGGTCGATAGTCCACAGTTACCAGAGTTACTATCAGTCATAGATTAAATCAGCACCTTCGCATCAGTAACATCACAAGTAAGATCATAAACGCATACAACAGATCACAGGAATACTCCGTATTATAACAACAAATCAACCATAGATCTCACAATTCGCATCAACAGTAGTACATAAACTCAGATAACGTAGAGATACTCTAATGAGATTTGCATATATTAATATCCAAAACCCAAATACAATTCAACACAGCCTGCACACACAGCCAGCAGGGTCCGCACACAGCAGGACTGACGATCTCCGCGCACACAGCCAGCAGGAGTCCTTTCCCTATCAACCCAGACATATCTAACACTTCACAACTATCATCAATCTCTATTCTCTTCTACCTATGACTCAAAAAATGTTCATCTACTTATACCGATTTAACCTATGCATCCAACGGTCTGCAAACCTCTTGGTCTACCCTTGACCCATTACAATATGTTAGGGGTTTTGACCCACCCCAAAACCCTTGCATTAGGCTAATTAAGACCAACATATACAAAACTTATACAAAATCGCAGCTTTTAGGGGACCTTGTTCCAACACTACCACGTGCCCCCCCCCCCTCTGGCAAGGTTGGATGGCATGATTTTTATCCAATGTCAAGTTGGGTGCACATATATATATTACTCCAAAGTTCGAAACCATATTCAAAGGTTTAATGGCACAACATATTGCATATCAACATATATATTTTTAACCAAATTTTTAATACTATGGTCGAGCCGAAGTTCGCGTCAACAAAATTATATGGCAGGGGTCGGGGTCAAACCCACGACCACCCGCCTACAGCACCACCGCCTTACTACCACACCATACACTTGATCCTTGATTAACATAGGATCCCACATATACTTAAGTTATGTCCGCTCGATGGTTGGTGGTTCAGAGGGGGACAGCTCCGCAGGCCAGCCCCTTCCCACATGTCCACGTGCTCGGAACCAACGGCTAAGGCAGATTCCGGCAGAGTTTTAAAAGCAAATTAAGCTGTGTATTAATGATAATTTGTGCTTATACCACGATAATCCGAAATTAGCGCTAAGATGCGGTTAGCACTAAATGCACCCACTAACCACACTTAACTCATACTTATCGCTTAATTAAGTGTGCGCTTAACTTGGCAGAAGGCTTAGCGGACCCGCCAAATGCGGAGAAGCTCCACATTTAGTGGAGTTAACTGGCAGACTTCCAGATTAGTGGAGAAAAACTAGGAAAAATTGCTTTTGCCATAACTAAGGAAATTTTCGACCAATTTTCGCTTAGGAAGAGTCATTCTTGGTAGATTTTGATGTTTTGGAGCCATTGGAGTAGGTTGCAGAGGCAACAAGAAACTATAAACATGACTTTTGTACAATTTAATCTAATACAAAGGCCCACACTATGAATCTAGACCAAGGAGATGTAGCCAAGGAGGGGTTAACTCCTTCATCAAAAACTTGTGTATTTGTCTCTATTATTTGTGCTTGCTGTGTTTTTATATTTTTTTGTCCAACATTGAGTTTCCATGCTTTTAATTTCATGAAATACACTTAATCTCATCAAGTTTAATGAATTTTCAATCATAAACACATGTATAAACCCTTGCATAAGGAGAAAACCAAAGCACTTTCATGTTAATTCTAAAAGTCATATTAGCACAGCATTAACTAAAAATCAGTTTCAAATCAAGGTTGTATCGGAACACAAGGTTTCTAAAATTTATTTTCTTTCTTTGCTTGAGATTGTGCAAGAAGGGTTTTAATAGTTGCAATTTTGTGATGCTTACAAGGTTGAAGTTGCAGAGAGGAGAAGGGAATTTATTGATTGTTAGTCCTAAGATTAGGACAAGAAGAAATAGAGCTGAGAAAGCATCATATTTACCCAAATTTCCACTCAAATCTGCACTTGAAGCACCTCAAGTTCCATCTCCAGTAGTTGAGATTGAAGAGGTACAAATTGCACATGAAGCTGAAGTGATTGAAGAGGTACAAGAATCAGAGGTTGAGCTTGAATCCTTAGCCATTATTTCAAGAGTTGGAGAGACTCATGGACATTACGAAGAAGAGGATGTCAAGAGAGACTTCAAAGACATTCAAATAATGGTTAAAATCATGTTTGATGGATTCAATACAGAAAGATCAGGAGAAGGTTCTAAGCCTCCACATGGAGAAGGATCTTCAGATGGTAAGAAGGATGAAGAGAAGAGTTTGAAAGGGAGTGGAGGAAAGCCACCTCCATCTCCACTGTCCTCATCCTCATCATCTTCATCAGCATCTTCATCTTCCACTTCCACCACAAAAACCATCCACACTCATTCAAAATTCCCAAAAGGAAAAACTCCATTACTCAAGTTGGACATCAATTTTGAACTTCCCATGTACAATGGTGAGGTAAATGCAAAGAAGTTAGGCATTTGGATCCGTTAATTGGAAGTATTCTGCAGAATTCATAATCTACAAGAGGACGACATAAATATCCAGTTAGCTTCATTAAGGCTAGAAGGAGCAACACTAGTTTGGTGGGAGGCAAAGACTCAAGAGAAAATGAGAATTCATGGTAAAATATCCATTTATTGGGTTGAATTCATTTCTTCCATTAAAAGAAAGTTTTATCCATTAGCCTATATGAAAAAAACAATAATGAGTTGGCAAAACTTTGGGCAACTCAAAGGCAAAATATTTCAAGAGTACACCCAGGAGTTTAAAAAGAGGGCTTTGTTGTTAGGAGTAAACTTGAATTCACAAGACACACTCTTGAAATACATTGAGGGTTTACATTCCTACTTGAAACATACTATCCTTATGTTTAACCCAAACAAATCAGATGAAGTATGTGTTCAAGCCACACATCTTGAAGCAAGGGGAAAGAACATTGAGGAAGAGGGTAGTAAGAAGAAGCCATTCAAGGGTAAGGGAAAATGGAAGGGAAAGAAGATTACAACCATCAAGAAATAAGGGGAGAAAACTACATGCAAACATTGTTCCAAAGAGGGGCATGATGAAGCCCACTGTTGGAAACTACATCCCGAAATAAGGCTAAATAAACCAAATAAAAAAGGGAAACAAAAGATGATTGCCACCACACAAAATATCTTGGATCCAATTCAGGAGATGAGACTAAGATTGTAGCCATGGTTAACAAAGGAAAGGAAACTGTTAGAGTCGGTCTTTACATTCCTCCGTCAGAGATCATTTCTCTTATTTCATTTCATTGTTTAGGTGTCTCATTCCGCTCATTCATCTACATTCCGTTAGGGGCATGCCATTGTCTGACGGAAGGGTTTTGTTCTTTAATTTTCCCTCATGCTTGTCCCTGTTGGGCTGGTCAAAATTTCTCAAAATTCATCAAAGTTCAGTTCATGTTATTTACAGTCATAGAAGCTATTTTGGTCAAAAAGAGTCATTTTAGTTTCTAGGTCTAGGGTTTGGTCTTTCAAAATGTTAAACAATGCCCGCAGGCCATGAGGAGGTTTTCAATAAGTTTTCAGTTCAAAAATTTTCATCATCAATATGCTCGAGGATGTTTCTTCTTCAAAACTCTGTTTTGAAGAAGAAATTGTCAAAATTGTTTTTGTAATAAATATGTATTTTTCCCGCCATGAAGACTTCAAAGCAGGCTCTGGTTTTCCTTTGCCAAGGTTTAATGTTAACATCCCTGTAAAAAATCAACCAATTTCATCATTCAAAGCTCAGAAAGTCAGTGAGGAAACAAAAGACAGAGTTGTATTAAATGAAAAAGTGCCAAAGTCAAAAACATTACAAAATGGGTTTTGAAGAAGCAAAAATTAAAACCATGTCTATATGAGATATTTCTCAAAGCCATTCATTCATTTTCATCAAGAGATATTTAGCAAGTCTAAGAGAAAAGTCGATTTTGAAGTTTGGAGGAACGAACTCTGAGTTTAAAGTGCCGACTGTGTGTTTGAAGACAGCGCGGCGCACTGGGATAGGCCGCGGCGCACCCACTGAGCGCGGCGCATAGAGCCGAACAACTCTTTGCATTTTACAACGGGTGCGGCGCACTCGTGATGCGCGACACATTGGGCTTGTGTGCGGCGCACAGAGCCCCAAAGGCCAAAATCACTTCCGCTCTACAAAAACTCAATTTGTTTCAGCTCAATTCTTCTCCAAGTAAGTTGGCAAGGCATGTTCAGTGATTTTATTTGTGAGTGGTGCGCTTTAGAAGCGAAAACATTGGAGTTTGGTTAGTGAAATAAGTAAACCCTATACCCATATTAAATTTGCTCTTTAGGGTTTGCAAAGAGGTATTTGGTGCTTAAACTATCATCCCACTTTCATTTGTGCTCTCATTACTGTCACATTATTATAACACAGTCCCTCTTCTATTCCCACTGTCCCATATCCCTTTTACCCTTTGTTCCAATGTTTTCGAATCCTCAAACCCTATCATCTGCCATTATTTCCCTCCCTTCCTATCATTGATAAAATCCTAATTTTCACAACATTCAAGGGCTGCTTCTTTTTCCTTGATTCCACTTAACTCAGGAATGTTTTGCCATTTCATTTACTCTCATTCCTAAAAACTACCCCCATCACTATCACTCATTCCCATTTCACTATCCCAAATTCCCTTATTCCCAATACCTATCACCTATTCCACATCACTTATAAATCCCCAGTCCTCACGCTTAAATCTCACTTGACAGTCCTTTTCCCACTGTAATATTTTCTCACAGTCTCTCATTTTATATGTGGCACACTTGGTCTTGAAAAACAAACTCTTGTTTTCACCATACATATATTAGCACATACTTGTTAAACACCTTTCTTTCAGCATCATATCAGAGACAAATTCATCATATGAGCAGGGATATTAGCAGGACAGTGATTCAACCGCAGAGCTAAATGTACCGAGGAGGTCTCATAAAAGTGGCAGGCACATCAGAGAGGAGCCCACTGCTTTGGTTCAATTGCAGGCCTGCCCGCTTGCAATGACATGCTTTCAGCAACATTCATGTTTTCGGTATTGCGAGATGATATCTCAGATTCAGCACCATCCGGAGTTGGTTCGCTTATTTGTCCTACATTTGCGTGATGGTCATGTAAACCTTGCTGAAGTGAACTTCACTTTGACACCAGAGACCATTTCTGAGGCGACCGGGATACCGAATATTGGTGAGGAGTGGAATAAGAGACAGCAGCTGGATAGAGCATATTATGAACCTTACATCAGACCTGGATATTTGAGGCAATTGAGCAGAGTATTACCATTCCAGTTTCTGAAGGAGTCTTATGCACCATTAATGAAACTCATCATTAGATACTTCAGCTGTGAGGGTAGATTCTCACGTCTTTATGCATACCATATCAGACTTTTGATGCATTTCACGAGGGTGCGATTCATGAATATTCCATACTTCATGTGTCGAAACATAGAGCAGATGACTACCCTGGTGCAGAAGAAGACTCCAGAGTAGCAACATAACAGCATTTATCATTACGCGCTCATCAAAATCATCGTAGTACATCAGCTTGGATTGCAGGGCATCACATGGGATGAGTTCATTTCCCGTGACTTCTTTGCCGCCCCTCAGCCTCCTCCCGAGATTGTTCATGATGAGGGAGAGCCTTCACATCAGTTTGAGGTTCCTGAGACTGAGCCTATCAGTGCTCCAGTGTGTGTGACATATCAGAGAGGCCACATAGCCTTATTTGTAGTAGCACGACGAGTACTATCTCCACCAGGGGTGGAAGGGGTCTCGTTATCTTCATCAGCAGCGTGAGTACTATCTCCACTTGACGTGGAAGGGGTCTCACCTTCTACATCAGCATAGGTACAGGATAGAGGCAAGAATCCTATGCACGATGAGGGCCCTTCAGGAGGCCAAGACACTAAGTTTACACCCATCGATGTTGATTTGAGCTCTCCTAGCTCAAGAAAGAGAGAGACCATCCAGGAACAAAAAGCTGAGATTGACACTTTGACCATGAAGTTGCAGAGAGCTCAGTGGGTTATAAATTACTTGGAGCAGTGGAATAAAAAACTGGAGGATCAGCAGACACTCATAGAATTGTGGCAAATCCGTGAAGACCGGGAATTGGCCCAAAAGAGACCAGGTGACATGACACCTTTTGAGCGACAGATTTGGCTTGAGAGAGTCAACACACATCTTGAGAAGCTGTTGGCGAAGGCCAATAGGGAAAAATACATGCTCAGACACATGAATAATCACTATTGAGCCCGCACACACGTTTGCAGAGCTAGGATGAAGATCCTGAAGGCGAGGTTGAGAAAAGCACTGAAACATCATAAAATGCCGAATCTACTCCGAATCTTAGCTGAAGCTTCCTTGGCTGAGCATGAGACATGATGGGAGACCTTCACTCCAAATTTCAGCAAATCTGGAGAAAATTTTTTCATTTTTGAAAATTTTGGTTGCAAAACAGGTTTTTCCGCCCGACGCGTCGCGCCCCCCGACGCGCGCTTATGATTGAGAGATCTTTTGGAGGAAAACTTGACATTTTTGGATTTTTTATGATAAATTATGCATGCTCAGGAATGGCTGAGAGATTTCATCAAGTTCTAGGTGGTCTTAAAGGTCAAAAACACCTTGAAAATGGCCTTTCTGCCACCTTTTGCACCAGCAGGAACTAGTCTTGGGAGATTGAAGTTTTGGAGGGGAAAATGACATCCAAATCCAGAAATTCCACTTTGTTTGGAAAGTAAACTCAAAGAGATTTCCAACGAGCTATCATGAACTCAATTTGGACTTCGGGAAGTGCCCCAAAAATAGGCTAAAAGTGGCACGATGCATTGAGTTTTTGAGCGTGGCGCATAGAGAAATTTTGCCTCATTTTCACTCTTCAGCTCAGAAATTCGTCCAGTTTGACTAGTTTCACTTTTGGATGTAATTATTGATCTATATTGATGTAATTTTGTGGCTATGATGTAAATTTGGCATGTTTTTACTTGTTCTAGAGGATTCATTCACTAAAAAGTGAAAATTAAATGAATGGATCAGTTTCCTAGCATATAGAGGCAAGTTGTTTGGCTGCCTAGATTTTAGTTCCATGTTTAGAATTGGTTGAAATAGCTCCTAGAAGGATGAGCTCGACCCCTATAGGCATGGAAAGGGGTTAGGATGGTCTATATATTGTATTTTTTGAGGCATTTTCAGGGTTGGACTCTTGGGAAAAGTTTGGCACATCATTGTATATCCATTTTCAGTTTTTGGCAAAGGAAAGACCAGAGTTTTGCAACACTTGTTGGGATCCTTGTGGCTTCTGAGTTTTGATGATGTTCTTCTCATGTTATTGTAAGTTTCATTAATGTTATATGTATGCCATTTCCCTTCTCTTTGCTTCTGAATTAAACAAATGAGTAACTGAGGTAGAATTCATTGATTTGCTGGTGCTCTGCCTTAGAATTTTGTTTAGTTTTATATGTTTTTCGTCAGTTTGAAGAGGATCCTTGCACTCTCTTGCCCTCTTCAGCTCCTCAGCAGTCTTTTCAATCCATTCATTTGATCTCAGACATCAAAGCCGTTGCCTACCTCGCCCCAACTTGAACTCTGCAAGAATTTGGCCTCATCCCCAAGCCCAAAATTGTTTTTCCCTTTTTCCAACAAAAACCCCAAAAGACCAAAATCAAACCCTCCTATTTGTTTATCTAGCCTAAAATCAGTTGTTGTTTTAGTCATCTCAAGCCCCTTTGAATATTTTCATCGAGATTGATACAGAGAGAGCCCTCTCCTGTCCTCGTAGGGCTAGCTACGAGGCTGAGTGTGGTATAGTGTTGTCCTTTTTCTGCCTTATTTCAGCCTAAGGTGGATTTAGGAACTAACATAGTGGCGACCATACTGGGGAGAAAATGGTTTGCTTGTTGGTGTTATTTGTTTCATAAGTTACAGACGGAGCCTGAAGTCACGCCAGGTAGCTTTCGAAACGCTTTTGCCTTGCATTGGCGGAAGTAGATAAACGCTTCTTCAGTCAATCTCTGGTTTAGCTTGTAAACGTGACATTTGACTTGTGAATTACCCCAGTATATTACATCGTTCTGGACTTTTGGGTGATTGAGTCTAGAATTTGATAGGCTGAATAGATCGGTTTTGTCCTTTGATTTTTGAATAGATCAACACACTGGCTTCCAGAAGAAATACTAGATCAAATCCCGATCCTGATCCGCCTCCAGTGCATGAGAATCCCAATCTGATTTCAAGAATCCTTCATCGAGAAAATCCCGTGATCCCTTTCTTTAAATCTCATTCATACCCTACTGTATTTAAATTCATTGAAGATATTGAGTTTGATGATCGGTTCGAGTTGTCGTTGTTTGAAACTAAATCTGAAAGTGCTACTAGTTCTACCGTCATAAATCCTGAGTTTATCAAGTATCTTGAGGTTGAACAAGCTAATAGATCCATTGATAATTACATTTTGAATCTTCAGAACTCTATTGTGGCAACGAATATCCCTGAATTCATAGAGTCTGCATCTGAAACTCTTGGTCCATCAGTAGTTACATCAGATTCACAAGTTCACACTGAGCCTTCTTTCATTCCTACCATTCCCGTACAACCATCCATTTCTGATCAACAATCAGCAGTAGTTCCTCCTCCATCTCCACCACATACACCTCGTACACCTACTGCTTCTTCTCCACCCGTTTCTCCAAGACAGATCATAAATCCACCAAGAGCAATGGCTGCTAGATTCGCACCTCTTGTTTTGCCAGCAAACTTGGATCCTATGCCCGCTGATTATCAGATTAAAATTCCTTTGTTTGATGGTACTCCTCAAAGTGTGCCCGCTCAGCAGCATATCGACAGAATGACAGACTTTTTGGACCTCCATGAAATTGATGAAGAGAATGTCTCCATGAGATTGTTTGTGCAAACTTTTGGAGGTGAGGTACGTAAATGGTTCAGAGCTTTGCAGCCCAGAAGTATTAATACATTAGAAGAGCTTCAAAGACAGTTTCTAGATCGGTGGGAAATGAAGAAAGACTCGCTCCAAATCACTTCTGAGTATACCAAGATCAAGTGCAATCCTGGTGAGTCCGTCCAAGATTATATTATCAGATTTAATGCAGTTTATAATGCAATTCTTGATGACTTGAGGCCTTCTAAGAAATCAGCTTTGTTAAAATTCCCAGATGGTTTTGATCCGGAGATGGCCTATTCATTACGAGATAGAGATCCGCCCACTTTAGAGGACATGCAGAAGATTGTCGTGAGTGTTGAGGCAAATTTGAATGACAAGAGAGCTAGATTGAAAGCAGAGAAGAAAGTTGTGATAAAGGAAGAAGCTTCTACACCTACGGATCAGATACTTCGCAAGGTGGAAAAAATGTTCAAAAGGTTCACTCTTGATAAGCCCGAACCTCAAGTTCGAAATCCCAACTTCCGTGGTCAGCAGCAGCCACAATTCAGGATTAAGCAACGAGAACAACGAGCACAAGAACCAGCAGTCCAACAGCAAGTAAAGACACCTCTTCAGCAGAATTTTGTTGGTCAGGATTCAGATGATGAAGATGATGTAGTAGGGGAGGAAAATCATTTCTTTACTCCTGATGATCTGCCCATTTATATCACCGAAGATGAGGAGTATGCAGAAAGTTCAGCGGTACAAAGAGATGAGGATTTTATCTTGGCTAATGATGCAGCTCTTGAAGAAGAGTCGGATGAGTATCAGAGAGGTTATATGAATGCCTTGTCAGCCCAGCAGAAGCAATATTCTCTTAGAAACAGAGATGTGCCTGTCAATCCAATCCAAAAGAGAAAGGAAGTTTCAGCACCTAAAAACGATTCACCTGTTGCACAAAAGAAAGCAAAAGAGATAGTTGATCCCGCTGCCACCAAGTCATCATCAGCAGAAAAATCAAATCAGCCAATTACATCGAGGGAGAAGGCTGAAAAGAAAGATGTTCCAGCCAAAGAGATCGAAAATAATTCAGCCTTTAGTTTGGAGAATGAGATTTCTAAATTAAAGGTATCCATTCCCTTGACTGAATTAATGAGGAACAGCAGTTATAAAGGTCAAGTTTCCAAAATTTTGAATTTCGATCCCATGTCTGATATGGTGAATATTGAAGATGATCAACCGGAACTGATATTTGGACCAGCTTTAGATGGTGAGTCTCCGGACAGCGAAGTGCCTCCTTTTTACATCAGTCTTCGATTGCATGAGTTTGTATTGCATAATGCTATGTTCGATTCTGGTGCTTCCCATAATCTTATGCCGAAAGCAATCATGGAGAAGTTGGGTTTAGACATTACCAGGAAGTAACACGATTTTTACTCATTTGATTCTAGCAGAGTGAGATGTATTGGACTCATTAAAGACTTGGTTGTAAGTTTGGATCAGATTCCTACAAAGAATGTTTTGATGGACGTTGTTGTAGCAAACATTCCTCCGAGATTTGGTATGCTGCTTTCCAGATCTTGGGGAGAAAAATTGAAAGGGACATTACAATTAGATTTCTCCTATGCGACAATTCCCGTGTTTGGCCAAATGAGAAAATTGTACCGGGAACAAAAAATGAAGTATATGATTACGACCAAGGAGAAACCGGTCAATCATCCGATTAATTATGTACATACAGATTTAGAGTCTTTTGTTTTGTTTGTCGATAGTTTCAATGATGTAGATAGTCAGTTAGTTTAAGCAGAATATATTCCAGAGATTACCGAGAATTTCAGAGAAGTTTTGCAGAAAGAAAGGCAAAAGCCGGAAAGCACAGTTGAGCAATCAGCTAAAGATAGTGGACAGCAAGCAGAAAAAACAGAGCTAGCACAATTTCAGCACTTAGAGGATGATGAAGAGGGTCTATGGACCATGGATTTCGATGGTGCAGTCGGGAATGATGGTGCTGGAATTGGTATTTGGGTACGCAGCCCTTTCTCCGCTCCAAATAAGGTACCGAGAAATGTACGGGTATGTTCTTACAAATTAGCATTTGATTGTTCAAACAATGAAGCTGAGTATGAAGCTCTGATTGCTGGCCTAAAGATTCTTAGAAAGCTGAATGCTAAGAGAATTGCAGTCTATGGTGACTCTGAATTGGTGATTAAGCAAGTAAAGGGTGAATATCAAACGAAACATCCCCGGATGCGAGCTTACTGGAACGTTGTCCTTGATATTTTGAAGCAGTTTTCAGATTATACCTTGACTTGTATTCCTCGCATTCAAAATGGAATTGCAGATGCACTTGCTAAGGCAGCAAGTAACTTGAAGATCCCAATGAATTCAAGTAATAAGTTCGAAATCCATGTGAAGCACCATCCTACCGTCCCGGATAATCAAAGATGTTGGCAAGTTTTCCAAGATGATGATGAGATTAATGATTTTCTGCAAAGTAAAGGTAAGTTCAAAGATACCTCAATCGATGTAGAATATGATAATGGTGATGATGTTCAAGTAAATCAAATGGAAGTGTTACAGCTGAAAGATAACATTATTCCTAAAGGTTTGATACCTTTAGAAGAGCTCTTCGATCAGGATGATGTGGCCAAGAAACCAACTTTACGACCGACTGAAAAAGGAGTTGAGGATGTAAATATTGGGACAGCTGAAGACCCCAAAATGGTGAAGTTATCCAAATCATTGCCACCGGAGGTAAAAGCCAAATATGTGAGTTTGTTGTCTTCATTTGCTGATGCTTTTCCTTGGGATTACTCAGATTTAAAGACGTATGACACCAATATAATTCAGCACACTATCCCTATCAAGCCTAATCAGAAGCCTTTCAGACAAAAGCTAAGAAAAATCAATCCGAAGTTGCTGCCATCGATTGAGAAGGAGGTAAACAGGTTGTACAAAGCAGGAATCATTGTTCCCATCAGATTTTTTGATTGGATTTCCAATTTAGTGCCAATGCGGAAAAAGACAGGTGAGATTCGGTTGTGTATTGATTTTCGAAATTTGAACAAGGTGTCATTGAAGGACAATTATCCATTGCCTAAGATGGATCATATATTGCAGCGAGTAGTGGGTGCATCCCGCATGTCACTACTCGACGGTTATTCTATATATAACCAAATTTTGGTTCATGAGGACGACCGCGACAAAACAGCATTCACCACTCCGTGGGGAACATTCCACTATGCCAAGATGCCATTCGATTTGAAGAATGCTGGTGCGACTTTCCAGCGGGCGATGGACATGGCTTTTGCGAATGAAAAAGATGTTTTCCTTGTTATATACCTTGATGATTTGACGGTTTTTTCCAATTCAGATGAAGAGCATATGTATCACTTGAAAGTTGTTTTTCAAAAGTGTAGAAAATATGGTGTCTCGCTTAATCCTAAAAAGAGCTTGTTCGCCATGGATGAAGGTAAATTACTTGGTCACATTATTTCCAAAGATGGCATTCGTATTGATCCAGCACGTGTTGAAGCAATTCAGCAAATTGACCCTCCCAGGAACAAGAAGGAGATTCAGTCTTTTAATGGTAAGATGAACTTTTTACGTCGTTTTGTCCCTAACCTTGCTAAACATTTAAGAGAAATAACAAATATGCTGAAAAATGACAGCCAAGTGAAGTGGACTGAAGAGGCGGTAAAGTTCTTTAATTTGGTGAAGTTGGCACTATCTTCAGCTCCGGTGTTAATCAGCCCGGATTACACCCAAGACTTTATTTTGTTTTCCTTTGCTTCGGAACATACCATGGCAACTGTGTTAATGCAGAAAAGAGATGGACATGAGAAGCCCATAGCGTTTTTCAGTCGAACTATTAGAGACGCAGCCTTGAAATACAATATCATTGAGAAACAAGCTCTGGCACTGGTAAAGGCATTGAAGGATTTCCGGGTATACATTTTGCATTCCCATATTTTAGCTTATGTTCCTAACGCTGCCATGAAAGATGTTTTAGTACAGACTGATCCGGAAGGAAGACGTGGCAAGTGGATCACAGCTTTGCTGGAATATGATGTGGAAATAAGGCCCACGAAGCTTATCAAGGGACAGGGGCTGGCGAAGCTTATGGCTGAATCAAATTTGCACACATTAGACATAAATCTGATTGCTGCTATGTCTGATGAGGATGAGGAGAATTCGCCACTTCAGGTATCGGAAATGTTTGTTGCTTCCCCATGGTATTCAGATATCGTCTATGTTCTTCAAAATTTGTCACCACCGCCCGGCATGAATAGAAACAAAGGTAGAAATTTGAAACTGAAGGCTGCAAAATTTTGTATTTTGAATTCTGCACTTTATTAGAAAGATCCGGGTGGTGTATTATTGAATTGTTTGGTGGAGGAAGAAGCGAAGAAGGTAATGGAAGATTTTCACAAAGGAGACTGCGGGGGTCATCATTTTTGGAAAACAACTGCCAATAAGATTTTGAGAGCAGGGTACTATTGGTCGACATTGTTCGCTGATGTGTATAAGACAGTCAAAGGCTGCCATGAGTGCCAGATTTTCGAAGGAAGACAGAAATTACAGCCATTACCACTCAAGCCTATTGAGGTAAGCGCCCCTTTCCAGCAATGGGGTTTGGATTTCATTGGGGAAATCCATCTTCTTTCCTCAGGACAGCATAGATGGATTCTAACAGCCACCAATTACTTTACGAAATGGATCGAAGCAGTTCCAACAAGGGAAGCCACCGATTCGGTAATTATTTCTTTCCTTGAGAACAACATTTTGTCTCGTTTTGGTTGCCCGAGTAAATTGATCACTGATAATGCAGCGTCTTTTAAATCAAGAAAGATGATTGAGTTTTGTGCTAGGTATAAAATTATTTTGGGACATTCAACCGCCTATCATCCGCAAGGCAATGGTTTGAAAAAATCTTCCAATAAGTCTCTAGTCAATATCATTAAAAAGTTGTTGGACATAAATAAGAAGAGTTGGCATAAGAAGCTGGTAAATGTGCTATGGGCTGATCGGGTAAGTCAAAAGAAGTCCATTGGTATGTCCCCCTTCGAGTTAGTTTATAGAGTAGATACAGTCTTTCCTACCTCACTTGCTGTTCCGGTGGTCAAGCTTCTTCAGGAAGCTGGTAGTGAAGAGAGCCATATGCAGAGAAGGATAAATCAGATGATTCATTTGCAGCAAACGAGAGAAGAGGTCTTCCAGAACACATTCAAATTGCAGGAGAGAATCAAAAAGATCTATGATAGGAAAGCGAAGGCGGATAAATTCCAGTTGGAGGAAGTGGTACTGAAGTGGGATGCTAGGAATGAGGACAAAGGTAAACACGGTAAGTTTGAAAATATCTGGAAAGGTCCATTAAATATTGCAGCATATCGAGGTCAGAATGCCTTTCTTTTGAAGGAGATGAACGGTGAAGACTGTCCAGGAGGGCCGATCAATGGTCGGCTGCTCAAGCAGTACCATTTCTAAGATGTTTTCTGCTGATCACATTGTCATTGTACATATCATGTATTTCAATTTCATTGTAAGTGTGCACTGTAGTCTTTTCTTCAGTCTGGGGCCCGAAGTGAAGGCTATAATTCTGAAGAAGGATTTCAGTTTTGGTTTGAGTCTGTTTAGTCGGTTTGGTTCAGTCATTTCTGTTTTAAAAGTTGAGTCAGTTTGAGTCAAAGTTTCATAAATTCAGTCAAAGGTCTTGAGTTGTTTGGTCAAAATAATGGACTCCATAGCCCAATGGACGAAGGCACTGGTCTGCTCTCCCAGAGATCTGTCGCTCTTGGCACCTCCAAGGAGCTACCATCCCCATTGGAGCCAATGTTATAGTTGGTCTTTACATCCCTCCGTCACAGATCATTTCTCTTATTGCATTTCATTGTTTAGGTGTCTCATTCCGCTCATTCATCTGCATTCCATTAGGGGCATGCCATTGTCTGACGGAAGGGTTTTGTTCTTTTATTTTCCCTCATTCTTGTACCTGCTGGGTTGGTCAAAATTTCTCAAAATTCATCAAAGTTCAGTTCATGTTATTTACAGTCATAGAAGCTGTTTTGGTCAAAAAGAATCATTTTAGTTTCTAGGTCTAGGGTTTGGTCTTTCAAAATTTTAAACAATGCCCGCAGGCCATGAGGAGGTTTTCAATAAGTTTTCAGTTCAAAAATTTTCATCATCAATATGCTCGAGGATGTTTCTTCTTCAAAACTCTGTTTTGAAGAAGAAATTGTCAAAATTGTTTTTGTAATAAATATGTATTTTTCCCGCCATGAAGACTTCAAAGCAGGCTCTGGTTTTCCTTTGCCAAGGTTTAATGTCAACATCCCTGTAAAAAATCAACCAATTTCATCATTCAAAGCTAAGAAATTCAGTGAGGAAACAAAAGACAGAGTTGTATTAAATGAAAAAGTGCCAAAGTCAAAAACATTACAAAATGGGTTTTGAAGAAGCAAAAATTAAAACCATGTCTATATGAGATATTTCTCAAAGCCATTCATTCATTTGCATCAAGAGATATTTAGCAAGTCCAAGAGAAAAGTCGATTTTGAAGTTTGGATTAACGAAGTCTGAGTTTAAAGGGCCGACTGTGTGTTTGAAGACAGCGCGGCGCACTGGGATAGGCCGCGGCGCACCCACTGAGCACGGCGCATAGAGCCGAACAACTCTTTGCATTTTACAATGGGCGCGGCGCACTCGTGAGGCACGGCGCATTGGGCTTGTGCGCGGCGTACAGAGCCCCAAAGGCCAAAATCACTTCCGCTCTACAAAAACTCAATTTGTTTCAGCTCAATTCTTCTCCAAGTAAGTTGGCAAGGCATGTTCAGTGATTTTATTTGTGAGTGGTGTGGTTTAGAAGCGAAAACATTGGATTTTGGTTAATGAAAGAAGTAAACCCTATACCCATATTAAATCTGCTCTTTAGGGTTTGAAAAGAGGTATTTGGTGCTTAAACTATCATCCCACTTTCATTTGTGCTCTCATTACTGTCACATTATTATAACACAGTCCCTCTTCTATTCCCACTGTCCCATATCCCTTTTACCCTTTGTTCCAATGTTTTTGAATCCTCAAACCCTATCATCTACCATCATTTCCCTCCCTTCCTATCATTGATAAAATCCTAATTTTCACAACATTCAAGGGCTGCTTCATTTTCCTTGATTCCACTTAACTCAGGAATGTTTTGCCATTTCATTTACTCTCATTCCTAAAAACTACCCCAATCACTATCACTCATTCCCATTTCACTATCCCAAATCCCCTTATTCCCAATACCTATCACGTATTCCACATCACTTATAAATCCCGAAATCCCTAAGTCCCCCAAACAGTGACTGTCCTCACGCTTAAATCTCACTTGACAATCCTTTTCCCACTGTAATATTTTCTCATAGTCTCTCATTTTATATGTGGCACACTTGGTCTTGAAAAACAAACTCTTGTTTTCACCATACATATATCAGCACATACTTGTTAAAAAACTTGCTTTCAGCATCATGTCAGAGGAAAATTCATCATATGAGCAGGACAGTGATTCAACCGTAGAGCTAAATGTACCGAGGAGGTCTCATAAAAGTGGCAGGCACATCAGAGAGGAGCCCACTTCTTTGGTTCAATTGCAGGCATGCCCGCTTGCAATGACATGCTTTCAGCAACATTCATGTTTTCGGTATTGCGAGATGATATCTCAGATTCAGCACCATCCAGAGTTGGTTTGCTTATTTTTCCTACATTTGCGTGATGGTCATGTAAACCTTGCTGGAGTGAACTTCACTTTGACACCAGAGAACATTTCTGAGGCAACCGGGATACCGAACATTGGTGAGGAGTGGAATAAGAGACAGCAACTGGATAGAGCATATTATGAACCTTACATCAGGCCTGGATATTTGAGGCAGTTGAGCAGAGTATTCCCGTTCCGGTTTTTGGAGTCCTATGCGCCATTAATGAAACTCATCATTAGATACTTCAGCTGTGAGGGTAGATTCTCGCGCCTTTATGCATACCATGTCAGACTCTTGATGCATTTCACGAGGGTGCGACTGATGAATATTCCATACTTCATGTGTCGAAACATAGAGCGGATGACTACCCTTGTGCAGAATAAGACTCCGGAGCAGCAGCATAACAGCATTTATCATTATGCGCTCATTAAAATCATTGTAGTACATCAGCTTGGATTGCAGGGCATCACATGGGATGAGTTCATTTCTCGTGACTTCTTTGCAGCCCCTCAGCCTCCTCCCGAGATTGTTTATGATGAGGCAGAGCCTTCACATCAGTTTGAGGTTCCTGAGACTGAGCCTATCAGTGCTCCAGTGTGTGTGACATATCAGAGAGGCCACAGAGTCTTATTTGCAGTAGTACGACGAGTACTATCTCCACCAGGGGTGGAAGGGGTCTCGTTATCTTCATCAGCAGCGCGAGTACTATCTCCACTTACCGTAGAAGGGGTATCTCCTTCTACATCAGCACAGGTACAGGACAGAGGCAAGAAGCCTATGCACGATGAGGACCCTTCGGGAGGCCAAGACACTGATTTTATACTCATCGATGTGGATTCGATCTCTCCCAGCTCAAAGCTGAAAGAAATCATCCAGGAACAAAAAGATGAGATTGACACTTTGACCATGAAGTTGCAGAGAGCTCAGAGGGTTATAAATTACTTGGAGCAGTGGAATAAACAATTGGAGGATCAGCAGACACTCATAGAGTTGCGGAAAATCCATGAAGACCGGGAATTGGCCCGAAAGAGACTAGGTGGCATGACACCTTTCGAGCGAGAGACTTGGCTTACGAGCGTCAACATTCATCTGGAGAAGTTTTTAGCGAAGGCCAATAGGGACAAATACATGCTCAGACACATGAAGAATCACTATTGGGCCCGCACACACGTTTGCAGAGCAAAAATGAAGATCCTGAAGGCGAGGTTGAAAAAAGCATTGAAACGTCGGAAAATGTCGGATCCACTCCGAATCTTGGCCGAAGCTTCCTTGGCTGAGCATGAGACGTGATGGGAGACCTTCACTCCAAATTTCAGCAAATTTGGAGAAGATATTGTCATTTTGAAAATTTTGGTTGCAAAACAGTTTTTTCCGCCCGACATGTCGCGCCACCCGACGCACACTTATGATTGGGACATCTTCTGAAGGAAAAATTTGCATTTTTGGATTTTTTATGATATATTATGTATGTTCAGGAATGGCTGAAGCATTTCATCAAATTTTGGGCTGCCTAAAGGGCCAAAAACACCTTGAAAATGGCCTTTCTGCCACTTTTTGCACCAGCAGGAACCAGTCTTGGGAGATTGCAGTTTTGGAGGGGCAAATGACATCCAAATTGAAAAATTCCACTTGGGTTGGATAGCAGACATCTAGGTCTTTCCAACGAGCTATCATGAGCTCAATTTTGACTTTGGAAAGTGCCTCAAAAATAGGCTCAAAGTGGCGCGACGCATAGATAATTTGGGCGCGGCGCATAGAGGAATTTTGCCCAAATTTCACTTTTCAGCTCAGAAATTCGGCCAGTTTTACTAGTTTTACTTTTTCATGTGATGATTGATCTATCTTGATGTAATTTGGTAACCATGATGTAAATTTGGCATGTTTTTACTTTTTCTAGAGGATTCATTCACTAAAAAGTGAAAATTAAGTGAATGGATCAGTTTCCTAGCATATAGAGGCAAGTTGTTTGGCTGCCTAGATTTTAGTTCCATGTTTAGAATTGGTTGAAACAGCTCCTAGAAGGATGAGCTCGACCCCTAGAGGCATGGGATGGGGTTAGGATGGTCTATATATTGTATTTTCTGAGACATTTTCAGGGTTGGATACTTTGGAAAAGTTTGGCACCTCATTGTACATTCATTTTAGATTTTTGGCAAAGGAAAGACCAGATTTTTGCAGCACTTGTTGGGATCCTTGTGGCTTCTGAGTTTTGATGATGTTATTCTCATGTTATTGTAAGTTTCATTAATGTTATATGTATGCCATTTCCCTTCTCTTTTCTTCTGAATTAAACAAATGAGTAACTGAGGTAGAATTCATTGATTTGCTGGTGCTCTGCCTTAGACTTTTGTTTAGTTTTATATTTTTTTCGTCAGTTTGAAGAGGATCCTTGCACTCTCTTGCCCTCTTCAGCTCCTCAGCAGTCTTTTCAATCCATTCATTTGATCTCAGACATCAAATCCGCTGCCTACCTCGCCCCAACTTGAACTCTGCAAGAATTTGGCCTCATCCCCAAGCCCAAAATTGTTTTTCCCTTTTTCCAACAAAAACCCCAAAAAACCAAAATCAAACCCTCCTATTTGTTTATCTAGCCTAAAATCAGTTTTTTTTTTAGTCATCTCAATCCCCTTTGAATATTTTCATCGAGATTGACCCGGAGAGAGCCCTCTCCTGTCCTTGTAGGGCTAGTTACGAGGCTGAGCGTGGTATAATGTTGTCCTTTTTCTGCCTTATTTTAGCCTAAGGTGGATTTAGGAACTAACAGAAACCATAGAAAGCTCTAGTTCCTCAAAGAAGGGAGAAAACAACATGTAAACATTGTTCCAAAGAGGGGCATGATGACGCCCACTATTGGAAACTACATCCCGAACTAATACCAAAGAAACCAAATAAAAAAGGGAAACAAAAGAGGACTGTCACCACACAAAAAGATCTTGGATCCAATTCAGGAAATGAGACCAAGATTGTAGCCATGGTTAACAAAGGAAAGGAACCCATAGAAAGTATAAGTTCCTCAAATAGTCACAACAACACTCCAAATGAAGAAACAAGGATAGACCATGTTAGAGTGATTTCAAATCATACAAATATTGATGCATTGTTTGATAGTGGGTCACAACCAAACCTAATTTCAGAAGACTTGGTCAAAAATCTTAACCTTGAAAATGTACCACATCATAAACCATACCCTTTGGGTTGGATAGTTAAGAATTCCAATTTACAGGTTAAAAGGAAATTCATATTTCGATTTGCTATTACTGCAAACTTTGTTGATGAAGTCGAGTTAGATGTGGTTCCACTTGACATTTCCAAGATTATTTTGGGAATTCCATATTTGTATGACAGGAAAGCGGTGTTTTATCCCCATGAGAACAAATATCATTTTTTTAACGATGGGGTGGAGTATATTGTGAGAGCTCATCACAAAAAACTGAATATTTCTTTAGTTAATGCAGGGAAAATGAAGAGGCTATTTAATGCAAGTAAAAATTTTGTGCTTCTCATGATCAAGAAAAAGGATGATGTTGACTATGAATCTTTTGAAGTATGTGATGACAAATTAAAAATTGTTTTGTTTGATGTGGTAACTCAGCATGGCGAGATGTTTCAAGAACCAAATGGGTTACCTCCCAAGAGGGGAATTCTACATGAGATTCAGCAGCAGCAGGATGTTTGATGGCAGTGTGGGTGCAGGCATTAAGGAGAGCTGCTCAAACTTAGATAAAAAAATTTCTAATTTAGGAGGAATTAGCACTTGGTCTTCAATTCCACTCTCGGTCATCAAAATTTATTAAGTTTGTTTGATAAAAACTAATAAAAGACTTTTGGAAGCAAAAAGTCCCTTCTATCCTTTGAGAACATTATAACTCACTTTTATAACATTCGGAAGCATAATAATCCAAGTTAAACCAATGTTTTGAAAAACCTTCGGAATGTATAATTTACTTTGAAACAATGTTTTAAACCTTCGGAATCTTTAGACCTTCGGAAATATTATAATGCACATTATAATATAGTTAATGACCTTTGGAAATGGGTTTCGGACTTCAACATAAGAATTCATATAAAAGAAGACTTAAAACTTTTTCGCAAGGGTATCGGAATTCAAACCTTAATAAATATCTGTTTCATAAACTATCGGGTCCATACCTTATTATTATTCTCCACACAGCTATCAACATGATCACTGTCGGATCTCCAACGATCACGATCGGACGGTTATCGCATTCAATTGACCCGCGCACTTTATCACTTAAAAGTAACGTGAAATAGGTGGTATCTCACCTGTGACGTTTCGCGTTCTGATTTGATCGCGTTCAAAATGAAAAAACCACCCGCACGCCAAGAGCTGTGCGACAACATTAAGTGGTTTCTCGAAAACCGCGTGTCCTTCAAATTTTCGCTTTTCGGTCGCATTGACATGGATTTTCTACTGTTTTACAGTTTAAATTCACTTTCTTTGAAAACCTTCCTTCTCCGCTCTGTAACTTAATAATAAAGACCAATTATCACTGTCGATCTCAAGCCAGAAAACCCAAATTCTTCGCTTTCCTCTGAACCCTTTAAACATAAGTTAATAACATTCAAATCCAATGCAGAATAAATAAAAATCAAATGGATCTTCGAAGGGATGAAACCCTCTGGGAACTTTCCAAGAATACAACAAATAGTGAAAATTCTGCAATTTTATTAAAACAGAGGGAAAACCCTCTCAATCCAATCTTCTACGGCCCAAATCTGATTTTCTTCTTCTCAGAGGTTACAATTTATAGGTTTTACATAACATTCGACCTCTTCTTGAGGATTGAATTCTTCAAATTTAGATAAAATCATAATTACATAACATTTTCCTTAAATCTATCAATTGAAGGCTAAATATACTGAATCTAATCTAAAACTGCTCAATCTTCCTAAATACTAGTTCAACCCTATGTAGTACAACTATAAATTGACAGCTCAAGGTACCAACACCTTTGCTTGTAACTTTTTTTGGATTTTGGGAATAATTAATGAAGCCTTTTGTCTCTAAGCCTCATGCTCCTGCATCAGACTCCTGAGGACAAAAATCTTCATGGGCTCTTGTCCATGAGCTCCTCCACAGAACTGCCAATTTCTGCAGCATGGTTTCTGTCATCCAGGTAGCATCCTCAATTGGTTGATCCTTCCACTTGATCAAATATTGAAAATACTCATGTCCCGTAGTCTTCTTAAACACTTTCCTTTCTAAGATCCTCTCTGGCTGTAATGTCTTTGCTATGGGTAACTGCTTTACCCAGTCAATATATTCTCTGTCTTCTGGTCTGTCATCTGTGCCACCATCTTCATATCTGTACAAATCAGAAACATTGAATATTGGAGATATTCCAATATCAGATGGTAATTCAATTTCATAAGCATTCGCGGAAAACTTTCTCAATATCCTGCATGGTCCTATCTTTTTTAATTTTAACTTGTTATACTCCCTCTTTGGAAATATTTCTTTTCTTAAGTGTGCTAAAATGAAATCACCAACTTCAAAATTAGCTTCTCTTTTTCTCAAATCTGCTATGTTTTTGTACTTGATGTTGCTGTCTTGTAGTTGTTGCTTTACATGTTCATGTATTGCTTGAATTTCTGAAGCAAACTCCTCTCCTTCAGCACTTCTCATTTATTCTTTTCCCAAGTTCCTCAATTCAGATACTCCTCTTGGGTGCATTCCATAAACTATATGGAATGGACTCTGTCCTATACTTCTGTTAAGTGAATCATTATATTCATACTCTGCCTGTGGTAAAATATGATTCCAATGTTTAGCATGTTCTCCTGCAAGACTTCTCAAAATATTACCCAAACTTTTGTTCACTACTTCAGTCTGCCCATCAATCTGAGGGTGATAATCTGAGCTAAAACTTAGTTTAGTACCAAGCTTCTTCCACAATGTCCTCCAAAAATGACCAACAAATCTGGTTTCTCTATCAGATACAATACTTTTAGGTAACCCATGTAATCTGACAATCTCCTTGAAAAACAAATTGGCAACATGAGTAGCATCACTAGTTTTATAACATGGAATAAAATGTGCCATTTTTTAAAATCTGTCAATTACAACATAAACTGCATCATTTCCTCTCTATGTCTTAGGCAATCCTAAAACAAAATCCATACTTACCATATCCCAAGGTCTGTCTGGAATAGGTAATGGAATGTACAAACCTGCATTTTGACTTTTCCCTTTTGCATATTGACAAACTTTACAATTCTTCACATACTTTTCCACTTCAGATCTCATCTTTGGCCAAAAATAAAAATGACTTAGTTGCTCATAAGTCTTATCAACACCAAAATGTCCAGCGAGTCCACCACTATGTTTTTCCCTGATTAAATTTTCTCTCATAGAACAATTTGGTATGCACAACTGATTTCTTTTGAACAATAAACCCTCTTGCAAGAAATAATCTAACCACTGACTTCTGTCTATCAAAACAGGATTACAACATGCTTCAAATGCTTCTTTGAAATCCAAATATGTCTTATAGAGTTCTTTAATAAAATCAAAACCTAACACTTGAATTTGACTTTCTTGAACAAGAATGTTTTTCCTACTCAAGGCATCAGCTACCTTGTTTGCTTGACCACTTATATGCTTCAATAAAAATTTAAAACTTTGAAGATATTCAACCCATTTTGCATGTTTTTTATTCAATTTAGGTTTTTTCATAATATACTGTAAAGTATTATTATCTGAATATAGCACAAAATCTTTAGACATTAAATAATGTCTCCACTTCTTCAATGATTGTACAATTGCATAAAATTCCTTATCATAAGGAGAGTACTTCTTCCTTGTCTCATTTAGCTTCTCACTGAAATATGCTATAGGCCTATCTTCTTGACTTAATACATCTCTAATATCTTCCCCACTGGCATCACATTTTACTTGAAATGGTTTATTAAAATCAGGCAAAACTAAGACAGATTTCTCAGTTATCTTTTGCTTCAAGAACTGAAAATTCCTTTTAGCTTCAGCAGTCCACTTGAATGGTTGTTTTTCCTTTATGGTTTCAATGATAGGTGCATTGATCTTACTAAAATTCCTTATGAATTTTCTATAAAAACTAGCAAGACCATCAAAACTTCTTACCTCAAAAACACTTTTAGGTGAAGGCCACTCCACAATTGCCTTTATCTTCTCTGGATCCATTTTTAATCCTTCGACAGAAACAACAAAACCTAGATATACCAATTCTTCTTTCATGAATGAACATTTCTTTAAATTTATCAGTAACTTATCTTGATGTAACTTCCTTAAGACATAATTAAGATGTCTCAGGTGTTCTTCTTTTGTTTTGTTGTAAATTAATATATCATCCAGATATACTATTGCAAATTTACCAATAAATTCCTTTAATACTTCATTCATAAGCCTCATAAATGTGCTAGGTGCATTTGATAAACCAAAAGGCATTACCATCCATTCATACAATCCCTCATTTGTTTTAAAGGTTGTTTTCCATTCATCTCCTTCCCTTATCCTAATTTGATGATACCCACTTTTCAAATCTAGTTTTGAAAAATATCTTGCTCCACTCAAACAATCTATCAAATATTCAATTCTAGGTAAAGGAAATCTATACCTGATTTTTATCTTGTTGATTTCTCTTGAATCAGTGCACATTCTCCAACCTCCATCTTTCTTCAGACATAATACTGTAGGTACTGCACAAGGACTCAAACTTTCTTTGATCAAACCTTTGTCAACCAGTTCCTGCACTTGCTTTCTGATCTCTTCATTTTCTGTAGGAGTCATTCTGTAAGCTACTTTGTTTGGAAAATTTGATCCTGGAATCAAATCTATCTGATGGTTGATTCTTCTACAAGTGGTAATTCATCACGCAAATCATCCACAATAATATCACAATAATTCTCCAACTTTTCTTGAATTTCAATTGGCATATCAGGAATTTTAGTAGAAGTAAATACTACCTTAGGTTTGCAAACTAAAGCAAAATTTACCTCATCATCTTCAATCTGTTGCAAGTATTTTTTTCCACTCAAAAATAAAGCTTTTGGATCAGACTTTTTACTTGATGCATCTTCTTCTTCCATAGGTAACAATGTTGATTCATACCATCTTTGAAAAACTTGTAAGTGTTTCTCTTTCCATCATGTACCGTTGCTCTGTCATACTGTCAAGGTCTACCCAGCAATATGTGACACACATCCATAGGCATCACATCACACATGATTTTATCTTTGTAGCTGCCCATTTGCAATTCTATTTCACATTGTTCCTTTACTATAAGTTGATGTCCCTTCTGAAGCCATGACACCTTGTAGGGTTTTGGATGCTCCCTTGTCTTCAATTTCAACTTCTATATCACCTCTATAGAGACCAAATTATCTGTACTGCCACTATCAATTACCAATTGACAGCATTTCCCTTGAACTTTGTACACACTTCTGAACAAACTCTTTCTTTGTGTTGGTTCAGCAAATTCCTTTGTTTGTTTTAACACAACCTTGTTAACCACCAAAGATTCTCCTTTCTCTGGCATAATTTCTTTCTCTGTTACAAGCAACTTTTCTGCTTCCTCTTCAGTCTGAGCAACATTTGCATTTCTCTAGTTTGTCCCCACATTCTCTGGACATTCATAAGCTCTATTTCCTAATTTGTTACATCTGTAACATCTGACTTCTCTTCCTCTATTTCTGCCTCCTCTTCCTCTTCCTCTATAAGGACTTGTTCTACCACTTGTATCACCTTTTGTGGGTGCATACTGAGGTGAGATGTTGCTAGCTCCATCTCTTGGTGTTGTAGATATTCCTCTACCACCTTGACTTCCTCTTCCTCAGAAAGTACCTCTTCCTTTGGCAAATTGCTTTCTTATGATTTTTTCTTCAGCTTTTAAGGCCATCTGGTAAGCCTCTTCTACTGTTTTAGGAGACAATATACTTATCTCATCTTGAATCTCCATTCTAAGACCATTTATGTACCTGGAAATCTTCTCTGCTGTATCTTGAATTTGTCCTGCTCTTATGCTCGCTTTGTAAAATTCTTCTATGTATTCTTTTACTGTCATTAATCTATGTCTAAGATTTTGCATCTATCTAAATAATGAAAATTGATAATCACTAGGCAAGAACTTACCTCTCAACTTTGCTACCATTATGTTCCAATTCTTGATTGGCTGCTTACCAACTCTCCTTCTTTCTGCTTGCACCCCATCCCACCAAAGTGCTGCATGTCCTTTCAACCTTGTGACAACAAACTTAACTCTCTTTTGTTCACCCATCTCTTCATAATCAAAGCATTTATTCATTTCATTGATCCAGTCTATCAATTCTTCTGGATTCAATCCTCCTGCAAAAGTTGATACTTCAAGTCTAGGTTTAGATGTAGATCCTAAAACTGATTTAAAGAATCTCATATCAGGAGTAAGCTCAACATTTTCTTCTTCTTCTTCTTCAGCTTCAGGTTCACTGACATCTTCAGGATCTCTCTGTTGTCCTACTTCAATTGCTTCCAATCTGGCTTGAATTTTTTGCATAGTCTCCAGTACTTAAGCATTCGCAACTGGTCTACCTCTTCTTCTACCAGCACCACCTCCTCTACCAATTCTGACAGCCATATTGGATTTATTTTTCTGACTTTTGGAAGCTTGTTTAGTGTCTGAAAAATGCTCTGAAGACTGCTTTGATACCACAAATGATGGTAGTGTGGGTGCATGCGTTAAGGAGAGCTTCTCAAACTTAGTTACAATGTTTTCTAATTCAGGAGGAATTAGCTCTTGGTCTTCAATTCCACTCTCGGTCATCAAACTTTATTAAGTTTGTTTGATAAAAACTAATAAAATACTTTCAGAAGCAAAAATTCCCTTCTATCCTTTGAGAACACTATAACTCACTTTTATAACATTCGGAAGCATAATAATCCAATTTAAACCAATGTTTTAAAAACCTTCGGAATGTATAATTTACTTTGAAACAATGTTTTAAACCTTCGGAATCTTTAGACCTTCGGAAATATTATAACGCACATTATAATATAGTTAATGACCTCAGAAATGGGTTTTGGACTTCAACATAAGAATTCATATTAAACAAGACTTAAAACCTTTTCGCAAGGGTATCGGACTTCAAACCTTAATAAATCTTTGTTGCATAAACTATCGGGTCCATACCTTGTTATTAACCTCCACGCAACTATCAACGCGATCACCGTCGGATCTCCGACGATCACGATCCGACGGCTATCGCGTTCAATCGACCCTCACAATTTATCACTCAAAAGCAACGCGAAATAGGTGGTATCGCACCCGTGACATGTCGCGTTCTAATTTGATCGCGTTCAAAATGAAAAAAACCACCCGCACGCCAAAAGTTGTGCGACAACAATAAGTGTTTTCTCGAAAACCGCTTGTCCTTCAAATTTTCGCTTTTCGGTCGTGTTGACACGAATTTTCTGTTGTTGTCCAGTTTAACTTCACTTTCTTTGAAAACCTTCCTTCTCCGCTCTGTAACTTAATAATAAATACCAATTATCACTGTCGATCTCAAGCCAGAAAACCCAAATTCTTCGATTTCCTCTGAACCCTTTAAACAGAAGTTAATAACATTCAAATACTACACAGAATAAATAAAAATCAAATGGATTTTCGAAGGGATGAAACCCTTTGGGAACTTGCCAAGAATACAACAGATAGTGAAAATTCTGCAATTTTATTAAAACAGAGGGAAAACCCTCTCAATCCAATCTTCTATGGCCCAAATATGATTTTCTCCTTCTCAGAGGTTACAATTTATAGGTTTTACATAACAGTTGACCTCTTCTTGAGGATCGAATTCTTCAAATTTAGATAAAATCCTAATTACATAACATCTTCCTTAAATCTGTCAACTGAAGGCTAAATATACTGAATCTAATCTAAAACTGCTTAATCTTCCTAAATAGTAGTTAGACCCTATCTAGTACAACTGTAAATTGACAGCTAAAGCTACCAACACCTTTGCTTGTCTCTAAGCCTCATGCTCCTGCATCAATGTTCCACTTCCAAACATTGGTATGTATCGCATGTCAATTGTTGAGAGTTTGGAAATCAAGAATAAAGTTCAAGAATTTTTTAAAAAATGTATCATACGCCCATCTACTTCTCCATGTGGTTCACCAATTGTTTTGGTACCAAATAAGGACAAGATTTTGCGCATGTGCATCGATTTCCATTCACTGAATAAAATCATGGTAAAGAATTGCTACCCACTCCCATGCATTGATGATTTGATAGATCAATTATAGTATGCAATATATTTCACTAAGTTATACTTGTGAAGTGGTTATCATCAAGTTAGAATAGCTGAAGATGAAATTTGGAAAATTGATTTTAAAACTAGACAAGGATTGTTTGAGTGGCTAGTTATGGCATTCGATCTAAAAAATGCCCCAGCTACTTTCATGAGAGTCATGAATGATGTACTTAGACCATTTATATATGACTTCGTCGTTTTTTACTTATATAACATACTTATATTTAGCCAATCAAGAGAAGAACATGTCATGCATGTGAACAAGGTACTTGATGTCTTGAAAAAAGAGAAATTATTTTTAAAGATGTCGAAGTGCGAGTTTTGCAATACTTCTTTGGTGTATTTGGGACACATTGTTGGAGGAGGTGAGTTGAAGATAGACCCTTCCAAAGTAAAGCTCATTATGAATTGGCCCAAGCCCAATACAGCTACAGAGGTAAGAAGTTTTCTTGGAGCAGCACAGTATTGGAGGAAATTCATTGCTAATTTTTCTTCCATTGTAGCTTTGATACATGCATTGACAAGTGTCAAGAAAGTCTTCCATTGGGGAGATGTGCAGCAAAAATAATTTGATTCTTTAAAGCAAAAGATAAGTTTAGCACTGGTATTGGCTCTTTTGAATATTAGATAGCCATTTGAGATCCAAATAGATGTAATTGATTATGATATGGGAGCAGTTCTCATGCAGCATGGTAACGCTATTTCATTTCATTCTGAATTTTTTAATGGAGCTATGACTATTTATCCCACCTATGATAAAGATTTATATGCATTGGTACAAAGTGTAAAGAAATGGAAGCACTATTTGATGGGGAAGATACCATTATCCATATCGACCATCAGCCATTGCAGTACTTACAATCACATTCAAAGTTGCAACAATCAAGACATTTCAAATGGATGGTATTTCTACAACATTTTAATTTGGTTATCAAGTACAAAAAGGGAATCTGCAATAAGGTAGTTGATATGCTCTCTAGGCCTATTGTAAATTCATCTATTATACTCAATCACAATTCATTTATGCATGAAATTTACATTGAACAATATGCATATGGTAGTGATTTTCAAGATGTGTATGAAAGCTTGAGTCAAGGAAACCAAAATGAAGAGTTAGATTATCCTATGCATAACAGTTTTTTGTATCACTTGGGCAAGTTATATATACCACAGGGAGAAAGAAACAATATCATAAGGGAGATGCACACATCATTGATTGTTGGACATTTCGGTGTGGGCAAGACAGTAGCGAATCTCCAAAGGTATTGTTTTTGGCCACGCATGATTGATAGTGTATCTCATTTTATTAGAGGATGGTCTTTATGTGCAATAAGTAAGCCTAGTAATAGGAAACTTGGATTGTACACTCCACTTTTGGTTCCTTCACATCCTTAGGAGAGTATCTCAATGTTTTTTGTAGGTGGTCTTCATATGTCAAAGAAAGGTCATGATTACTTGTATTTTGTGGTAGATAGGTTCGGAAAAATGTGTCTTTTTATGACATGTAAGAAAAAAATTACAGCTGAACAAACAGCTAATATTTTATTTCAAAATGTATGGATTCAATTTGGTCTTCCTACTTCTATTGTAAGTGATCGAGATTACTGGTTTGTTGGGAATTTTTCGGAAAAATTATGGGACATGATGGACACAAAGTTGAAGAAGAGTACAACATTTCATCCGCAAATAGATGGTCAGACCAAGGTGGTAAATAGGGTAGTCATTCATATTCTTAGAGGCTATTGCAGCAAACATCCCAAGTTGTGGGATGAACAGTTGCATTACATTTAGCATGCATACAACAGGGCAAAGCATTCTTCCACAAAAACATCGCCATTTGAGGCATGTCTTGGGTACTTTCCAAGATCGCCTTTGGACTTAATATTTGAGAAATATGTCACATTAGATGGTCATAGTGACATAGATAAGGCAAGGAAGTTCATTGAAAAAATTCAGTTGATACATCACACAGTGCAAGAGCAACTTGAAAAGAGTCAAAGTAGCTACAAGGCAAGCCATGATAAACACTGTGTTGATCAAAAATTCCAGGTTGGAGATGAAGTTTGGTTATATATCAGCAAAGAAAGATTACAAGGGGAAGGTAAAAATCTCAAGCCAATCTATTATGGTCCATTCAAAATTCTGGAAAATATTGGAACTAATGCATTTAAGCTACATTTTCCAGCTTATATGCAAATTTATTTTGTCGTTAATGTTGATAGTTTGAGATTGTTTGAGCCCCCTTTGATTGATGATCAAGGAGAGTATGTTTATCAGCCATCAATAGATGATTTCTCACCAAAATATCTTGATTAACTTCAACAATATCTCATACTTGACAGAAGAATTAGAACTTCAAGGAGAGGGAATGTTGAATACTTTAGAGTGGGACTCAAGGGACAAAATCCTTCAAAGGCAAAATGGATGGAGAGTGAAAGGGTGAGGTAGTTGTACCCTCACCTGCTGAAAAATTGATAATATCTTTTGGGGTCCAAAAGGCTTCTAGTGGGGAGGAATGATCAGAAGATCAGTATTTAGCTAAAAATGAAAGTGCTCAGAAATTATCCAAACCAAAGTGATTGGATAGATATCGTCACCAGGATTCCAACACAACTCGTTTCATCAAAATTTGAGTTCTTATGAGTGAGTTTGTTGTTCGCTTTCCCAAACAGGTAAAAATTGTGCAGAACAGTGACAGACTGATGACTTGGAAATCTAGTCAACACCTCAGGAATCTTCAAAGAGTATTCTCCAGTTTTCAGCCAATGACACTGTGACAAGTGTCATCACCATATTCGCCAATGTTGCTTGGGGAAGTTGAATTTTTCTCCTAATCCTAAGTTTGGAATTAACTATGGTGGATTATTATTATTAATGGTTGAATTTTTGGGCCAATGGGGAATGCCCACATGGCGCAGCTGAAGGCTGCCACGTGCCCCCCCCCCCCCCCCATGGCAAGGTTGGATGGCATGATTTTTATGCAATGTCAAGTTGGGTGCACACACACATATATATATATATATATATATATATATATATATATATATATATATATATATATATATATATATATATATCACTCCAAAGTTCGAAACCATAGTCAAGGGTTTAATGGCGCAACATATTACATATCAACATATATATCTATAACCAAAGTTTTAATACTATGGTCAAGTCGAAGTTCGCGTCAACAAAATTATATGGCGGGGGTCGAACCCACGACCACCCGCCTACAGCACCACCGCCTTACTGCCACACCATACACTTGATCCTTGATTAACATAGGATCCCGCATATACTTAATTTATGTTCCCTTTACAGTTGGGGGTTCGGAGGGGGTTAACCCCCTCCCACATGTCTACGCACTCGGAACCAATGTCTAAGGCATATTTTGACGGAGTTTTTAAAAATCAATTAAGTCGTGTATTAACGATAATCCGTGGTTATACCATGAGAATATGAAATTAGCGCTAAGATGTGGTTAGCGCTAAATGCGCCCACTAACCACAATTAACTCATTCTTATCGTTTAATTAAGTGTGCGCTTAACTTGGCAGAAGGTTTAGCAAACCCTCCAAATGCGAAGAAGCTCCACATTTAGTGGAGTTAACTGGCAGACTTCCAGAATTAGTGGAGAAAAACTAGGAAAATTTGGTTTTTCCATAACTGAGGCAATTTTTGACCAATTTTGGCTCAGGAAGAGTCATTCTTGGTAGATTTTGATGTTTTGGAGCAATTGGAGTAGGTTACAGAGGCAACGGGATACTATAAATAGCGGTTTTATACAATTGAATCTAATACAAAGGGCCACACTATGAAGCTGGACCAAGGAGATGTAGCCCAGGAGGAGTGAACTCCTTCATCAAACACTTGTGTATTTTTCTATGTTATTTGTGCTTGCTATGTTTTTATATGTTGTTGTTCAAAATTGAGTTTCCATGCTTTTAAGTTCATGAAATACACTTAATCTCATCAATTTTAATGAATTTTCAATCATAAACACATGTATATACCCTTGCATAAGGAGCAAACCAAAGCACTTTCATGTTAATTCTGAAACTGATATTAGTACAACATTAACTAACAATAAATTTCAGGTCAGTTTCTCTTCCTGCAAGTCTTGGTTTTGAGATGGGCTTTTGTTCTTAACAAGGTGACTTTTCTTCTTTTGGATGGCAAGAAAGTATGCCAGCATAACTCCTTGCATTATCCTTTGTACTTGATGATTCTCCTTTGAAACTAATTCCAAATTTTTCATATTGAGGTTTTTGAGTATTAAGAATGTTATCAAGTGCTTGAGAGCTTTTCCAACTCCTTTTGACTTGCTCCAATTCCTTTCTTAGAGATATTATTTCAGCTTCACGTTTTTCATAGATATCTTCCTTCTCTTTTAGCCTATTGTTCAAGAAGTATTCCCTTATTTTTGCTTCCTCCTTTTCTACTTTGAGAGAAATGATCTTCTTTCATAAATTATCATTTTCTTCAATGATACTTATTAGTAATTTATCCATGTTTCCTTCGTCTTCCAGTTCTGGATCATCATTAGTGAATGCCATGAATAACACTTCTTTTCTTCCAACATAGTCATTTTCCTCATCTCATTCATCATCACTACCTTTGTAATGAGGGATATTTCTAGTTGATTTCTTCTTGATGAATAAAAATTCATCTTCATCAAACTCATCTTTTTTGGAGAATAATTTCTTCTTATTAAACCCTTTATTTTTGTACACCATCCTTTTAGAATCCTCTTCATCATCACTATCATGTTTATGAGGACATTTTGCAGCATAAGGACCTATTCTTCCACATTTTAAACAAATAAGAGGGTACTTACCTTTTAGCTTAGATCCCTTCTTTAGCCTTCGTACAAATTGAGCTAATTCAGTTTCAGCATCAGAGTCATCATTGTTGTTATTCCATCCTTTTTCTTTTTTTGGTTATTTTGAGGCTTCGAATGTTACTTCTTTGGAATTTGGAATTCCTTTCCTCATCAAAGGCAACGAGAATTCCATGAAGTTCATCCATATTTAGAGTATCTAGGTCCTTCATTTCTTCTATGGCACTTACTTTGGAGTCAAATTTGTCAGGAAGATATCTCAGGATTTTTTGAAGAATAGTGTTTTCTTCAACATTTTCTCCTAACCCTCTAAGAGTGTTAACCACTTCAGCTACTTGGAGAAAGTATGATGAAATATCTTCTTCGTCATCCATTTTCAGACTTTCGAATTGACTTCTGTGAGTTTGAAGCTTTTCCTTCTTAATTTTGGAGTCCCCATCATATAGGGCAATCATCTTATCCCATACATCTTTGGCCGAGTCACAATTCATGACTTTTGTGAATTCAGAATCAAAGATTCCACTAGAGATGGAATTTAGAGCTTTGGCATTAGAAATTTAGGGTTTTCTTTCTTCTTGATCAGTTGGAAGAGTGGGGGGAGATTTGTACCCATTCAAAACAGAATGCCACACTTCAGGACCAAGGGACATTAAAGATTAGGACATCCTCTTCTTCCAAAAACCAAAATTTGTTCCATCGAACATAGGCAGCATCCATGTCACTTCTATGTTCTTCATTTTGTCTAAGAATCCTTCTTCCAGCTGTTAGGCTAATATTGAAGAAGCTGGATCTGATTCCAATTGTTATAAATACTGAGAGGGGGGTGAATAAGTATTTCTTTTCAATTGTTATTTAACCAATTAGATTCTTCACAATTAAAAACAGAGAAATGAATAATTTTATTATAGAATGAAGGATAATGATCCTTTTACAAATGAATGAGTACAATTATGTTTAAGGGCACCAACCCTTCAACCTTCCAGGCTCCAACATGTTTCCAAGCCCCAACTTGGACTTTATTTAGGCTCCAACCTCTAGGGCTTCGACCCTATCCTTCTCAAGGCTCCAACCTTGTGTTTAGAGGCACCAACCCCTAGGACACCAATCCTTCAGTATTATTTGGATAGAAAATGTGTGATGTACTTAATTGAATTTCCTTCACATATTCTTCACTGTACAATTACTTCCAAAAATTCTTCAATATGCTTCACTGTCAACTTGTCTTCATCACTTGCCTTCAATTAATCCATCATTGTCGTTGTCTTCACTATCTAAGAGGAAAAATGTCACTACTTGAATATACAAGAGATTTCACCACAGGTACACCAGCAAATTGAATTGATTTCACAATTGTCCCAACGAAATTCCACTATTGAGTATCTTCAACAAAAATTATGGATTGTTCAATGCTTCACTTGTCTTCAAAAATTGTCTTCAAATGTCTCCAAAAAGGGGTATTGAGAATTACCGAATCACAGATCCGAGCTCCACAAATAATTGTTAATGCGAGCTATTAGTGATAATTTTGCTCTAGGTTACTGGTGTTTAATCTGAGTCTCCACCAAGATGAGCTCGACAGGCTTGTTGTCACTTCGAGCTTCTTCACAATTCTAATCCTTCACAAGTCCAGACAAAGATATAATTTTAATCCTCCACAGGTGACTGAGTTATTACAAATACGATGTGAAGTCTGAGCTGCAATGAAAAGGAGGTTCTATAGCTATCACAGGTCCGAGCTGAAGACACTAGCTACTCTGAGCTTACTATTCTCACAAGTTGTCACAGGTCCAAGGCATAAACAAGTTCAAAATTTTCTTATAGGCATTTGTCATTAAAGGCTATCTTGAGGCTGAAATAACTTAATATTACTATAGCATGATCTGAGCCACTGTAATACAAAAAACAATCTGAACTACCATGATTTACACAGGCCCGAGAGTGATCAACTTGTAGGTTCATGTGTAGTTAGATTTGTTTCAGATATCAAATGACCAAAAGAATTATTCTTTAACTTTACGCTCCTTATTTATGTCTTCAAGTTCAGGAGATTTGAACTAAAATATCTTCTTCTATGATGGGTGACCGAAATTGATGATTTGAGAAATGAAACGGATCACTGATTTATAGTGGTTCAAACACTGAACAGGCAGGCCGACTTAGGTAGGATGGAACAGGTCGGCTCTGAGACCAGAAATTATGTATTAATTTAAAAATTCAATAACTCTCAAACCGCTTGGAGTTTCGGGCTGAGTAATAGCTCGTTGGAAAGCTAAAATTACGCTCTTTCAGATGGTTAAGGTATTATGAAATAATTTTGCCTCAATGCTATCAAAAAATTTATTTTTAATGTTATTAATCCTTTGTGATTGCAGAAATAGAATGAAGGACCTCTTCATTAAATCCTTTGACTTTGCTTCGTCATGCTTGCCTTCATTATGCTTGCTGGTCATCATTCATGGATATTGACATCAATTAAAACTAGAATATCAGTCCCTCTTAAGACATTATGTGCAATACCATCGAATTTACGATGGTTCAAGACATGCCAGAAGACCACCAAGGCCAGGCTGATTAAAAAAAATATTGACATTAATTTTTATAATTTTAGATGATACAACCAATTTTAGTCATACAGACGTACTTTTCTGTTGAAACTTATTACCATATATAACAGTGACCCTTAGATACAACCAAGTGCCTGATTCGAAGTGATTCATGGTTTGTATTAACCACATCCTTACTAATATCAAGGAGTGGTACCCAATCATTCCCTGATAACAATTTTTTATGACCACTGTGTATACAAGTATGGTGTAGCAATTTTGGAAACAACAATAATATTTTTTGTAAGTAGATTTTGAATGTTCCATATATGGTCATTATGGAACATAAACATTGTATTCAACCACCCCATCTTCCACGTGCAATTAGGATTATGGCATAATACCACCTGCAATTGTGAATGTAACCATGGAGACAGCTGGTTCACTCGATGATGGTGTTGCAGGCCCTAGACTTATGGATGTATGCATTTTGAGTACCCTACTTGGGAAGAAATATCACTCATCTATTATTTGTAAATGATATACTAACTGTTTGTGAAGGTGTCAAAAGAGTCATTGAGAAATTCAAGGGCATTGTGGGCTTACTCTACAAAGCAATGAAAATGATCATTAATATGGACCTCATGAGGAATATCTAAGCACAAAAAAACTTTATTAATGATATTTCACTACAAGGAAAAGACCCTCTTGCAGATGTTTTTTAGGAAGCCCTTATAAAAATAGCCCACATATCTATTTGTAGCAGAGGTCACTGGAGGAGGTTGGCAGGTGGATGTTTTTGCGGTGTGTTTATAATCCTAACACACACTGGTGCGCTTGATATATATGTGACGCATCGGCGCATAGTAGAGGCTAAAGAAGTGTTGCATAGTTATTTTTAAGTACTATGAAAACAACAGTGCACTTCATACATAAAACGCATTTGGTGCGTTTTATATAAAGCACACTAGTGCGTACTATCAAATGGCACACTGAGACACTCACCATTTTGGTGTTATTTATTAACGACAACAGGCTGGTGTTGTTTATGTACAAAGATGCACCGGCATAGGGTTTTTATTGAAAGGAAGCATTGTGTGCTCCATACAAATTGACCTAGTGCATCTTAGTATTCCAGTGCGTCGTAAAGAAGTGTGGTGTGTCATCAAGAAGAATCCGCCTAGCATCTCAGGAATTAAAATTGGTGTTTATTTAAAAAGTATATATATATATATATATCGACCATAAAAAAAAAAAAAACATTTTTACTTGTTACAGTGTTGTAAAGCTCTCAAGCACAGGTGTGACTTTTCCTTCTCTGAGGCGCCCTGCCATCGGTGCTCCCATTTCGCGCATTGCTTATGTCCATTGCTCACTGTGTGGACTTCAAATTTTGCAAAACAATGGGAAAATTTGGTTTTAAGGATTTTGTTGCAAAGATGCCTCCTTGACACGCAAATGCATAGGTAATCTACTTTTTTCTCACCATATTAAGCTTTTAGCGGATCAATTTTTAAAAGTGAGCTAAAATTCATCGTTTTTTTTTTTTGTTTTTTAATTCCTGCGCGATATGTTCGATCTGTTTAGCTCACATAGTTCCCGGTGCTCCATGTAAATTACAGGTCGAGCCACGAACAATGTTAACTAAAACCGCACCGAGCGTTTAATGTGACAGCCTGGTGCGGTACCGAGACAAAACGCACCACAATAACAATAAAATATTGCACTGTGTGTCGGTTTTTGGCCGCACTGACAGTTTAAATTTTTTTTAAATTAACAATTTATTTACGGCGGTGCGTTAGTTTACCCAGACACACTACAATATTTTATTTACGGTAGTGCGTCGGTCAAACATACCGCACCAGGGAAATGTGTGTTTGGTACCACACCTCCAGTGGTAAAATATTGCAAATTGGTGGTGTGTTGCACTATAACAAATGCCTCGGGGTGGATATGTTTTTTCAACGCACCGCCTATAATATTTATGTAAGTAATAGTTTTTTTTTTGTCACCATGAATTAGGTTTTTTAATGTGCACTGTGGACGGTGTGTGATATAAATGTACGCATCGTTGGCGGTGCGTGCCTGTTTTTGTGGTGCACTGAATGTTTTTTTTTTGTTTTTTGGATAAAATTTGTATTTATATATTTGTAAATACATTTGTCATTTAATAAAAACAAAAATTAGGTTTTATGTATGAGGGAAACTGAGTTATTTAATATGTGAATCATTCATTGACGTCAACAGAAAGAGGAAATACAACAACAAGAGAAAAGGGATGACAATTATAACATGATACAACAATGGGAGGCAAGGGAGAGGGAGAGGTTTTTGTAACCTTTCCCTATTATGCCACCCACCCAATTTCTCTTAAGTGATCCAGGCCTCCTTAAGTTCCATAAGGAGGCTACATCCCTGAAGGGGCACAGTGGGTTATTAGGACAGTTGACCTACAAGTGGGATGCCATCCCATAGACATTTTGTGTCGGTTCTGACTAGTGGTACCAGCCCACTGAGGAGGAAATTTATTTTATTACTAGCCTATCTGGGAGAGGGGAGGATTTTCCCGAGTTCCCTAATGTCTCCGCCGGTTGTGCAGCAGGGATTCAATTCATGTAATCCCAGAGATACATTAGGGATGATATACTTTCTCCTACAGATTTTCAAGTGCCTGGTGGACAGCTACGGATTGCTTATTTTCGTCCAAAGGAGGTTAGGTGCCTCTCTCTATTACTGACCACCATTGCACATTATACCAGTGACGGGCTAGCGCATTATTTTCCCTCTTTTATTTTATGTTGGTTCTTTATTCCAGAGGCCACGACTTGTTAGATGGTCTGCCAATTTTTTGTAGTAGTTTTGTATAGCCTTAGATAGATGTCGTTCTCAGTCACGTGGGAGGTTGACCTTCCCTTTTTCTTCAGATTTGTTTTGTTTATTTTTTGAGAGGTTTTCGGAGACGAGGCCTAATTTTTTGTGTCAACCTCGTAGGCCGATGATACAAGTACAGATGCACATGTGGGGCGAGGTAATCCCTAAGTGGGACCTCTCTGAATATCCGGCCAAGATTTCTAGTGATGCACTTGAGCTTCTAGCGAGTGTGGATGATCACATGTTCATGATGGTGTCATGCCCTTACGCAGGTTTGGATTGGCGAGGGTGTACCAACATCCTCTTCACACGCGATGAGCCACCAGATGTTAGAGGTAATATTAGTGTTTTCTTTCAATTAATATAGTTTCATTTTATTGTCTTAATTAATTAGAATAAAATTTATTCTAACACATTTTTAACTTGTTTTATTAAATTGTTTAATGAAATTGTCTAATAATTGTTTTGTACTATATATTTTGTAGATAGTGGCACGTTTATTGGGGACATGCCTCCACCCCCACCATATGATCTGGTAGATGACGAGGAGATGGCGGAGGCCATGAAGGGTGAGATACCTCCCACGGGTGCAGGTACCTGTGGGCATGCGGTGTAGGGAGGACATTCGATTCAAGATGGATTTGGGCGACCGAATATGTAGATTCCTAGTTGATGAGGGATTCTTCCCTATGCCGATCAGAGACATTCAGGCTGATCGTATTCTCACAGTGATCTGGAGGGACATTCCTTGTGATATGATAAGCCTTATGCATAATAACGTCGGAGCTTCTAGGCTACTGGCGACTAGGAGGGATAGACGCCATGGAGATGCGTGACACAAAAACTCATCAGATGATCATGATCATAAGGGGAGTGATCATTCTATTACTCCACCTCCTCCTCCTTCACCTCGCGAAGATGAGCAGCCAGCATCTAGTCTTGAGCAGGCATCTTTTGAGCAGGCACCATCTTAGCAGGCACCTCCTGAGAAGACACCATTTGAACAAGCACGTCCACCTGAGCAAGCACCATTGACTGAGCAGGCCTCCACTAGTTATAGTATTGATGTACCACCAGATATTTGACATTTATATGCAGTTCTATTACAGTTGTATATTTGTAAAATTATACATACATACATACACACACACACACACACATATATATAGTGCATATATTTTATGTTCATGTTGATGTTCTTAATTTACATGTTGGTGTTCATCATGATGTGTATATTGTTAAGTCATGTTAGATATGTTCATTTAATGTGCTTGCAGATAGATGTGTATGTTATAGCAGTTATTTGACACGAAATGTATATTTGATGTTTGTGTTGTGATGATGTTATACAATACTTGTGTTTTGTTAGCGAAGTTGAATGTGTATTTTAGGATATGATGTTTGTACAATGGTTATCATGATCATGATGTTTATTTTTAATATTAAATCATGATATTTATTAAATATTATGTATTGGTAATTGTAAAATTGTAATTGTAATTGTATGTATCGTGATTGTAATTGTAATTTTAATTGTAATTGTATGTAAAATTGTAATTGTATTGTGAAATTTTAAAATTGTGATTGTAATTGTATGACAATAAAGATTGTAATTGTATGAATTGTCATGATTCAATTTTCTTAAAATTGTAAAATTTGTAAATGTGTAAAATTGTAATTGTAATTGTATGTATCGTGATTGTAATTTTAATTTTAATTGTAATTGTATGTAAAATTGTAATTGTAATTGTAGTTGCAATTTTAATTGTAATTGTATGTAAAATTGTAAAATTGTAATTGTAATTGCATGTAAAATTAGAAAATTGTAATAGTAATTGTATGTAAAATTGTAAAATTGTAATTGTATTGTGAAATTGTAAAATTGTAATTGTAATTGCATGTAAAATTAGAAAATTGTAATTGTAATTGTATGTAAAATTGTAAAATTGTAATTTCAATTGTAATTGTATTGTGAAATTGTAAAATTGTAATTGTAATTGCATGTATTGTCATGATTCAATTTTATTAAAATTATAAATTTTTTAAATTTTTAAAATTGTAAACTAATTGTCAAATTTCAACCATAACTACCGTAAAATTGAATCAACGTAAAATTGTAACATGTATATCGTACATATTGTTAAATTACCATAATTGTAAAATTGTGAATTTATAAATTTGTAAGAATATAAATAATTTTAAAATAATAAATCTTGAATAATCTGAATTTTTGTAACATAATAAATTTTAGAAATAATGCAAATAAATTTATGTTTAAAATTATCATTATTTTATTATGATCTTACATACCAAAATTAACAGTATACATTAATACAATTTTTTAAATTTTGAAGATATCATATATATATATATATATATATAGGGTACTTTTATTTAAGTAATGATATAGTGAAAAACCATTTAAATCAATCAAGTTGTATTATTTTAGAAATTGACATAATAAAAAAGAGAACTCGATACAGTACATTGCTTTTGAGATCAACATAATTGCAAATTATCAAGTGAAATTATTTTAACATTAACATAATACAAACCAATTAATTCAAAATACATATTATAACGTTTGGAAAAAAAGAGTCTTAGTTATAAGGTTAAGTCCTCTTCTTTATAAAAACCCATCTTAAATAGTATAAATAATGAAATCACACATGTACCATATCACTATATGTTCTCATCACCGTCATTATCTTCCAGCTTGCTTGGCATGATAACACTATTGTTCTCAAAAATATGTTTTGATCACCATAAAGATTTCGGCCACCATATGATATATAGTTCGACCATAGCATAAAATGCCCATACCTTGGTCCACCAGAGGGGGCACATGGCAGCCCCTGGCTACACCATGAATCTGCCTCTGGTTGGACTATTCCAACTATTTAATAAAGAACATAAAAATGAAATTCGACCTTAGGAGAATATATATATAAAAGTTCACCTTCCAAAATTTTCGGCGAATCTTGCAGTGACACTTGTCACAGTGTCATTGGGAAAAAATGACATAATATATGTTTTCTATTGATTGTGCTAGCATGTCACAATTTTTTCTTGTTCTACAATTTTTTTAGTTGTTTAGGAAAATGAAAAATGGACTCTATATTCCTCATCCGGAGTTGGTTTTTGATGTGATGAATTGCGTCGGATTCCTGGCAACGATCTCTTCGTTGTCGTTTAGTTTCCATTTGATTTTCAGCACTTTAATTTTTTAGCTTTAACAATGAGCACCTAATCGTTCCTCCCCACTAGAAGCCTTTTGGACCCCAAAATATCTTTTATTACTGATCACGTGGATGAGGGGACAGTTCCCTCACCCTTCTAGTCTCAATCCACTGAAATTTTCCCATTTTCATCAACTGGAGCTTTTCACAAAAAATAAGCATTTTCCTTGACTCTTGCGACCCTCTCTTGTTGTTTTAGACACCATCATGCTACAATTTCCCTGAATTTGTAGAGCAGAAAGTTGTTCTTGCGGAAACAAACTTGTTCCCACCTTGTTCATCAATCAAAGGAAACTTAAAAAATTTCTCACCTCGCACACTCTCGTTATGGCAATTCTTAATTGATCTTGCTTTGTACTTGCGTCGAATTTTGACCAAGAATTTTTTCCATTTCCATGTACCCTTTGGAAACCAAAAACAAGCACTTATGGAACCCATGCCTTCTTTGTCAAATTTCTTTGGCACTTTCTATTTGACCTTTACACTCTCTTTAACCGACGTCTTGTTTCCAACACTGATGTTGACTGCAGCAAATCTGTCACATCTTGTTTACCTCCTTTCAAAGGAAACCTATTAGAGTCCGGAAACATCTCATTACAAGCATAATCAACTTCAATGAAATCAACTTGTTCATTTGATGCATCTTTTTGAAAGGCCTCACTCAAAACATATCTATGTTTGATCATTCACAATGTCAAATTTTGACTTGAATTCACTATTCTCTTCATTTCTCCTGCATGTATAAGAGACAAACTTGTCTTCTTCTTATCCGCTCTAACTATGTACTCAATTCCATATTTAAAAAAGTGATATTTATTCTCATGACGATGAAATAATTCTTTCCTATCATAGAGATATGGACTTCCTAAAACAATACCTGATATCTCAAGCGGCACCACATCAAGTTCAACTTCATCAAGAAAGTTTGAATTGATGGAAAATCTTAGTATGCACTTCCTTGTTACCTGTAAATTTTCATTCTTGCATATCCACCCTAAAGGCTAAGGTCTTGGATGTCTAACAGTTTCAAGGTTTAGATCCTTAACTAAGACTTCAAAAATCAAATTAGCTTGAGAACCACTATCAAAAAGTGTGTCTATCTTGGTATGTTTAGAAACGACTCCAATGTGAAAAATTTCAATTCTCGTATCTTCATCTTGAGTTACATTGGAACAATTTGAAGAACTAGTGCTTGATATGTTATTACCTTTTAAACCCATGGCTATAATATTTGTTTCATCTTCTGAATTTGAACCTAATTCATGTTCAATTATTGCAACAATTTTCCCATTTTATTTGGCTTTCAGTTTGTTTGGCTTCAACTCTGGATGAAGTTGCCAACAATGGTCTTCATCATGGCCATTCTTTGAACAATTTTTACATGTGAGTTTCTCTTTCTCTCTTTTGATAGAGATATTTCTCTTCCTATTCCATTAAACTTTCCCTTTCCTTTACCCTCATACTCAAGGAAACTATCAATTTTCTCTTCTACATTATGTTTCCCTCTTGCTTATAGATGTGTGGCTTGAATGCAAACCTCATCTAATTTTGTGGGATTAAACATGAGAATAGTGTGCCTAAGGTTAATGTATAAAACCCCAATATACTTTAACAAAGTTTCTTGATAATACAAATTAATACCCAAAATAAGAGCTCTTATCCTAAATTCATGAGTATAATCTTGCATACTTTGCCCCTTCAATTATTTAAAATTTTTCCAGTCCATAATGGTTTTTTTCATGTAAGCTAGAGGATAAAATTTCCTTTTCATGGAAGAAATAAAACTTGACCAAGACATAGAGATCTTACCATATTTTTTAATCTCTTCTTGAGTCCTTGCTTCCCACCATAAAAGTGTTGATCCTTCCATCCTCAAGGAATCAAATTCAATCTTTATGTCATCTTCATGAAGGTTCTGAATTCTACAATAAACCTCCAATTGATGAATCAAATTATCCAACCTCTCTGCATTCACTTCGCCATTATACATTGGAAGTTCAAATTTGACATCAAGTTTAAGTAAGGGAGTTTTTCCTTTTGTGGTTTTTCACTGAGTTTGGGTAGTTTTGGATGTGGAAGTGGAAGATGATGTTGATGGAGATGATGAGGATGATGATGGAGATGATGGAGATGGAAAATTATTTCCCCCAGTGTCCTTTGAATCCTTCTCTTCATCCTTCTTGCCTTCTAAGGTTCCCTCTCCATGTGGAGACTTAGAATTCTCTCCAACCATCCTGGAGTCCCTCTCTTAAAATAGGATCCTAACTCTTTCAGTTAGTTATTAGAAATCCTTCATGTATGCTTCCTCTTCTGAAATACCTTCAATCTCTCCAAAACCTGACATGATGGCTATGGTTTCAAGCTCAGCTTCTAGTGCAACTTGTACCTCTTAAATCTCAGCTACAGAAACTTGAGGTGCTTCAAGTGCAGCTGTGAGTGAAACTTTGGGTGGAGATGGTGCCCTTGTGTCTCTCCTTCTTCAGGTCCTAACCTCAAGACTAGCAACCAATAGTTTCCATTCTCCTCTCTGCAACTTTAACCTTGTAAGCATCACAAATTTGCAACCATTAAAACCCTACTTGCACAAAACTCAAGCAATTATCAAGAAAATAACCTTTCAAATTGGCTCTGATACCACCTTGATCTGAATTTGAATGTTAATTTTGTTGTGCTAATTTCATCTTCAAAATTACAAATATTTTTTTGTTCTTTTGCTTCATGTGCATAGGTTTCTTGAGGTGTTTGTGAGTGTTAAACAAGTAAATGCATCAATTTTTATGTTAAATTCATTAGCATTTTAACTTGAAAACAAATTACTGAACAACAATAATAACATGTACAGCAAACCATCACAATGATCCATTAACACAATGTTTTGATGAAGGAGTACACCCCTCCTGGGATACATCTCCTTGGTCGAGCTTCCATGTCTTGGGCCTATGTATTAGCTCAAATGTGCAAAAAGTGTTGTTTAAATTCATCTACTACTCCTGAAACCTGCTTTAATGTGTTCAGAATGTCCAAATCATCAATAATTGACTCCTCTTGCTCCCAATTTGGTCGAATTTTTCAAAAGTTATGGCCAAAACAGTTTGGCCTAGGAAATCTCCACTAAATCTGGAGATAACTCCAATTAGGGCCGCTAAATTTGGGGTTGGCGTTGAATTTGGAAAACCACCATATTTTCCACCAAATTAAACTGCATTTTAATTACTAATAAACTCGATTAAATGTGCTAAGCGTGTTTTAATTTAATCTGCACTAGTGATGAGGATTAGCGCTAATCGTTGGATTTGGGTTAATTAAACCCGAATTACAACTTAATCCCATGCTTATGTCATTGTTGTAGAGGTAAATCCCCTCTGCGGACAGAGGTGATCCCTACTAGCCCAGATCGGGTCTAGCAACAATCATATCACGCTAAGACGCAAGTTCCTAATTGCAATAGACCAAATTGCGAGAAAGGCCTACCTGAAATCCAACGTTGTTGTTCGCAGAGAAGATAGCGCTCCCGATCCCTTGCTCCGACAGATCACAATTCTCCCGCTTGGAGCGATCGAACACCTGCACACAAGAAACACGACGAACACACAAGCGTAAAACCCAATATATGCAATTATGTATCAGTCAGAGAAGATACAACCCATAATCACAAAGTATGAACAATACGAGTGGAACCATAACCAAAGTCGCTTATCATTAATTAATACAAAGAAAGATACAACCTAGCTCTGACGCTAGATCTTCCTTCGGCGGGTCGACAGCGGAATACGTCTCGGTAAAGCTCGTCGGGAATGGGACAAGCCTCTCTCTTCGGTTGTCTTGACAATAATCTCCTTACTACTGATTTGGCTCTATGAGGAGTATCAAGGCTCTTGCAACATTCTTTAGGCTATGAAGGCTCTTGGAGACTAGCTTGCAAAGGAAAATGGCAAGCTTATATAGATGGTGGAAGGGGAGTTGAGATCCCTATAATCATGGGATTGGCCCTATCCTCAAGGAAGCTTCCATGAGAGGAGGAAAACCAATTCCTCTACATGGAGATCCGGAGCCAAACCTCCCAACTCAATTTAGAGACTAGTTCAGGAATTGGTTGGAGTCAATCTTCCACCATTTATTTTTAAAAAACACTCCTTAATAAGCCTGGCGCGGGTACAACACTGAGATAGTGCGCCAGCTAGCGCGCCCTCTTTGGAGGATTTCTCCCATTGGCACGAGGGCTGAACTGACTAGTTGCGCCAATGCAAAAAAGGCTATTTTTAGGTTTTTTCACAAGGAATTGTCTTTAGGGGAATGAATTTCCTTGTCCAGGGGGATGCTATGAAAGTGGTTCAGGTCATGTCACTGCTCATAGGTCACGGAATAAGCCCTCCAATGAGCGGGACGGGGGATTGCAGGGACGGTGACAAATTGTTGTGTAACAGATGCCCCCTAAAGTATGAGGCCCGAGAGAGAGAGAGAGAGAGGGGTGAAATGCTTTACGAGAACGTGTCCAACTGAAAACACTGTCGTCGGAAAACTTGTGTAGACAAGTACAATAGATATCTCAAATACATGATATATGGTATGGACGCAGCCATCCGTAACAGAGTATACAATCATCAAGATCCAAGGCATGGACGCAGCCATCCAGTAAGCATCGATAAATAGACTCAGGCATGGTCACATCCATCCAATCAATGAGTCATGTAACCAATCATAATAATCCACAAAATCGCAGCCTGGATTCTTAACAGACAAAATCCAGGGTCTTGCGCTCCATCTCGACCCGAATAGAGTACAAGTTCAAGCATGTGAATAGGTGAGCTGAAGTCGAACATGCAAGAACATCGTCTGATTACCATCCAATGATGAAAGTTGTTAACAGACGCGAGAGGAACCACCATTAATGACAATGGCCTTCAAGGTACTATAGGTACAATCCATGGCATGTGAATCAGTGAGCTGGCGTCGAACACCCGCAGAATCATTCGATCGAAGGTCAATGATGAAAACCTTGCGTCGAATGCGAAGAACCTGCCATTGAGGCATGCAGACTCCAAGGTACCAGAAGGGAGTCTCTAGATCATCTTCCTGGATAATGAGCTGGAGTCGACAGGAAGTGACCTTGATCGAAGGTGGGCCATAGTGTTTCCCACATCATCGACGCGAGACAAAGGAAAATAATGTTTGTGAATCAGGATCAGATGAGAATCAGAGGAAGGTTGAAACTTGCAGAGGTCAACTTCTCTTGAACATATCGGAGACACGACAGTGGATTTGGCAGTATTTGACATCAAAATATCAGAGGTTATGATGATGAGGCAAAGATCAGATGAGAGGTCAAAAGGGATTACCCAAACCCACTGAGGCAAACAGAGAATGAGATGAGATGTCCCCAACCCGACACGAATGCAGACAAGTGCCATGTTCAAGAGCGACATACTACCGACACGACGACGATACTGGTTCCACTTCCCCACCATTTCTGGCGAGTACCCCAATTATTTTTGAAAACAAGCTTGAAGGGGATAGCATATGCTTGTAATATAAGTCCGTCCTTCGGACGAATCCATCCTAGTACATTTAACGAGCCCTAGGAAGGAGGGACTCGAATATCGTCATTACGACTGAATCCGAAGTCATCAGGGTTTAACGAGTCTGACAAAGGAAGAACTCGGCGTCTTTTCATGTTTAGAGAGTTTGAAAAGACAGCAGAAAAGTAAAATCCAACGGTCCCTTTTCGTAAATAGTTCCTCAGATCCGAAAAGCTAGAAAACTATGTCTGAGAAAACCTCCTAGTCGCGATAGGCTAGGGTATTCCTTTTTCGTAAATAATCTATCCCAGCCTGAAAAAGGGGTAAACGGATACTGGGTAGATTTCGTTTCGTAACCACTTTAACGAGATCAAAACGAAAAGCGACTCGGTGATCTTTTCATGTTTAGAGAGGCAGAAAAGAGTTGAAAGATGACTCCTCTTGGAGGAACGAGTGGTATAAATGGCAGCAAATGGTTCTGGTAATGGTGGAACTGCTCAGAACACATAAAGGTTAAGAGGCTGGCTAACAAGACCATTCATCACAGCGGTTCCTCAGGAATGGGTAAAACAACCAAGTGAAGGCATATGATCAGCCAAGCAAATAGTGACGATGGAGTGAAAAAACCAAGGCTCATCTGGCAAAAACAAGCTGATAAAATGGCAATCACAAGAGGTTAAATGGGAATGGTTTCATTTTTACACAAGCTTGAAATCAGGAAACTCTGCTTGAAGTTGGTTTCATTTTTACATAAGATTGAAACAAAGATAAACTATGCTTGAAACCGGTTTCATTTTTACACAAGCTTGAAACGGAAACAAACTATGCTTGAAAAAGTAAGCATGCCCCCAGCATGGTGACTCAATTCGAGGTGCATGCTCCCCAAGCTTCAGTCCATATGAAAGGCAGATGGAGTGAAGGTTCAAAGATGAGATCAAGAGAAAGACTCGACTCGGATCTTATGAGATCTAACAAAACTCGAATTGAACGGGATCGTGTTTCATTGTTTTAACGAGGTTGACACATTAAAAGAACTATCCTCAGATGACCTTGTTTCATTTTTTAAGGAGCTTGACACAAGAAAAATGATCTCTGCTCCGACAGACCTTGTTTCATGGTTTAAGGAGTTTGACACAAGAAAATGAACTCTGCTCCGAAGACAACTCATCATGATGAATGATAAGTCATGGCTTCCAAGAGGTTCTCATCTGATGGAAGTACAACATCTTGGAAATCAGGACCTAATGCCCCCAGCACCTGATGCACAACGGCACTATCACTGAGTACCGGCGCGGGGTAGGTAGCCACATAGTTGACCTGCGGTGGGGCAGATACAACGGGTGGATAAAAACCAGGAAGGGATGATGGCGGGCCAGCTGCCGCATAAGGACCAAAGAACGAAAGCTGATCAATGGTCATGATCCGTCCTTCATGTGGAAAACAGACCACACGAAAAAGGGAGGAGACAAGCGCTCCCATGGAATAGGTGTAATCGTGCCCCAAGAGCATATTGAAGTCCAAGGGGCCTGGAACAACCATCACATCCATATGGATGGTTTTACCTCCTAAAGTAACAGGTAACCTTGGAAGGATACCTAACGGTTGACTAGTTATTCTATTAAATGCCAACAGATTCTGCGTAACAGGCACAAGCGATGGCGAACCGAAAGCTTGCCAAGTAGTTGAGGATAGAACACTAACAGACGTGCCTTCATCTATAACAGTGTTAGGTACGACCAGACCAGAGGTTTGTATCGTTATCTCAAAAGGCACATAAGACAGAAGGCGGTATCCTGCAAATTGACTCCAATCGAAGGAAGTGACCAAACTACTTGGAGGGGCTACCATCGAACTGAGATGGTCTTCCCCTGGTGTTACTGAAGAAGAAGGAGCATCCTCCACAACCTCCATCTCTAAGGCGGGAGGATTATCCTCCGGGACCTCCATCACGGGAGGCGGAGGAGCATCTTCTTGAGATATAGGTACAAGAGAATCTTTCTCCAAGTCTGAGGAATCTGAAGAAACAAGGAGAACCCGGGCGGTATGAGGTCCACTCTCAACGGAAAATACCTGGTTCACCGTAGACGGGGCTAGCTCAACCAATCCCACAACCAATGGTTGGTCGGGAACGGATTCCTGAATTTGAATTTCCGGGGGAGCGGGATTGACCAGGGATGACTCTTGACCAATCGTAGGATCAGCTGGTGGAGGACTCAAAGAAATCCGTTTATAACTAGCCGAGAGGCATGGTGTAGAAACAGTTGAGTTGTCCAAAACTCTCTTGGCTTCATCCATATATAGACAAATGTGAATGGCATGGTGTCCTTCACACAACTTATAGGGATTGGTGATCTTACCCTGCTTCTTAAGAGTTTTACCAGCACTAGCTGAAGACGTGCCCCCAACCTAACTCCCGGAAGCCAAAGGCAACGGCGAATGACCGTTGGACCATACTTCGAGCACCTTGGGAATGCCAGGGCAGTCTCGAAGAAGATGGTTTCTCGTGCACAGCATGCAAGGGAACTTGACTTTCTGTGGAGGGTTGGAAGTTTTATCAAGAGGAGGTGCTTCGAAAGCAGTAGTTGCAGCCTTAGCCTCTCTCTTATCAGACTTCTTCTTCTTTGTCTTCTTCTTCTTCTTCCTTGTGCCTAGTTACTGCGAATCCAGGACTTTCACGGGGGCGAACGAAGGAGGACGGCAGAAGCAAGGTGAAGAGGGAGGTGCAAGATCAACATGGTCTTCGGTGGAGGGCGGTCGGCCGATGATCGGGACATTTGGGATCAGGGACACAAAGCAGCAAGCGGGCAACCCAACGATTAACCGGGAAGAGGACATTGCATGTGAGAGCACCAACATTCCAAAAAGGAGGAAAAATACTTGGATTCCCATTGGAGGGGATTCCTTGGTTGGTGTACTCCGGAAAATTTGCCATCAGAAATGATCTTCAAAACAACACCCTAAGGAAACTAACTTTAACCAGGAATATTTCGTGGGCAGTTAATTTTAAAACATCGAAACAAAACTCTACCATTTCATCTTTTAAGAGTCGAGAAACAGGAAAAAGGTGACTCTATCGCTTTCAGATTGGAAACAAGCGTGAAAGGACAAACGCTTGATGATATTTTCAAATTTAAAGAGTCATAAAAGATCGAAATGACTACTTTGGTAATCTAGGCAAAGGGTGTACCAGATATCTGTGAACTGCAATATACACCTTGGTTTCAAAATGAAAGATAAATCAACCAAGGACTTGACGTACGTGCAGGCAATCTCCCTGAATGTTGTGTCCGGTGTATCACGAGTATAAGGCGGCAGACTCGGCTTCCTACGGATAAAGGATAGCAACCTAGTGGGGTCTCCCTTTATATACGCAACGGTACAGGGAGCACAAGTCCGTACTAGTGCTATCTAAAGCTGAGAGGCGAACGACAGCTAATAGGTTTAACGACGCCGGAACACGTCTCTAGCCTAGACCTGTAAATATTTCATTAATGTTTCAATGTTTCCTTAGTGTAAATTGAATAAATTTTAATGTTAATCTTCAATTATGTTTCAATTTTCAGGCCCTAGCGAGTGTAACGTCTCAAAATCTCCTAAATGCACACTATATGCCACAGCATATCATTTCACTCGATGAAAGCTAATTACAAGAGAGTTAAGAGCTTTTCACACAATAACAAAATTACCAGAAAACAATCACCAATGTTTCTAATGCAAGCTAGTGAAAACTAAAAAGCTTTTCTTTCAGAGTTACAAATCACTAATAACACAGAAAAGATTCAATTTGCATTAACTAATCAAAATCAAAAGAGATTTTTTTTTTGTATTTTCAGTGTTTGAGAGAAAAGTGCACTAAACAAATGAAAACTAATGAAATGAACAATTTGAGAAGCGATAGCAAAGAGTAAAAGCAATCAAATTTCACTCAATGCAAACACACAATCAGAGCTCAAATCGACAAAGAAATCCCTCAAAACCAAGAGAATCTCAAAGACTCAAATGAACCATGTAATATAGGCCCAAAACGAGACAAGGCGGAATTTAGATGAGGAAGAAACCAATCACTCAAACAACGCAACAAAACGATAGACAACCACCAAACGAATGCAGAGAAGCAATCAAAAAGTTGACTGAACAGATAGAAACAAAAAACTCCCACGGGAGGCTCGACACACTATAGCACCCAAATGCCCTAGGGCTAGAATGAAAAATCGATAGAAGAGGGCAAACAACCAAAGGATGAAGGCCACAGTCAGTCAAACAACGCTCCAGAACACTCAGGCAGTCGTAAAAATGAAACCAAAATCACAGAGCAAGCTCAGAAAGCTTAAAACAGAGAAAACCCTAGCACCTTACAGAATTGGTGTGACTATCAGGCTGAATCTAGTGCCAGAATAGCATTGGCGCGGGTAATACACTGGAAACATGCGCCAATTGGCGCGACTGTCAAGCTAATAAGCGCGCCAGTCGATTTTACTAAGCAAAAATAAAAAAAGAGAAATCTAAGAAATAGACCAGTGATGGTGGGGTTAAAAAAAAGCTAAACACACGAAAGGAGCCAGCCAAAAGATCTGATCAAGCAAGCAAAGTCAAGAATCGACCGAAAATACAAGACAATACTCCAAATCAACGTCTCCCCAGTGGAGTCGCCAATTTTTTATAGAGGTAAATCCCCTCTGCAGACAGAGGCGGTCCCTACTAGCCCAGATCAGGTCTAGCAACAATCATATCACGCTAAGACACAAGTTCCTAATTGCAATAGACCAAATTGCGAGAAAGGCCTACCTTAAGTCCAACGTTGTTGTCATTTGTGGAGAAGATAGTGCTCCCATTTCCTTGCTCCTGCAGATCATAATTCTCCTGCTTGGCACGATCGAACACCTGCACATACAAGAAACACGATGAACACACAAGCGTAAAACCCAATATATGAAATTATGTATCAGTCAGAGAAGATACAACTCATGATCACAAAGTATGAACAATACAAGTGGAACCATAACTAAAGTTGCTTATCATTAATCAAAACAAAGAAATATACAACCTGCGCTCTAACGCTGGATCTTCTTTCGGTGGGTCGACAGTGGAGTACGTCTCGGTAAAGCTCGTCAGGAATGGGACAAGCCTCTCTCTTCGGTTGTCTTGACAATAATCTCATTTCTACTGATTTGGCTCTATGAGGACTATCAAGGCTCTTTCAACATTCTCTAGGCTATTGAGGGCTCTTGAAGGCTAGCTTGCAAAAGGGAAATGGCAAGCTTATATAGATGGTGGAAGGGGAGTTGGGATCCCTATAATCATGGGATTGGCCCTATCCTCAAGGAAGCTTCCATGAGAGGTGGAAAACCACTTCCTCTACATGGAGATCCGGAGCCAAACCTCCCAACTCAATTTAGAGACTAGTTCAGGAATTGGTTGGAGTCAATCTTCTCCCATTTATTTTTAAAAAACACTCCTTAATAAGCCTAGCGCGGGTACAACACTGAGACAGTGTGCCAGCTGGCGCGCCCTCTTTGGAGGATTTCCCCCATTGGCACGAGGGCTGAACTGACTAGTCGCGCCAATGCAAAAAAAGGCTATTTTTAGGGTTTTTCACAAGGAATTGTCTTCAGGGGAATGAATGTCCTTGTCCAAGGGGATGCCATGAAAGTGGTTTCAGGTCATGTCACTGCTCACAGGTCATGAAATAATCCCTCCAATGCGTGGGACGGGGGATTGCAGGGACAGTGACAAATTGTTGTGTAACAGTCATAGTCTCCGCTCGGTTGTAGCATAAGGTCTTGTGGGGAGGGGACTGGACCCCTCCATTCCCCCATCGGTCATACCATATGAACTTAAATATATATGGAATGCATATGTTAATAAGAACTGCATTGTGGTAGAGTGGTAAGGTGGGTGTGTTGTATGGGGGAGGTTGTGGGGTCGAGCCCCGACCTCCGCCCAGCCTGTATATAAAAGTGTTTTTCCACCCAATATATAAAACCGACATTTGATAGTTTGTTAATAATTCAGACTTTGGGGTTGTATACAAATTTTTACCACCATATGATGTATATTTTGAGCATAGCATAAAATTCCCATACCTTGGTCCACCAGAGGGGTCACGTGGCGACCCCTGGCTGCACCACGTGTCTGCCTCTGGTTGGACTATTCCAACAATTTAATAAAGACCATAAAAAAAATGAAATTCGATCTTAGTATAATATATATAAATTTCACCTTCCAAGATTTTCGGTGAATCCTGCAGTGACACTTGTCACAGTGGAAAAAATGACAGAATATTCCCAGAATATACCTTTTCTACTAACTCGGATGCCATGTCACCATTCTATCTTGCTCTACAATTTTTTTAGATGTTTAGGAAAACGAACAGCAGGCTCTATCTTCCTCATCTGGAGTCGGTTTTCGATGAAACAAATTTCTCCAGATTCCTGGTGACGAGCTCTTTGTTTTCGTTTAGTTTCCATTCAATTTTGAGCACTTTACTTTTTGAGATTTAACACTGAGTGCCTGATCACACAGTTGTGTCACTTCATATTTGTAAAGAACAAATTTATTGATTACTTCAATTTTGACATTCGTTGATGAAATTAAACTGACATATAGTACATATGAGATCAAAATAGACATTATATCGAAGTTCAACGTGAATATTAAATTTGTGTAAATTTGACAAATTATAAGTCGCTTACTCTTTATCAAGCGTCGTTTTCCATTCGTTTGGAGAAGCTCCCTTTCTCTTTTTTCTTCATCCCTTTCATTGTCCAAAATAATCGCACCTGGTGTGTTGTCGATCTGCTTAATGTACTCACTGTCATAATAGAAAGACTCATACAATATGTACCCCTCTTCCATAGACCCCTCGGTTTTTTCCCTTTGTCAAACAAATTCCTTTCAATTTCTTCATGTATCTCTCTAAGAAGAACATCCAACGAGAAGAAACCTCATCTACTAGGTCGATGACGCCACAACCTCAAGTATCTCTTGACGCCACCGTGGAATTCCAGCCACATGAATATCCTTTGATGTGATCCAACGTACAAATGTATATAATTTAGATATGGCAAGTCCTAGGTCTTAGGGGAAGTCATGTTTCACACACCCACGCATGAACAAAGGATAATGACATTACAAAGTTATAAACACATACATACAAAATTAGTTATGTTTTATGATCCCATGGGATAAAAATTATTAATATAACAAATAATAAAATCATGCTTTGACATTATACGTACTCTAGAAGATTCAAATGGTCATGCAATTTCAACCCTGACAAATGGTATTCCACGGTGAAGCAACACCATTGTGAAGACCCATATGAAGATGGCACCCTCACACCCATTATAACTTCCTTTGTCAAAGAAACATCATCTTTTTTTATAATCCATGGGACATCACCTTCTTGGAAATACCAATTAGAGCGATCAGCCTCTCCTATACTTTCTAATTGTCTTGACCAATGTTTCTTTTTAGTTTTTGAAGTAATAATATCTTTCCTAACATCCAATGTGTCACTTTTTTTCAACGATACGTGCCTCCATAAAGAGGATGAAGCATTTTTAAATATATGCATGGGATATAATAAGTGGGTAATCTTAATATGCTCCCAATATGGGAGGTTATAAAAGATATATTTCCTTTTCATCCCAATGGGAAATTTCTCAACATAGGTGTCGAAGAATTCTGGATAATCGAACATGGGCTCCCCATTGAGTCGAACATTTCTATGAAATCCTTCTCCTTCTCTCTCTCATATGCTATAATACATTCAGCTGGTGTCGTTATTGCGGGCCTTTGGGTTCTCTCTTGTTTACCATTGAAAGCGGATGTTGCTCTTTTTTAAGGGTTTTCTTCTGGGAGGAATATCCTGGAGCAGTCATACATTGGCTTTCGTAGGTCGTTGGACCATCTACCTTTCAGAGAAGGCCCACAAAATTTACATCCATAATACCCTTTTGTTACAAGACCTGCGAAATTATTGTATATAATATGCATGGAACTTTAATCATATCATGAAGATCAGAACAATTACAATGAATTAATTTAATATGCGAAAGAATATTGTTACTTATATAAACAAATCAATAAACATGTAATTTACCAGAGCAAACTCCTAAGCCTGGATAATCATGTGTCATGTAAGAACATATGACGTACAATGTAAAACTCCTCTCTGTTGGGATGGGTCTTGATACATCGTATACATTTATCCCATCCCATAATTCCTTCAATTCATCTACCAATGGTTGTAAGTAGACATTCATATTCTTCACTTGTCTTCTACCAGGAACTATGAGAGCCAACATAAGATGTTCATTCTTCACGGACAACCATGGGGGGATATTGTTATTGATCACTACTAGAGGCCAAATATAATAGTTGGTGTTCTAGATGGAATATGGGTTGACGCCATCCATGCTATGCTAAGTCGTAGACTTCGTACTTCATCCTTGAATTTTTCGAGCCATGTATCCTCTATATGCTTCATGGCTATTGAATATGATTGGATTCGCATAACTCCCAACTCACTTTTTTGTGAGGCATGTCATCCCTGCAACATAGCTATCTTTGCAACAAAAGAGATTTTGAATCCTTGGGATTATAGGCATGTGCCTCAATCTCTTAAAAGGAGGACCATGTGATTTACCCTTCTTTTTTTATTTATCATACCTGTCATGCCCACATTTCAGACATATCTCTTTCTCTGCATATTATCCTCTATACATAATACAATCATTTGGACATGCATGATATGATATGTACTCAAAACCCAAAATTTTCAACAATTTCTTTGCCTCTTCGCAACTACCGGGAAAGACATTATCACTCGGAAGAACCTTATCTTTGAATAACCTATAGTTGGTGGACAATATTAAATGTAAAATTATAATAACTATTAACGTTCATAAAATTGACCATTTGTAATGTTCATTGTGTGACAATATTTCTCAAAATATAAGAGACTTGATGGTCAATTACCTAAAAATTTCTAAGAAACATGTATTCAACAAGCCAAACGTTGCTTTCAAGTTGTACATTAACATCGTTGTCCCCAATTGGGTAGACTTTGACTGACCACCAGGTCCAAAGAGAGGGGTGGTGGAAGAAAATTTAAGGCTTTCAAAAAAGGTATCAACAATATGAGCATCACCCCCTAGTCGATCGTCATTCTAGAAATCATCTAACAACATTGTCTCCATGGCATTCGTATCCCTTAAGTAATCATCCATACCAACCTCTATTTTATTGCCTCCATTTTCAGCTTGTGAAGAACTACTATTTTTTTAGTCATTCCTAATTGGTGAATCTGGATGTTGTGGGAATTGAATAGGTGGTTTATTCTGTTGTGGCTCATTTTCATTTAATTTTGAAATATTTCTCAAAACACTAAAAAATCATATATGTTAGAAAATGTAAAATTTTTGTATACAGAAAAATAATTTTTGATTTATATGATGATGTATTAACATTATGTGCAGAGATGTGAAGGCGGGTCGAGTCAGGCTTATTTCTATGCAGAGCAGTTCAAGAGTTGGGCGGATTGATGCGTTCAGAAAATTGCACATAGATCAGGGTCAAGCCGTGCAAATATATGTGCAGAACAGTGTTTGGAGGCTTAAGCGCAATTGCATGTGGAAATCCCGCCCGCATATTGCAAATCGCAATCGCAAATCTCAAGAGGAATGGCGCTAAGGAATAATTTATAAATGCCAAAAATGTGAAATGCGACAAGGTTTCAAATCGCTGATTACAATTTGTGATCGGCCCCACCTCCACTTGCCACGTCATCCCCACCTCTATCGCACATCGCACATCGCAAGCTCAGGAGGAATGGCGCTAAGGAATATGTTATAAACACCGAAGGCCGAATTGCGATAAGGGGCGGATACGATGTAGTTCCAGAGTTAAATTGAAAGGGATTTCAAATCCAGAAGTAAGGGCCTTTCCTTTGAGAAATTGCATCAAGCGTAAGAGGAGGCTTATAACGGAGCAGCATGGAAAGCCGAAATGCGATGGAAAGGCAAACCCAATACCATTCAAAGGTTAATTTAATTTTATTTAAAGTCCAGTATTATTTGTAGTTGCGTTATTTTATGAAGAAACATGAACTCGAGCAGTAGACTCGGGTAACACCCAACCCTGTGTAGAACATTGTTGTATGCGGTGGCGCCTTGTAAAAAAATGGAAGATTGAAGGCTACGGGCATGAGCATAAGAGGAAAATTCAGGTAGAAGGGGACATGATAACATTGTTTGAAGTGCAGAGGCATAGGTATAGTCAAGCAAAAGGATAATATGGTGGCATTGTTGGAAATGAAACAACTGGGTCAAGTCGGGCAAAGAGGCGTTGTTGCAGAATTATTTGAATACCACACCAGAAACATAAAAGACATGACAACAAGCAGAAAAGACAAATATTGAACTCTGGAAGAAATGCAGGGCAAGGATGTCTGATCTATCAGGGATACACATCAACACTTCATGGAGATACATCAGCAACAAATTAGATTTAGAGTATTGTTAAACTACTCTGAATGGGTTACTTGCATCGCATCTGCCCCTTATCGCATTTCAGCCTTCGACATTTATAACATATTCCTTAGCGCCATTCCTCCTTAGCTTGAGATGTGTGATGTGTGATAGAGGTGGGGATGACGTGGCAAGTGGAGGTGGGTCCAATCGCAAATTTCAATTGGCGATTTGAAACCTTGTCGCATTTCGCATTTCAGAATTTATAACTTATTCTTTAGCGCCATTCCTCCTGAGCTTTGCGATTTGCGATGTGTGATGTGCGAGAGGGTCCCATGGCCAAACTTTAAATACTTTAGATTGAGCTCTGAACTATATCGCATCCAGCCCTCGTATCGCATTTTTCATTTCGGCATTTATAACTTATTCTTTAACGCCATTCCTCCTGAGCTTGCGATGTGCAATATGCGATTGGAATATATTAAATCGTAGTTCTGAGCTGCATCGTGCCTAGACCTTGTCGCAATTTGCATTTTGGCATTCATAACATATTCCTTAGCACCATTCCTCATCAGCTTTGTGATTTGTGATGTGCGATGTGCAAGAGGGTCCCATGGCTGGACTTTAAATACTTAAGATCGAGCTTTGAACTATATCACATTCAGCTCTCGTATCGCATTTCGCATTTCAGAATTTATAACTTATTCCTTAACACCATTCCTCCTGAGCTTGCGATTGCAATTTTTGATATGCAGGCAGGCTTTCCACATGCGATTGCGCTTAAGCCTCTGAACATTGTTCTGCATGTATATTTGCACGACTTGACCCTGACCTGTGTGCAATGTTCTGAACGCATCAATCGGCCCAACTCTTGAACTGCGCTACACGCAAATAAGCCTGACTCGACCCACCTTCACATCTCTGCACATAATGTTAATACATCAACATATAAATCAAAAATTCTTTTTCAGTATACAAAAATTTTACATTTTCTAACATATATTCTTTTTTGGTGTTTTGAGAAATATTTCGAAAGTAAATGCAAATGAGCCACAACATATGGCTCCACTTGGGGATAGTGATTTTTTCCATGAAAGCGCTAAGAACTGAAAATTAATGCCTTATCCATCGGGCATGGAGTAATATATTTCTTGGTGACATATGAACAATGAGCAATCTGGTATTTACAATGGTGGAATGTTGACTTTCAATGCTCAAAATAATGCTTCAAATACTGCCCATTCACAGGCAGTTATAGAGATTCTCCATCTAAATCTTCTAGGATGAAAGTATTGTTTGATCTGGCTCCAGAAACTCTGTACGGACCATACCAGAGAGGGTCAAACTTACCATGCTTTCATTTATCCTCCCTTCTGGTGTCCCGTCTTAATACTAAATCTCCTGCTTGGAAGAGAAATTCTTTTGCTTTTCTCTCAAATGTGGACTTCATCTTTGCCTGATAAGAAATCAGGTTATCTCTAACTTTTTTTCTGTTTTCACTTGATTCCATCACTTTTTTCAATCTTCTCACTAGATCATTAGGTTCTTCCTGAGCTTCTTGAAGGAAAGGAATCATTGGTTTGGCCAACTAAGTAGGAAATAGTGCCTAAGTTCCATAAACCAATTCATAGGGTGACTTGCCAGTAGACCTCCTGGTGGTTACTCGGACTTCCCAAAGAGCAATCTTCATCTTCGAATCCCAGTCTTTCTGATTTTCAGTGATTTTCTTCTTCAAAATCCTAACCAGGGTCTTGTTTGAAGATTTTTCCAACCCATTCCCTTGTGGATGATATGTTGTGGAATTTGAAAATATTACATTATATGTTTGGAATAAATTAATGAATCGAGTCGAATTAAATACCTGAGAATTATCAGTTACAATATTGACTGGACGACCAAACCTACAGAAGATGTTCTCCTCTAGAAACTTCATCACCACTTGGTCATTTTGTTTCTTGGTGGGGATTGCTTCAACCCACTTTGTGAAGTAATCAGTGGCAGTTAGAATCCATTTGAACTTCCCACTTGATGGTGGATTTATCTCTCCAAAAAATCCAATCCTCATTGCCTGAAGGGCTCTTCTATGAATACATCGATAAGAGGTAATGGAGCAAGTATTTTCTTCTCAGCAAACAACTGACATTTCTAACAACTTTTGACCAATCTATGTACATCTACAAACAGGGTGGGCCAATAGAAACCTGACTTGAGGATTTTATGGGTTATGACCTTCCAAATATAATGTCCTCCACATAGAATTTCATGATATTACTTGATAACCTCAATGGACTCACCTTCAGTTAAGCACAACAGCAAAATACTAGCAGGATCTTTCAGTACAACTTTGATTCTTCTATGACATATGGTTGAGATTTAAGCTTGAGAGCTATGTATTTGGTTCAATTATATGAAAATGGTCAAGAAAAGAAACATAGGTAATGAAAAACATCTTTATACCAATTTTAACACAAAATTTTGTATTGAATACCTGTTTTGGGCTTATTCTGACCTTCTTCGTTGTCAGCTCCATCCATTGGTGCCAAGAGGTTAATTCCCAATGCTTGAAAATTTGTTTCTGTTAGCAACTTTGCTAAACCCTGTCCTTGAATAACTTGGTGGGTTTAATGTCCAAATCATACTCCTGGATTTTAGCTATCCATTTTCCACTTTTTCCCTCAACATCACTTTGAACCAGCACGTCCTTGACAACAGAATTAGGTACGTAAGTGATTATTTGGGATTGTAGCACATAAGTCCTGAAGGCTTTGAGTGCTTTGACCAATGCATACACTTGTTTCTCCAAAATGTTATATTTGAGCTCAGCATCTCTGAGAACTTTGCTGAAGAATTCCACTAGCTGCTCTTTACTATCCTCATTTTTCTGCATTAACACAGTAGAAATAGCAGTGGGGGAAGCAAATGAAAATATTTGAAATAAATTTTCATAATAAGGACTTATTAAAACAAGAGCTTCCTAGAGTGCTTCTTTTATTCTGGAAAATTATTCTCTTGCTTCTTTATCCCACCTCACTTATTCATTTTTCTTCAACATGTCAGTTACATCTGTCACAATATCAGCATAATTTGGTACAAATCTTCTCAGGAAGTTTGTTTTTTCCCAAAAATATCTGAATATCTTTCTTGCTTATGGGTAAAGGAATGGTATAAATTTCCTCCACCCTTGCTGGATCAATCTTTACCCCTTGTTTTGAAACTATGTGACCCAATAATTTACCTTCCTCCAAGGCAAACAAATATTTTTTGGGATTTGGTGATAGACCATACTTCCTGCACTTTTCGAAATTTCTTTGTAGATGCTCCAGGTGTTCATCATCTAATCCTGAAAAAACAATTACATCATCCAAATATATAAATCACATACTTGTCTCCAACAAATTTTGTGTACATGGACCTCTGAAAATTTTTACCTGCATTCATAAGACCAAATGGCATCCTTGCATACATGAAGGTGCCCCAGGGGGTTGTGAAAGTTGTCTTTTTCTGATCTCCTGATCCACTGCCACTTGATTATATCCAGAGAATCCATTAACCATAGACATCCTGTAAGCTCCTATCACCTTCTATAAGACATAATCCATTTTAGGTAAAGGATAATTATCCTTTAGAGATGCTCTGTTCAAATTCCTGAAGTCCATACACAATATTATCTCTCCATTTTTCTTCCTTACAGTAACCAGATTAGAAACCTAATCCAAATATCTAAGAGGGACTATGATTTTTTCTTTCAGCAATTTCTTCACTTCCTTTTCAATTGGAGCTAACAGTAATGGATTAATCTGTCTGAGCTTTTATCTGTGTGTTTTGATTCCTTATTTCAATGGGATATTATGTTATATTATGCTTTTATCATATGTTTTCAAGTCTTCATATGACCAAGGAAACACACCCATATACTTTTTAAAGAGATCAATATATTTTTATTTATAATTTTTGGGAACATCTTTGAACAACTTCACCATTTTTGGCTCATGCTAAGTTCCCAAATTACAATCTTCCATCTCTTCCTCTTGATGCATTTTCTTTGAATTAACAGCAACATTATTTGAATCAAACAGTCTCTCAAGAGGAACCAAACCTTTAGGGAGTACATTATCTTTCAACTAAATAATATTCTAATCACCTATTGAATTTTTGAAATGTCTTACCTTTGTTTTTTGCTCTGTTTGTTCTTCTTCTTGATCTATCTCAACATCTTCAAAGTTTCCAATCATTGTCAATAAATGATTTATCTTCTCATCATCTTCAAACACCTTCCAATGTTTCACATTATCAGGAATAGAGGGTCTATGTCTAATTTCAATCTCATACCTTAAACTTGGATTCATAGGTGGCTTGAAGGTGCTAGCTGCAAATGCTAAAGAATCTGCCAATCTATTCTCCTCCCTCAGAATACGCTGAAGATTGAAGGCTTCAAAATATTTCTCTATCAGATCCCAAACTTCATTCATATATGATCTTAATCTCATATGCTTGGTTTGACAATGATTTTTAATTTGTCTTATTATCAATTCAGAGTCACCAAAAATTGAAATACAGCAAACTCCCATCTGTTTAGCAACTTGAAGGCTAATGATCAACGCCTCATACTCAGCTACATTGTTTGTTGAATCAAACTCTAACTTGAAAGAAAAAGGCATGAGGTTACCTTCTGGCGATATCAGAAAGAATCTAGCTCATGCGCCTTCCTTGGAGTAGTCACCATCAAAGTAGAATTTGCAAATATTTTTTGAGTGCAGATCATTATTTACAACTGTTGAAGAGAACTGCTTCCTTGTGTCTTCAGCAAATTCTACATCTTCATTCAGCATGAAACATGAAATATCTTCTGTTTCTTGACTATAAATAGGAGAATTTCCTGCATCTTTCTTGGTAGTGGTCTTCACGAGCCTTGTTTCCCTGTACAATATCCTTTCTTCCTCATTAAAAACAAGAATGATAGCATATGTGAAATCTAATTTTAGAACACCTCCCAACTTTGCTCCCAAAGATCTTGACAAGAGCATTCCAAACCTGGTTGGAATGTCAACAACAACTACATCCATGACTATACTCTACTAGAATTTGTGCCAACGAAACTACTACATATTTAATTAACCCGACACATTTCACCCTTTTGGAATCAAATGAATGCAAATCCCTGTAAGGTTTGATAATCTGCAAGTTTAGTTCCTTCATAACAGACAATGGCGTGAGATTATGGGATGCACCTGAGTCCAGCATACAATAATGGAGAGTAAAATCATGAAGCAACAGAGAAATATAGAATGGTGGAACAAAAGGATCTACTTCTTCTACATGAGGACCAAAGGTGACCACTAGATTTTCTTCTTGTAAATTCATAGTGTCACTTATATCTTCAATCTGTGTGAGATTAATAAATTCTGAAATTTCTTTCTTGTAGACTGGTATTTTAGCTAATTCTAGAAGAGGTACCTGAATTTTTACCTTCTCCAACTCTTTTGTCAAACTGAAATCATGGGTTTGTTTAACATTCTTTTCAGGTTCTTCTTCACTCTTTCTAGAATTTTCCGCTCGTTCAGGTACAAGAACAACTCTCTCCAAAATATTATTATCAACTAATTTGCTCTGGGAAGGTTCACCCTACTGCACATATGTTCTATTAACTGAATTTATAGGTTACTTCCCATTACTAACTTGTTTTACTGGGTCCTTTTGTTGTGGAGTCACCATTGGAGGAGGAATAGAATCTTGTTGTCCGCCTTCATTATCCTGCACTCTAGATCTCTTTCTAGACCTTAAATCATATTTTTTATGTAACTCATCTTGCATGAAATATATGAATTGTCTATAATATTCATCCATTTCATCTTGATCAAAAGATACTTCAGCTTGAGCATATTCTCCCTTGCAATCTTCCTCTTCATCCTCTTCTATTTTGTACATAGCAAATATTTGATCTTCAGCTTCTCTTTGGTCATCTTCTGCTAACTCTCTGAGTGTTTCTTCTATATACAATGGTGCTTCAACCTGGTCTTGATATTTTCTTTCCCTCTGCAAAACTTGCAGGGGTTGTCTTCTGAATTGAGGGTTAAATCCTCTTCAATTTTGTTGTACTTGTCTTTGGGAGTTTTTATTTTCCAATTCCATCTTAACTAGCTTATTTGACAATTTTTTTATCACCTTTGTCATATCTTCAATTCTTTGATCTCGTGATGATTCTTCTTTTGCTTTCCCCTTCCCTTGGACTGGTTGTTTCCCTTTCGCCTTCCCAGCTGCAGTCATATTAGCTTCAATTTCTAAAGCATCTATCGGTATCTTCTCTAGAATAGGGATCTCCTTTCTCTAAGCGTGAAACTAAAATCGGCTTCAAAAGCCCCAGCAAAAACCACCTTTTCTCCGAAAGGAGGGGGTTTCATTTCTACAGGCAAACTATTATACAATTTATTGAATATTTTGATAAAATCTGATATATTCTCATCTGGTTTTCTTTTTATTGCATTGAATTCTGTTAGTGAATATCCATGATCCCTTTTTTCACCCCATCTCTGAGTGAATTGATTTTCCAGTTCTTCCCATGTATTAATAGAATTATTTGGAAATCCCTTAAACCACTTTCTAGCCTCTCCATCCAAAGACTGAAAAGAAAAAAAGAAAAAAAAAAGCCTCATTACAACATCAAGATTTTCTACATTCAAATTTTCAGCGAAATTACAAAACACAGGCAAGTGTTTTTCTGCAGTTATTTCATCTTCTCGAGTAAAACATGGGAGTAATTTAAGATACTCTTGAGGCATTGCATTCATTGGTTGTGTAAGGTTAATTGGAGCATATCTGTTCAAAAAAAAGGCTGGTGCTGCCATGTTTGCACCTTGATTGATTGTTCCTTGGTTGGATGCAATCGATGAACCTGCTGTGAAAATGAACGAGGGTGGAGGTAAACTGATATGGGAGTTGGTTGATGGACAATGGCAGAGGTACTGTCAACTTGATTTTTTTGAGCTTGAGTAAAATTAAAAGAAACAAACTCAAAGGAGTGTTCTTCCAACTTAGGTTCTTGAATATAAATTGGTGTGAAAGGTGAATCTTGGTCCAAGAAAGGAAGTACTTTAGATATATCTTCAAACAAAGGATTACTAGAACTACTGCCAGGAGCAGACAGTGTAGGACTAGGTGTAGAGGGGGTTTTGGGTTTCTAAACCCTTTTAGAAACCAATCTTTCAGGGTATGACAAAGTAGGGACCTTCTGTTGTGAGGTATATGACCTCATGTGGGGCCTTTTGTGAGCTATAATTCTGAGAATAAAAAACACAGCCAAATATTTCCTCATCGCTGAATAACCAGAGGAAATAATGTGAAAAAACCAGGGAAAATAAACTTTGTCTCTTAGTCCCTGACAACGGCGCCAGAAAATGTTGTACCTTAAGAGACAATTCCTTGGCTATGAAAAGGAATCAGTGCTTAAGACATTTTTAACAATGTGTCACAGAAGTAATTATATCAGGTGGTCTTCATTCAATCCCGTTGGAAACTAATTATTTAAAACCCTTAATAATTTTGTCTAATGAAAGACTCTACAACGCCATTATCTGCTGATATCTGAATGGAAAAGAAGAATTGTAGATGAAACTCAAAATGATATGTTGGAACAAAGAATCTATCACTTTAAATTTCAAAATGAATTTATGGAGAGAGAGGAAACTCAAAATAATATGTTGTAAACACAGAATCTATTACTTTTAAGTTCTAGAGACAATTTGTGAAGGGAGAGGAGTTGGAGTGAAGGAGCGCAAATTAAGGTTATTTAACTCTTACTCACAAATGTAATTAAGATATCGGCAGCTACTTTACTTCACTTCATTCCAGGAATAAGGGACACAAAATGGCACAGGAAAAACGAATCACCATCAACAGTTGCAGGAAACTTGATGCTTCTTTCATTAATTCCTTAGAAAAGTAAGTACCAAATTTTTAGTCTTCTAGAGGTCCAAAACTCAGAACCCCTCTTCTTTCTTTCTTGCTTAAATACATCCAAAACAGTTCGTAACTGCTAGAACTTCTTGAAACTACTTCGACTACCTAAACTGTTAAAACTACTTATTACATTGCAATTGAGGACATCATTATAGCTTCGATCTTAACAAACAAATAAAACCAATTAAAACTTGAAATATTATCTTTTTTACTGAATCTGCTTTGTTGTTGATTCGTCTCCCTGAAGTGTTGATGTGTCTTCCTAAAATATCGGATATCCTTGCCCTGGATTTCTTCCAGAGTTCAATATTTGTCTTTTCTGCTTGTTGTCATGTCTCTTTTGTTTCTGATGTGGTATTCAAACAATTCTGCAATAATGCCTCTTTGCCCGACTTGACCCAGCTGTTGCGTTTCCAACAGTGCCACCATATGCTCCTTTTTCTTGACTCTGCCTATGCCTCTACGCTTCAAAAAATGTTATCATGTCCCCTTTTCCCGACTCTCCCTCTTCTTCTCATGCCCGTAGCGTTCAGTCTTCCATTTATTTACAAGACGCCACTGCATACAACAATGTTCTGCACAGGGTCGGGTGTTACCCAAGTCTATGGCCCGTGTTCACGTTTCTGCATAAAATAACACAACTACAAATAATCCTAGACTTTAAATAAATTTAAATTAACCTTTGAATGGTACCGTGTCTACCTTCCCATCGCATTTCAGCTTTCCATGTTGCTCCGTTATAATCCTCCTCTTACCCTCGATGTGATTTCTCAAAGGAAAGGCCCTTACTTCTAGATTTGAAATCCTTTGCAATTTAACTCTGAAACTACATTGCATATGCCCGTTATCACATTTCAAACTTCGGTGTTTATAAAATATTCCTTAACGCCATTCCTCCTAAGCTTGCGATGTACAATGTGCGATAGAGGTGGAGATGACGTGGCAAGTGGAGGTGGGGCCGATCGCAATCGGCGATTTGAAACCTTGTCACATTTCACATTTCGGCATTTATAACTTATTCCTTAACACCATTCCTCCTGAGCTTTGCGATTTGCGATGTGCGAGAGGCTCCCACTGCTGGACTTTAAATAGTTTAGATCGAGCTCTGAATTATATTACATCCGGCCCTTGTATCACATTTCGCATTTCGGCATTTATAACTTATTTCTTAGCGACATTCCTCCTGAGCTTGTGATGTGCGATGTGCAATTGGAATACATTAAATCATATTTCTGAGTTGCATCGCATCTGGCCCTTGTCGTACTTCACACTTCGGAATTCATAACATATTCCTTAGCGCCATTCCTCCTGATCTTTGTGATTTGTGATGTGCGATGTGCAAGAGGGTCCCACGGCCGGACTTGAAATACTTTATATCGAGCTCTGAACTATATTGCATCCGACCCTCGTATCAAATTTGGCATTTTGGAATTTATAACTTATTCCTTAGTGTGATTCCTCCTGAGCTTGTGATTGTGATTTTCAATATGCGGGCGGGCTTTCCAAATGAAATTACACTTAAGCCTCCGAACACTGTTCTGCACGTATATTTGCACGACTTGACCCTGACCTATGTGCAATGTTCTAAACGTATCAATCGGCCCAACTCTTGAACTGCTCTGCACGCGAATAAGACTGACTTGACCCGCCTTCACATCTCCGCACATAATGTTAATACATCAACATATAAATCAAAAATTATTTTTCGGTATTAAAAATAAATAAATAAATTACATTTTCTAACATATATTCTTTTTTGGTTTTTTGAGAAATATTTCGAAATTAAATGCAAATGAGCCACAACACTATGTATATGATGATTTCCTGCTAAGTATCAACCTCGTTTGTGAGGACTATTCCCATTAGAGTCTTTATGCACGCCAATATAAATTGATTGTCTACATGGAGGAGGCTCTGGCTCTAGTATAGTTAGAAGTTAGAATAAGTTGTAGTAGTTCAAAAAGTGTTAAGGTCTCTTCTTGAAAGGTTTAATCCCAGGGTGCCATCCATTGAAGAAATAACCAATCTGAGCACTCTCACTCTAGATCAATTACTCGGTATACTCACTACCTATGAGATGAGTATTTCGAAAGGAAAGTATTCAGCCAAATAATCATCGTTCAAAGCGGAAAATAAGTGCAAGGATGAGCATGATAAATAATGTTGTGAATCAGATGAAGAAGAAGCCAACTTTGTAAGCAATCTCAAGCAAGGATCAGGCAAGTATAAAGGTAAGCTACCCTTTAAGTGTATTAATTGTGGAAAAGTTGGTAACTATACATCAAAGTTTCCTAAAATGAAGAGGAAATATCACGACCCTAAAGAAAAAATCAAGAAATCTCAAAATGATAGAAAAAGGATAAAAGGAGGGGTTTTTTATGTTCAAGAAGAGACCTCCTCGGAAATTGAACCTAGTCAATCCTCATATGAGTAAAGAGATGATGAAAGCCCTAAAGAAAGTATGATGATGGCCATAGAAAATTTGTAGGTCGAGGCTATTAACTTTGATGATGAAGAGGGAGAATTAGATCTTGAAGGAAAACTGATAAGTGCACTTGAGGGAATAGAGAGGCTCGGGAAGAAAAATAAGACTCTAAAGGAGTCCTTGGAAGAATTAAAAGTTGAAGATATTGAGCCATTATTTTTACAACTAGAATAAGGAAAGAAGATCCAGGCTTCTCTAAACCAACAGTTGAATGACAAAGCTCAAACATGTGAAAGGGAGGAAGGGGAAGTTGTGTTTCTAAAGAATGAGTTGGAGAAGGCCAAAACTCAGCTGAGTTACAATCAAAAATTTGGCAAAGTGATTGACAAATTGAATGAGTTATTGGAAGCTCAAAGGATCTCCACAAACCTAACTATTCTAGCCTTTGAAGTTGAGTCCAGCGCAATAGCAAAGCTCAAAAGAAAGAAGAAAATTATCTTCGTTCCCCAACAAAAGAAGGGCTAGCGCAATAGCTAGAGGAAAATATGCAGCCCAGGAAGCATCAGCAACAGCATTATCAAAAGGATCACGTTGACCATGAAAATTTAATTGCCCAAAATTCATCTCAGCGCAAAATACAACCCAAGTACAATGATATTTTCCCAGGTTACCATTTTACATGCATAAAATATGGCCACAAAGCAGCAAATTTTAGAGTAAATATTTCCTACAAGAAACTCAAATCTAGAAGAAAACTTTAGCAAAGGAAAAGAAATCCCAGGTATAAAATTATTTTTCTCCTCTGAATTATTTGGTGCAATGATTTAATGTCAAAATTTGGGGCACATAGCAGTCAATTGCAAGCTTAAGGTGAAAAATACAGGACATAATGAACAAGAGCCCAAATTCTGGAAATAAAAGGAGAAGAAATATCAATTTCACATTTCTTTGTATGATCAGAAAGGTGGGAGCCATTTTTATGTGGACAGTGGATGTTTCAAGAATATGTCAGGAAATAGAAGCAAGTTTTTAACATGGAAACCAGTTGACAAAGGTAATGTGATTTTTGGCAACAATGATCCTAGCAAAATAATTGGAAAAGGAGTGGTTAGTTTACCAAATGGAAAAGGTAAAGCCAAAAAATGTTTTCTATGTTGATAGGTTGAAGCATAACTTAGTTAGTGAATCTCGGATGTGTGATCAAGGCTATGATGTGATTTTTAAAGCCAAAAATTGCCAAATCAAGTCCACAGGTACAAGTGAAATAGTTGTTGAGGTTGTAAGAACGGAAAATAATGTATATGTACTCAAAGAGAAGACAGAAAGGTGTTGCTTATGAAAGCTATATGAGAGTTAGTTATGGTACAACATGCTTGTACATCTGAACTTTGATCAGATATTCAAGCTAGCCAAGAAGAACCTTGTCAAGTATTTGTTCAAGCTTTCAAAACTAGAGAATACAATTCGTAAATATTTCCAATTGGGAAAGAAAACTCGAATTCCATTCAAGGCAAAGGAGAACTCATCATCGAACCCATTGCATATAGTACACATGGATCCATGTGGACCATCCAAAATGCAGACACCCACAGGTAAATTATATTTTATGCTAATAATTGATGATTTCAGTGGGATGATGTGTTGCCTTCCTTAGAGAGAAATCTAAATCTTTTGAGAAATTTAAAGAGTTCAAAGCTATGGATGAGAATGAAACTGATTGAAAAATCAAAAGCATAAGGTGCGACAATGGAGGTGGGTTCACTTCAAAGGAATTTGATGATTTTTGCAAGAAGAGTGGCATAAAGAGGCAGTTTATAAGAGCAAAGACTCCCCAGCAAAATGGTGTAGCAGAAAGAGCAAACAGATCAATGAAGCATTTAGCTAGAGCAACAATGAATGAGAAGAATGTACAGCAGATATTTTTGGCAGAGGTTATTCATACAATAATGGTCATCCTCAATAAAGCTCATTTCAAACCTAACAGTGACAAAACTCCTTATGGATTGTGGCATGGAAAACTTGCAACAATTAAATATTTCAGAATTTTTTGTAGTAGGTGTTTTATCAAAATAAATGATGAGAAACTAGCCAAGTTCGATGCAAGATCATATGAAGGAATTTTTTTGGGCTATTCTCGCAATAGAAAATGATACAAGGGTTACAAAAAAAACACCAAAAGGCTTGTTGATTGCATTGATGTCGAGGTAAATGAATGCGTTGAGCATGAAGAAAAACAACCAGTAAATACCAGCATTGGTGAACCAGTCAACATTAATGAAGAACATGATGAGCTACCTCTGGAAGAAGACGGTGAAGAACCTTTTAATCCTCGAGTCAAATATTTCCCAAGGTATGTACAAAAACACCATCCTGTTGAACAAATTGTTTGTGATTTGAATTATGGTGTGCAGACAAGAAGGAAGCTACTAAATCCCCCTGTGAAAGAACATGTTGCTCTAATATCCATGGAGGAACCAAAATATGTCGTGCAAGCTTGTTAAAACCAACATTGGTTGAAATCTATGCATTAGGAATTGGACCAAATAGAGAAAAATCAAACTTGGGAACTTGTTCCAAGGCCTGTTAATAAGAATATAATTGGCACAAAGTGGGTTTTCAGGAATAAAGTGAATGATCAAGGAGAGGTGGTATGAAACAAAGCTAGATTGGTATTTAAAGGATATGCTCAGATAGAGGGGTTGGACTTTGATGAAACCTTTGCTCATGTTGTCATGTTAGAGGCAATAAGGATGTTTTTGGACTTTTATTGTTATAAGAAGTTCAACATCTATCAAATGGATGTCAAATCTGCCTTTCTCAATGGCGAACTACAAGAGGAAGTATATATTGAGCAGCCAAAAGGTTTTCAGCTAACAGAGAAACCAGATTATGTTTGCAAACTCAAGAAGGCCTTGTATGGTCCCAAACAGACACCTAGAGCTTGGTATTCCAAGCTAGACAACGACCTACTCAAGTGTAGATTCAAAAGAGGGGAAGCAGGAAACAACCTATATGTCAATGAAAAGAATGGAAAACTTATTGTGGTGGTAGTATATGTTGATGATATCATCTTTGTCAGTGATTCAGATTTGATAATTAGTGAATTTGCAGCTGATATGAAGGTTGAATTCGAGATGTCCATGCTTGGAGAGCTATCATATTTCCTTGGATCGCAAATTGCGCATAGCCCCAAAGGAATATTCATATCTCAAGGCAAGTATCTCAAACAGTGTTGAAGAAATTTGGCATGGAAGAATTCTCATTAGTGATCACACCAATGGTGATAGGTTGCAAACTTACCAAGATTGATGAGTCACTAGAAGTGGACTAGACTCTTTACAGATATCTTATAGGAAGCCTCTTATATTTAACACCCTCAAAACCAGATATCATGTAGGTCATTGCTATATTTGGAAGATTCCAAGCAACTCCCAGAAAAATTCATCTACTTGCACCCAAGAGGATTCTTAGTCTCAAAGCAGCAATGGGTTATGGACTGTGGTACGCCAGAGGTAAACATTTTTCATTTATTATTTATACTGATGTTGATTGGGTAGGTGATGTAGATGATCAAAATAACATGAGTGGTGGTGATTTATTTCTTGGAGAATTTCTAGTTTCATGGTTGAACAAGAAGCAAGGATTCATTTATTTATCTATAGTTGAAGGAGAGTATATTTCCACGACCTCTTGTTGCACTCAGTTCTTGTGGATGAAGCAGACCTTGTGAGATGTACAGGTTCTTTATGATCAACCTATTCCCATTATTTGTGACAACAGAAGTGCAATTATCATGTCAAAGTATCCATTTTTTCACTCCAAGACCAAGCATATTCCAATAAATTATCATTTCTTAAGGGAGAAAGTTGATAAACAGATTGTAAAGATGGATTATGTCACTACAAAATAACAAGGTGTTGATATCTTTACCAAGCCCCTACCTAGAGAAAAATTTGAGTATTTGAGGCAAATATTGGGAGTTATTCCTCTTGCATCTCTCCAATAGCTCTTCCTTCATGAGGAAGAAAGGAAGTTGTTGTATTTCAGGAATATTATGATACAGTTTCCAGGTCCACGAGATCAACATGACAAAGATGATAGGAGAAGCATAGAGCATGGAGCATGATGGTGTATTTTTCATTGATTTCAAAGGGAGAGGATACATTTAAAATAAAATAAAAAATGAAAGACAGTGATCAAGTGTAAGTGATCCAATGATTGGTATCATATAACAACAACAACCAAAACAACCAAGGAATGGGAGCAGTACATCTTAGGGGGAGCAACACTCATAGAAGACAATCAGAGGTGATATGTTTTGCTAAAGATGTTTTGTTTGATTTTGGTGTTGTCATCAATAACAAAGGGGGAGAATGTTGTAAATATGTTGTCATTGGTGGCAAAGAAGTATAACAAAGAAAAAGGTGGTCAAACATGGCCAAGTAATAGGTGCAGACAGATGGTCAAGGTGCAGAGAAGAGCAGAGACTTTGAAGCAATTTTTCAAGCAACAGATCAGTTCAAATTCAACATTGGATCCACTTAGCAGAAAAGTGCCCTGAAAGATATTTCCAATGGTATAAAGAAGTCTGCAAATGACCTCTTGGATCAAAATATAGAGACAGTCAAAGTTGGGCCTACAAAAGTCAAAATCTTGGAATCCCATAATCTTGTAACTCTTAAGAAAATGAATTCCTAAAACCTCTGGGCACCATGGCATCCGTGTTCCAGCTTAATAGAGTGACGTGTTAGGCAGGCCATACCCGGAAGATGAAGAGCCAAGAGTGGAAGAATTCAGGTGGAGTGGGCCCGCAAGGCAACACTATTATCGGCACAGGGGAGCGGCTAAGTGGCAGTGGGCCTACCACGGAAGGTCGAAACCCCGTAACTTTTTGTTAAATGAATTTCTTAAAAGCATCAAGATTGAGGGCTTCGGGAATTAGTTTGGCAAGTCACTTCGGTCATAAAACCATTTACAAAGGAAATTACTTGCAAAACCAAGGATCGAGGGACCCTTTCTCTCTCCTTCGACAAGACAGGTGGCATCATATTATTGGTCATAGGTGACATTAGTAACCACCCATTGGGAGGTGGACATAGGGAAAGCATTTTGGTCTTATCGAGTACCCAAAATTCCCATATATTGGTGACACATGGATCAATCACAGATCGACACATGGCATGGATGATATCAGCATGACAGTTAATCACGATCAACAACTCGGATCAACCCTCGAGAAATGGTGGGGATCAACTCTCTACCAATCAATGGCACATAACTTCGAGAGTAGTGGTCCCATGCACACATAATGGTCGAACAAAATCAACGGTGCATATCAACTCCAACGTACCCAATGGTGAATGACAGCACAAAAATTTCCGAACATTAACGAAAAAGGTGGTCTCGAAAGGTGGTCCTGAAAGACGGTTTCACAAATTGTGATCTACGGCTCACAGTTATTCAGGGGAGCTCTCCCCGATTTCAGAAACCACCAAGGCTGCTCTCGAGGGTGTTTTTCGATACCATCGTGATATTGTGTGGGACCCTCAATTGCCACTTTCCCTCGTTACTTCGCCCGAAGGATTAGTTAACAAAAAGATGAGATTGTAGCTATTTTTTGAGAGATGATTTCGATAGCGGCATGGATGAGCTGACAACTATTTTTCGAGACTGTTCTTAGCAGAACTACCTGTTAAGGGGAAATTTTGATAGTTTTCGCCAAGTTTGTAAGGTCGCTAACCTCAGCTAAATCTGTAAAATTCCAAAATTGACGGAAGCTAGTAGAAAAACTCATAGAAAATGTTAGATTTGCATAGGACCTTAAGATAACATGAAGAGTAGAATTAGAGGACCAACTTGAACAGGAAAAAGGAAAAAATAAGAAAAACCGTGTAGTAGATCAAAGAGAAAGATAACTCAAGTCCAATACCAAAAATATCAGTTCATAATTATTTAAGAGAAAATTTCAAGCAACAGAGTGAAAAAAAAAAAATTAGAGTGCAACAAATTGTGAAAGAGCAGCAGAGTGTTGCAGAATGTGTGTGAAAGTTGATGGTATGCATCAGAGGTGTATCAGAGACCAATCTTGGTATTTGAAAAGTGTTTCTAAGAGGTAGTGGTGATTAAAGTAAAATTGTTTTTGAAGTAAGAGAAGGCATGCATGGACCTAGTGTGAAAATGGATGAACTATGAACCATTAAGTGTCTAGCAAGTTGTAGCTTGCAAATTAGGGGTTGGTACTCATTCCAGTGGTTGTTGGTAAACAGTTGGGGTTGTAGCTCCATTCAGTTTTAGTTCATAAATCAGAGAGTTGTAGCAAGTTGTATCCAGAGAATTGTAGTTGTAGTTTCCCCTATGAATGAATTGAAGAGAAATTTTGAATATTTATTTGTTATTTGTGTGTTCCATTGAGATTTTGGAATGAGAATTTAATCAACCATAATGGCATGGATGAAATCAGCATGACAATCAATCACAGTCAACAGCTCAGATCAAATTTCGAGCAACGACGTGGATCAACTCTCGACCAATCGGCGGCACATAACTTCAAGAGTAGTTGTCCCGTACGCACATAATGGTCGAACAAAATCGACAGTGCAGATCGGCTCCAACGTACCCAGTGGTAAGCGATGGCACGAAGTTTTTCGAACGTTAACAAACAAGGTGGTCCTAAAAGGTGGTTCACAATTTGTGATCTACGGCTCATAGTTATTCCAAAGGATTAACTTCTAACTTCCCAAAGCCCGTGGAAACAATAAATATGTTTCCATTGATGACAAAGGAGCACAGAAAAGATGGCAAAGAAACAGGTGGTAAAAAATGGCCAAGAAATAGGTGAAAACAGATGGTCAAGGTGCGGAGAAGAGTAGATAATTTGGAGGAATTTTGCAGGCAGCAAATCAGCTCAAATTCAACATCGGATCCACTCAGCTGAAAAGTGCTATGAAAGAGATTTCCAACAGTATAAAAAAGTATGTAAATGGCCTCCTGGATCAAAAGATAGAGGCAATCAAAATTGGACCTACAAAAGCCAAAATCCCAAAACCCCAGAATCTCATAACTCTTTAGAAAATGAATTCCCGAAATTTGAGCATCAAGGCATCCGGGTTCTAGCTCATTAGAGCGGAATTGTTAGGCGGGCCATACCTAGAAGGTGAAGAACCAAGAGTGGAAGAAGCCAGGTGGAGTGGACCATCAAAGCAGCGTTGTTATTGGTGCACAAGACCAGCTAAGTGGCAGTGGGCCTACCCCAGAAGGTCGGAACCCCGTAACTTTTTGTTGAATGAATTTCTTAAAAGTGTTGGGATTGAGGGCTTCGGGCATTAGTTTGGCAGCAGGTCACTTTGAGCATAAAACGATTTACAAAGGAAATCACTTACAAAACCAAGGATATAGGTACCCTTTCTCTCTCCTCCGACATGACAAGTGGCAACATATTACTGGTCATAGGTGACAACAACAACCACCCATTGGGAGGTGGACACGTGGCAAGCAGTTTTGGTGTTTTTGGGTACCCAAAAGACCTATATATGGGTGACACGTGGACCGATCACAGGTCAACACGTGGCATGGACGACATCAACATGACAACCAATCACAATCAACGGCTCAGATCAACTCTCGAGCAACGGCGTGAATCAACTCTTGACCAATCAATGGCACATAACTTCAAGAGTAGTGGTATCATACGCACATAATGGTAGAACCAAATCGATGGCGCAAATCGGCTCCAACGTACACAGTGGTTAGCGGCGGCACAAAGTTTTCTGAACGTTGACAAACAAGGTGGTCCCGAAAGGTGGTTTCACAAATTGCAGTCTACAGCTCACAATTATTCCAAGGGAACTCTCCCCAATTTCAGAAACCATCGAGGGTCGTCCCGAAGGTGGTTTTCGATACCACCGTGGTATTGTGTGGGACCCTCAACCGCCACTTGCCCTCATTACTTCACCCGACGAATTAGTTAACTGAAAGATAAGATGGCATCTATTTTTGGTGGGATGATCCCGATAGCGACATGGATGAGTCGGCAGTTATTTTTGGAAGTTGTCCTTGGCATAACTACCTATTGAGATGCAATTTTGACAATTTTGGCCAAGTTTGGAAGGTCGCTAACTTTAACTAACCTCAATTAAATCTATAAAAGGACAAAATTGACTGAAACTAGAAAAAAAAACTCACAAAAAAGGTTGAGATTTGTAGAGGACCTTAAAATAACATGAAGAGCATATTTAGAGGACTAACTTGAACATGACAAAGAAAAAAATAACGAAAAACATGCATTAAATCAAAGAGCAAGATAACTCAAGTCCAAAACCAAAACTAACAATTCAAAATTCTTTAAAGGCATAATTTGAGCAGCAAAGTGAAAAAAAAAAGTGCAGCGAATTGTGAAAGAGTAGCAAAGTGTTGCAGAAGGTGTGCGAAAGCTGATGGTATGCACTAGAGGTGTACCAGAGACCAATATTGGTATCTGAAAGGAGTTTCAGAGAGGTAAGGAGGAATTGTTGAAGGTAGTGGTGATTGAAGTAAAACTATTTTTGAAGTGAAGGCATTCTTGGATCTAGTGTGAAAATGGATGAAAGATGAACCATTGAATGTCTACCAAAATTGTAGCTTTCAAATTATGACTTGGTGCTCCTTCTAGTGGTTGTTGGTAAAAAGTTGGGGTTGTAGCTCCATTTAGGTGTAATTGATAAATTAGGGAGTTGTAGCTTCCTACTAGTTGTAACCAAAGAATTGTAACAACAATTTGTAGTTTTCCCTATGAATGAATTGAAGCGCAGTTTTGAAAATTTAATTGTTCTTTGTATGTTCCATTGATATTGCTAATATTGATTAATGTTATGCTTATTTAAATTAATTGCTAGAGTATTTAATGGTGTCTCGATATTCTTGCACAAAGTGAAGGAAAGTTTTCAATTCGTAAAAAATGCTACAATACTAATTCACCGCTAACTTTAGCTAACCTCGGCTAAATCTGTAAAAGGCCAAAATAGACTAAAACTAGCAAAAAAACTCACAAAAAAGGTTGAGATTTGCAAAGGACCTTAAGATAACATGAAGAGCAGATTTAGAGGACTAACTTGAACATCACAAAGACAAAAATTTTAAAAACCATGTAGTAGATCAAAGAACAAGATAACTCAAGTCCAATACCAAAAATATCAGCTCAAAATTATTTAAAAGCAGAATTTGAGCAACATAGTGAAAATAAATAAAAATAAAAATAAAAAGTTTAGCAAATTGTGAAAGAGCGGTAGAGTGTTGTAGAATGTTTGTGAAACCTGATGGTATGCATCAGAGGTGTATTAGAGACCAATATTGGTATCTGAAAGGAGTTTCAGAGAGGTAATGAGGAATTGTTGAAGGTAGTGGTGATTGAAGTAAAATTATTTTTGAAGGAAGTGAAGGCATTCATGGATCTAGTGTGAAAATGGATGAAAGATGAATCATCAAGTGTCTAGAAAATTGTAGCTTTGAAATTACGGGTTGGTGCTCCTTCCAGTGGTTGTTGCTAAAAAGTTGGGGTTGTAGCTCCATTTAGGTGTCAATGATAAATCAAGGAGTTTTAGCTTCCTGCTGGTTGTAGCCAAAGAATTGTAACAATGAGTTGTAGTTTGCCCTATGAATTAACTGAAGAGCAGTTTTGAAAATTTAATTTTTCTTAGTATGTCCCATTAATATTGCTAATATTGATGTTATGCTTATTTAAATTAATTGTCAGAGTATTTAATGGTGTCTCGAAATTCTTGCACAAAGTAAAAGAAAGTTTTCAATTCGTAAAAAATCCTACAATACTAATTCACCCTCCACCCCCCCAATATTGTCATGGTTTCCAACATCTGGAATCTAATCTCTACTTGGTCAATGTACCTCCAAGATTGCCTTGTTTTTCTACATCAAATACTACTCTTTGACCAATAATAGATGTTATCCATGTATCTTTCCATATCTTCTCTTGCAATTGATTGTGCTTGAGTGCCACAAATGGAGGGAGTACTGAAGTTTAGAGAAAAGGAAGGGCCAAAAAATCCCCCCCTAATCCGAATTTATGCAGGAACGCAACAGAATACAGAAATAACCATAAACATAGAGATGCAGTGGAAATAAGGCTTCATTTCATTAATATCAAATAACAGAAATATGCTTACAAACATAATGGAAATAAAATTGCTAGGGTGCTGGTAGCGAATCTCTGAGAAGAGATGTGGCGGCTACAGACCTCTGAACTATGTTACAATGAGGCTCGAGGGCCTATTTATTATGGAGAAACAATGGAGAACCCTAAACGTCTAAAAACCTAACCCTAAGATATGAAGCACCAAAATTGTAGGCCCTATTTGGGTAAATTGGTGTTTCAACTTCCGAGGGATGTAACTTCGGCATACGATCTTTGTTTGACATGTATGATACATCGTTAGAAAGATCTATCCGAGGACTACAACTGTTGCCGCGAATGTCAATTCCGGAACAGAATCATATTCCCAGTCAAACGATGCCCAAAAAACATCGTTTAGGGTCTCAAAACGGCTCCGAAAATTCAGGACTCGAAAAACTGCTAAAAATATTAAGTTGTGCTGCGACTTAAAAACTGAAAGAACTGATGGTGGGGGTTCAAATGGAATAGGTGGGTAGGCACCAATGTCCACCTAGATCATTAACCCCCCAAAACGGCTCCGGGAATGCAGGACCCGAAAACCTGCTAAAAATAGTAAGTTGCGCTGAATGTGAAAAGCTGCAAGAATTGATGGTGCGGGTCCAAATGGAATAGGTGGGTGGCCACCGATATCCACCTGGATCACCCCCTACCTGTATGAGACAGCCCAAATAATCAACACATAATCATACATAAGGAAAGGGAATCCACAAGTTCGGCAAAAGGGGAGGGTGATTCACTAGAACTGATAAAATAGGGGAAGGAGAAAAAGGAAGAGAAAAAGGGAAACTCAGAAGCGTAGAGTGAGGGAGTGGAGGAGCAACGGGATGGATGTAACAAGGATGAGGGATGACCAAGAGTTCAACCAAGGGTACATGGGAGGAGACCAAAAGGGAGGCTAAGGGGGTGAGAAGTGTGAAATACAAGGGAGGGAAACTAAAGGAAAAATAGACCTCCCAAAAGTATTGAGCCCAATAAGGCGAGAAAAATCCAATCCTATGAAGCTCATAAAAAAAAGAGAACCAGAAAGAAGAGAATTCAAGATTGAAACATGATTCCAAGGAGGCAAAATCAAGAGACCAAACCTGTAATTTCCAAAAGCACTATGGGAGGTCACTCGAGGAGAGATCAAACCCCCTAACCTCAATTGTTCTGTGGATTAACTATGTTGATCCAGGAACACAAACTTTGTTTGCCTCGCCATGGTTGGTTGCATATAAGCATGCAAAAGTGCTCTCTCCTTGCCAACTGGTCTCAATCTCACCACCTTTCAACATTATTTACTTGATGCTTTCCATGGCATCCCATAATGAGTGACCTCTTCTCATCACTATAAAAAGTCTTGTGCAATTGTACCTTCCCTAAACATCGCACAAACCAACTCTACATCACAACAACATCCATGAACTTGCCATATGCTCATCTCCTTATGTAGCAGCATTGTATCCATGCACGCTACCAAATGGAAGGCAACTACCTTCCCTTGTACTCTTGTTTGTTCTCATTTCGAGACCAAGTTGAATGGCCCATATGTTGATTTGGTAGCATCGGATGTGCTCTAAGTCTCAAAATTGGGAGAGAGACTTAGACACAAGTATTCAGAGAACTCAGAAATCGTTAGTGAAAATTCCACTCAAGAATGTGTTTTATTAAAATAATTAATTATTTTTGAAGGGACCCTAAGTCTAAACTTAGGAAAATAAAACAATCAAAGGGTATTAATAAAACAGAGTGTGAGTGTTCTAGAAAAGGTGGAGATCAAGTCAAAAGTGAATCTTAGCTTTTGATTAGAGATTTAATCTCGGTCATTGAAATTTCAACGTGAAAATTATAAGGACTTGAAGGGTCATTTGGAAAATACAACGAGACGAAGAAAGAATCCAGAGATCAGAATTCTTTAGTGAGCCGTGCTCAAGGAGAAGATCGATCGAGAGGATTCTCACAGAGAGGGGTAGAGATAATGTCCAGTTGGAGATTTTCCTTAGCCATAGAATACGCAACAAAGAATACAGAGAGCAGTACCAGCAGAGGCAACGTAGCAGCTACACAGAGGCTGCACAGAGGCAGTAGAAGCAACGTCGTAGCCCAGAGGAAGTTTGTGATTGAAACGAGGATCAGTCAAATCCAGTGCTGGAAAGTCAGGGTGTGAGACCAGAAGGGGCTAGATGGTCAGATACAGCCAGCAGAAGAGCCACAACGTAGAAGCCACGCAGTCCCCACACAGTGACGTAGAGATGACGCAGTGACTACGCAGAGGCAGTGGAGGGCTTTTCAGTACGAGGTTTTGGCCAGTTTGGGCTTCTAGTGTCAGTGTGAGGTTTTTCTCACCAACTCTTTGTCAGTCAGATTCTTTGTGAGGATAGCTAGCAAGGCATCTAGTTTGTATTCAGAAAATTACTGCATAATATATAAACCCTCAATTGGTGCACTAGTTTTCCCACATTGGGTTTTTTGAGGACATTGGTCCAAAAACAATGGTGCCACTTGTGTCTATGATTTTCTATTGCTCAAATCTTGTTTCCACACTTGTTTTTCTTCCGCGGTTTTATTTGTGAAGGTTATAGTGAATGGATTTTGATATTTGCTTGTAGAATACAGTAAAAAATTTGTTAAGTAAATAACAAATAGAATACTTTCCATCAGTTGCTGCAGTAGGATTTCGGGTAATACGAATTTTCACATGGCATCAAACCTTGTGTAGCTCAGTGCAAAAGGAGCAAGAGAGCAGATCCAGCGTTGTAGCAGAATTTGAGGATCAAAGAGTTGTGTAGGCAGCAGATTGATTCCCCAGTTAGTGCACAGTCCAAGCTAGGAGGGCTAAAACCAGCAAGGAAAATCTCTCTGAGTGAGTTGACAGAGAGGGGAAAGATTTTTCTAGATTGAAATTTGGTAGAGGCTGAGGGAACAGCGCAGCAGATCAATGCAGATCAGTAGCTGGAGGGACGCAGTTTTCTGCGTAGCAGTGATTGCTAGTGTAGAAAGCATCAAAAGAGAGATCTGGAGCAACTTTAAGGGAATTTTCTTCCTCGGAGAATTCCTAGCCGTGGAATTCTAATTCTTGATAGTTGAGTAGCAGTGTTGTGTGGAAAAAATACCATCTCCAACAGGGAGTGTGTAGGCTAGGCCAACAGTGGCACAGAGGAGAGAAAGGAAGAAATTCGAATTTTTTGTAGAGATGGCCTCAAATGGGCAGGATCCATGGAAGAGAAAAATATTAAATATGGATCAGTATCCTTGCTGCATGAGCCCACAGAATTAGTAGCAAGAGGATCACAATGTCGACAGGAGCAGTCAGTCATTTAGATGACTGTTGCATAGCTAGTTCCAATCCAGTTTCAGAGGGAGACAGTTGCAGTGACGCAAAAATTGTGCATTGCCCAGTTGCAACATGCAGGTGCAGTTCCAGCCAGGACATTCCCAGTGCAGAGCTATGCAATCCAGTTTCCTGCACAGGAGAACAATGTGAGTTGTCAGGAGGGAGCAAAGAGATTTCCCATAAGGAGATCGAAACTCAGAGGGAGCCCAGTTTCAAAGGGAATAGTCTTATGAAAGCTAGTACTTCAGGATATGAGGAGACCAGACTCATTATTGCAATAGTTGCAACAGTTGTGCAGAAGCATCAACAAAGCAATAGCAGCAATAATATGAGTAGGTCAAAATTCGCCATGATCGCTCACATATCGCCATGGGAGTGTTGGGGTGATCTAGAGCTGTAGCTCAGCAAAGTTGTAGTTGGGCAAGATCCTTGAGGAGTCCACCTCTCGGATCTATACCTTGAGCCCAAATCAGATGTAGCAAGATGGATGAGTGCCAATTGATGCAAAGGAGTGCAAAAGTGACAGTGCAATGGTTAGCAACACCAGATTCTAAGCAGCGCAGAGCAAAGTTGGCAGCAATGCAGGAAGGCATAGTGCAGAAGTCAGCAGCAGCGCAACAGCTTCAGAGGCATAGCGCAAAGGCTAGCAACAATGAGTTATTCAGTACCAAGATGCATCATGTTGAACACTTGTTCAGTTTTGGATGTTTTTTTATGTTGCAATAAGCAGCAGCGTTGCAGTGCAGTGGCAATTGGCAGTGGTAGGGCCAGTGGTAGCACGGATGCAGAATTTGAGGAGTTGCAATACAAATGTAGTGTTGACAGTGGCAAGGTCGACAGCAATATAGATGCAACGTTTGCGTAGTGTTGGTGGCAGCAGTGTCAAACATCAACAGCGCAAAGGGAGATGTTGCAGAGTCAAAGCAATACTCAGCAGGGTGTATTGTTAAAGCACATTCCTTGCTAAGAGGGAGTGTTGATATGGGTAGCATCGAATGTGCTTGAAGTCTCAAAATTGGCAGGGAGGCTTAAGCACATGTATTCCAGAGAACCCAAAAATCATTTTTGAAAATTCAACGCATAATGTGTTTTATTAAAATAATTAATTATTTTTGAAGAGACACTAAGTCTAAACTTAGGAAAATAAAATAATTAAAGGGTATTGATATAACAGAGTGAATGTTCTAGAAAAGGCATAGATCAAGTCAAAAGTTAATATTAGCCATTGATTAGAGATTTAATCTCGATCGTTGAAGTTTCAACGAAAAGTTTATAAAGACTTAAAGGGTCATTTGGAAAATACACTGAGCCAGAGAAAGAATCCAGAGATCAAAATTCTTTAGTGAGGAGTGATCATGGAGAAGATCAATCAAGAGGATTCTCGCAAAGAGGGACAAAGATTATGTCCAGTTGGAGATTTTCCTAAGCCGGAGAACACACAGCAAAGAAGACAGAGAGCAGCACTAGCGGAGGCAACGTAGCAGCTACGCAAAGCCTATGCAAAGCCAACAAAGGCAATGCAATAGCCCAGAGGAAGTCTGTGATCCAATTGAGGATCAGTGAAATCCAACACCGGAAAGTCAAGGTGTGAGATCGGAAGGGGCTAGAGGGTCAAATCCAACCAAAAAGAGCTAGAACGCAAAATCTACACAGTCTCCACACATAGATTGTGCAAAGGTAGTGGAGGGCTTGCCAATCCAAGGTTTTGGCCAATTTGGGCTCCCATTGTCAATGTGAGGTTTTTCTCACTAACTCTTTGTCAATCATATTCTCTATGAGGATAGCCAACAAGGCATCCAGTTTATATTCAAAAAATTACTGCATAATATATAAACCCTCAACCGTTGCACCAATTTTCCCGCATTGGGTTTTTTCAAGGATCACTTGTGTCTATGTTTTAATCTTGTTCATATTGTGTTTCCGCACTTGTATATCCGCAGTTTATTTGTGAATAATCTATTAAAAGGAATTAACAAGACAAGAGATTTATCATCAACACTACAATAGGATTCTAAGTAATATGAATTTTCACACCATCAACGTAACAACCACAACACAACACAACAACCACAAGGATGTTTTCCCAAAATACTTTGTTAATATTAACAATTATTTAAAACACATTTTAACTAATGCTAATTGAGATATAAATAGGGAAAACAAAAACAAAAACAAAAAAGCAAAAAACAAACAAACAAAAACAAAAACAAACAAACATAAACTAGCCTCAAATCAATGCATAGCTTAATGATGAGTGATTAATGGGAAAAACAATCCACTAAAACCTTGCAAATATATTAATGGGAAAAACAATTAAATGAGTTCTTCCTTCCAAAATGATCCAGAAAACAAAAAAAAACCATTATTTCAATTGAAAACAAAATCCAACTAAATATGCAACCTTTGCATCCAAAATTATGCAAAAATAAAGCTTAGTATCCATCCAAAACAGTTTTGAAAATTTACAACGCAAAGATAAGCCTTATTATATCCATCCAAAGCGGCTTGATCCCCTCACATAAGGAGTGCACAAGCTAAACATGGACAACATACACCAATAATTGATCCAATCCTTTAAAGCTACTACCTAAAACATTTCGACTTCCACCTTTACTGTGGGTGATGTCTTTCATACTTAGTTTAACTATGCTTATCAAGCAAGAAGATTTGTTCAAATATAAACCAATACCATATAGTTGGCATGCATACGATGGTCAATGACACTCCAGCTCTAACTCAGTGGTTTATATGAATGCACCTTTCCTTCAAAGATTCATAATTACAATAACTCTGTAAATTTCCACATCCACCTCTACTATGGGTGATGGTATATAAACCAATACCATATAGTTGGCATACATACAGTGGACAATGCCACTCCAGCTCTAACTCAGTAGTTTATATGAATGCATCTTTCCTTCAAAGATTCATAATGATAATTACTCGGTAAATTTCCACATCCGCCTCTACTATTGGTGATGGTCTTCATACTTAATTTAACTGTGCTCATCAAACCAAGAAAATTTGCCTAAATATAAACCAATACCGTACAGCTGGCATACATACTGTTGTCGACATAAATTGTCACTCCTAGAGACAGCCTAGAGTTGTCATAGACCAGTGCCTAGGACATCTTATCATAGCAAGGAGCACATAATATAACTTGGGTATCAATCCAAAAGGCTCTCCTGCTATCTCTTGTAAAACAAGGAAATGAATTTAAATGGGACCAGAACTTACAGAAACTGCCACGGGGAAAGTAATGTTGCAGAGACAAGATGCAAAGTTCTAACACAAAAGCATCAGACAGTTAAGAGACAATTTACTGTAAAGAGGGCCGATTCAGGTAATATGCCACAGAAATCAAATATCAGAAGGTGTATGCAGTGAAAGAAATATGAGAAGATATTAGTTAACTTTGGTCAGATACCCAGATACACAACAGAACCATATATGGGCTTATCATTCTAAGAATCCATACATGATAATGGAGTTTTAAAAGAACCCTCCCAAAGCAACTAATATAGCAGAAAGATGGATGAAATGAACATGAAACAGTATATCATGCCTGAGCCATATTTAAAGCGCTTGACTTATCCAAGTATGGGTATCAACTAGGATAAATCCTTACCTAAAATCAGTGAGCCACTCGCATTCCAGTACATGATACTAGAAGAAGGATAAAATGAAATATTGTATTAAACACAGTAGAGAAGATTACATACTGTGGAATACCAAAGACCAGAATCCTCTAATACAGATAGAACTCCTCCTCACTGAGACCCTACGGGCTCTGAGCCTTCATACAAGAGCCTCTACAAAATGTTTACAAAAATGCCTTTCGCTGCACAATTCTCTGATAAAAATCTGGAACCCTTACAATGTCATTCTTCCCGGTTTTTATAGAGGAAGAAGATGAGAAACTCATAAAAGAAGTAGGTGAAAACAATTAATTATTTCATTTAAACAAAATGGCGAAAACATTCGCGCCCATATTGCTGAGTAACCATGCTGTACTGTATGTACTCTATGGCCTGCCTTCAGAAATAAATGCATTGAGTAGAAAAATCCCCTCAGGGATGCAGCATAGAGATGAAATCACTTAAATAATCTATCCTTTTCTGAGAGGCAATCTTGCTGAAATTGATCTTGGAGGGCGTAACTTTCTTCTGCCTTGTAACTCTAGATTGGAATTTGAAATCTTTCATTCCGGACGCCGAAGTTATTTATCTTCAACTGACACTCTTTGTCGCGTCATTAAAATTTCTATCTGTGAAAACTGCCTTTTAAATTACTCTGGAGGGTTTGATAGCTTTCAATCTCTGCTCTTTAAATGGCAGTCATATCTCTGCAACTACCCGGGATCTTCTTCATAAATTCTCCTTCTGCAAGCCGATCTTTAGATGTGTCTTCAATTTTTGTAATGGAGGCAGAGATTAATGACGATTTCTTGTCGCTGCAACCTGCAAAACCCACAAACACGTTAAAGAAAACCAGACGCAAGGGTGGTGGACGCGGCTGTGACCACGGAATGATGATGTGGACTGGGAGAAATGGCGAGGAGATGCAGGGTGGCAATGAAATATACAGTGGAACGACGATGAACGAACGAGGCGGAGATACATAACATAAACACTGTAATGTGACACGTAAACGGAGTATATGAATGGTGGAGGCGAACGCAAATGACACGTGGACGTACGAAAGGCTAAGCGGAAGGGACGACGTGGAGGCGGACTTGGTCAATCAATGGGATGTATGAACAAATCTGGGCCATACGATCAAAAACGAAATCAACAGTTAATACTTCACCGGAGGGTGACGGAATAGCGGGCCCAGGGTACTGTGCACTGGGACTAAAATTCACGCAGCTTGGGAGAGTGGCAGTAGTTGGATGGAGCGCTCAGGATCGGACAACTCACGTTAATTTTGCTGCGCGTCCGGGATCGAACGTTAATGCGCGAAATGGGGGCGGTATTGGAACAGTGGCCTGGGACGTGTGGCGCCTGCTGAATGGAATCGCTGCGATTTGAGAAAAACCGCCAGCCCTTGAAAAGTGGTGCGAAATAAACAGGCCGGTTTTAAGAGGCGGTTTTTAGGGCACGGGGGCCACAAAGGTAGTGCGCTATGGTACGTTGATTTGTGTTCGATCGGACGGTTCAAAACATGCCCGATAGCCTTATACGATAAGCACCTTTTGGTCTGGCACAAGGTCTCGGGGCTGGGTCATGTAGAATAGAAAATCAGAGGGGCTAGGGCCAGAAGGGCTAAACCTTGAATACTCTTGGGTGCGAGCTTTCAGAACTGCACAGTGTAATTTAGAGGCACAGGACGGTGACGATAGGCAGAAAACGAGTTCCTTAGGCCACGGTAGGGAGTTCGAAAGGTTCAAGCGGGACTAATGGCCAAGAACTTTAATGGGGGGGGCTGATATGATCAACATTGGCTCCACCTGGGGACAGCACGTTCATCCCTGGACGTGTCGAGAACTGCGCAGACCTCCTGATCATAATCTATGTAAACTCTGTTCTTCAGCCCCTCTTACTTTTCACTTTATGAATCATCTGCACGCCCACCCGGTTTAAACAAAAACTTTAACAAAAACTAATATACAGTATGATACATCGGGCGTTTTCAGCCTGGATCAAAATTGAAAGTAGGGCTTGAGAAATTGACCATTTAGAGGGGCATCAAGTAAGTCGCCCTGTATGTTTTCCAACATAAAAGTATTATTTCCTCCTTGTTCCACGATTTTAAATGGGTCGAACCAGAGAGGGTCAAACTTGCCATGTTTACCTTTTTCAGCCCTTCGAACATCCCATCTGAGCACCAGATCACCAATCTGCAATTTTCTGTCTTTTGCATGTTGATCAAATATATGTTTCATTCTCTCTTGATATTCTGTTAATCTCTGATTCACTTGGTCCCGTGTTTCCTCTAATTCCACCAATTGATTGATTCTCCTGACCATATCATCCGGTTCTTCCTGACTTTCTTGCATGAAACATGCCACTGGCAAGGCCAGCTGCACAGGAAACACTGCTGCTCGTCCATATACCAACTCATAGGGAGATTTCCCAGTTGCTCTCTTGCTGGTGATTCTATTCGCCCATAGAGCAAATTTCAATTGGGAATCCCAATTTTTCTGATTTTCATTGATAGTCTTTTTCAAGGCCCTCACTAGAGTTTTGTTGGAAGATTCTGCCAAGCCATTTCCCTGTGGATAATAAGTTGTGGAGTGCTTCAATGTGATATTATACTGTTGGCAGAAATTTACAAATTTGGCAGACTTGAAGGCCTGTGCATTATCAGTCACTATTCTAACAGGGCAGCCAAACCTGGAAATGATGTTTTCTTCCATGAACTTTATGATGACAGTGTCTGTAGCATTCCTTGCAAGTATGGCTTCCACCCATTTTGTAAAGTAATCTGTGGCAGTTAATATCCATTTATGTTGTCCACTTGATGGGGGATGTATTTCTCCAATAAAATCTATTCCCCATTGTTGAAATGTTTCATCTACATGAACTGGAATCAAGGGCAGAGCTGCTAATTGTTGCCTTTCAGCAAATTTTTGACACTTATCACATGCTCTAACCCAAGCAAAAACATCTCCAAATAATTTAGGCCAGTAGAAACCAGCCTTTAAGATTTTATGAGTTGTGGCCCTCCAGCTGTAGTGTCCTCCACAGATTCCTTCATGAAATTCCATCATTATACTTTCTACTTCATCCTCTATGAGGCACAATAATAGGATGCCTGAAGGATCCCTCCAATATAATTGGCCATTAGCAACTATGTACTTTTGTGACTTGAGCCTCAAAGCCCTTTATTTTGACTTATCACAGCTGGGAGGACAGCTGAGTGTCAAAAGATATTCTACTATTTCTTTGTACCAAGGACTGGTGAGATATTTCATGTGTACTTTCTGAGTAGCCATCTCCGGCCCTTGCTGCTCTTTTTCTCTCACAGACTCTTCATTTGAAATCATAAACAAATTTACGCCTAGAGCCTGATAATTTGATTCAGATAAAATCTTGGCTAGCCCCTGCCCTTTAATCAACTTAGTAGGTTTGATATCCAAATCATATTCATGTATCTTTGCAATCCACCTCCCTCTTTTTCCTTCACTATCTCCCTGAACAAGGATATCCTTTACGGCGGCTGTAGGCACAAATGCAGTGATGTGAGACTGCAAAATATACACACGAAAAGCTTTAAGGGATTTCACCAGGGCATAGGCTTGCTTCTCCAATATATTATACTTCCGTTCTGCATCATGAAGAACCTGACTAAAGAAGGCAATAGGCTGCTCATATCCATCTTCATTTTTCTGTAATAACACTCCAGCTACTGTATGAGGTGAAGCAAAAGAAAAGATCATAAATGGTTTAGTATAATCTGGCCCAGCTAGCATAGGAGCTTCAGCAAATGCAGCTTTAATTCTAGCAAAGGCCTCCCGTGTTTCTTGTGACCATTTCACCTCATTATTCTTCTTTAGCATATCTGTTATATGCCTAACTATCTCAGCATAGTTAGGGATGAATCTTCTCAGAAAATTTACACGACCTAAAAATATTTGCACTTCCTTCTTATTTCTGGGGAGAGGGATGCTATTTATAACCTCTGCTCTTTTAGGATCTATTCTCACCCCATCTTTAGTTACAATATGTCCCAAAAGTTTGCCTTCCTCTAATGCAAATAAAGACTTTTGTGGATTAAGAGAAAGACCATACCTTCTGCATTTTTCAAAAGTTCTTTGTAAATGCTCAATGTGTTCAGCATCATTTTTTTAAAACACTGTAATATCATCAAGGTACACCACCAGAAATTTATCTTGCTCCCCAACAAAAGCGACGTCCATAGCCCTCTGAAAAGTGGCCCCTGCATTAATCAGTCCAAAAGGCATCCTGGCGTACATAAATGTTCCCCATGGTGTGATAAAAGTAGTCTTCTTCTGATCCTCTGGGAGCACAGCTACCTGATTATAACCAGAAAAACCATCCATCATTGACATCCTAGAGGCTCCAACCACTTTCTGCAGGATGTGGTCCATCTTGGGCAGTGGATAATTATCTTTTAAAGATGCTCTGTTTAAATTCTTGAAATCCACACACAACCTGATTTCTCCATTCTTTTTCCGGACAGGGACAAGGTTTGCCACCCATTCAGAGTATCTCAAGGGCACAATTATTTTGGCCTTTAGCAGCTTCTTGATTTCTTTTTCAATGGAGGGAAGCAGCAGAGGATTTATCTGTCTAAGCTTCTGCTTATAAGGTTTTGCATCTTCCCTCAGAGGAATTTTATGCTGCATTATACTAATATCGAATGTTTTCAGGTCCTGATAGGACCATGCAAATACATCTTTATAAGATTGAAATAATTTCAGGTATTTTTCCTTATATTCCTCTGGGACCTTCTTGGATAATTTTACAATTTTAGGATCAGCCTCAGTACCCAGATTCAGGTCTTCCACTTGATTTTCTTCTACCATTTTACTAGGCTGCAACGGGACATCATTTTTGTCAAACAGCCTTTCTAGGGGAACCAGCCCTCTAGGGATAACATTTCCTTTCAGCTGCAACACTTTACTTCCTGCCATTTTCTCCTCCCATTTATTTTATGAAACATTCTCAGCCCCCTCTTCATCACAGTCATCAATTTCCATATTGGAGAATTCCCCCATTGTTTCCAGGAATCTATTCATTTGTTCCTCATCTTCAAATACTTGCCAATGCTTGATATTGTCTGGGATTGATGGTCTATAACGTACCTCGACTTCATACCTCAAGAGAGGGTTCTGAGGAGGACGAAATGTACTGGCAGCTACAGCAAGAGAATCCGCCATTCTATTTTGCTCCCGGGGCATGAACTGGATATTGAATGCCAAGAAGAAGTTCTCCACCATGTCCCATACTTCATTTCTATAAGCTCTCAGCCATGGATGTTTAATTTGACATTGATTTCTGACCTGTCTGACCACCAACTCAGAGTCTCCCAGGACCTTTAAACATTGTATGCCCATGCTCCTGGCTGTTTGTAATCCCAATAGCAGTGCTTCATATTCAGCTACATTATTAGTAGCTTCGTATTCCAATTTAAAAGACAGTGGGACCCATTTTCTTGTAGGAGAGATTAATAATACTCCAGCCCCATTACCTTCTCTTGAATTTGCTCCATCAAAATGTAGAGTCCATACTCCTGCTTCATGGTCTTCTAAAGGCTGCTCAGTCTTGATTTGACAAAAGGAAGGTTCATGAGCAAAATTTTGATCTTCTTCTAACATCAAACATGAGAAATCTCCTTCTTTATTGTAGACTGGTGAATTCTCTGAGCTGTCAGCCTTAGTCACCATCTTGATGAATCTGGTTTCTCTGTATAACCTCCTCTCCTGGCCACCAAAAACAGGGATAGTGGCATAGGTTAAATCCAATTTGAGTGACCCACCAATTTTTGTTCCCCAGGACCTTGACAACAGCATGCCAAAGCGAGTTGGGATGTCAGCCACCACAATGTCCATTACTACACTTTTTGCTAGAATTTGGGCCAGATTGACCACTAAATCCTTAATCATCCCCAAGCATTTAACTCTTTTGGAATCAAATGAATAGAGGTCTTTGTATGGGCGTGTGATCTGTAGCCCTAGTTGTTCCATGACTGATAGAGGCATAAGATTATGGGAAGCCCCAGAATCTAACATACAATTGTGCAACAGCAGGTCATGAATCACTAGAGACACATAGAAGGGAGGAGTAGAAGGATCTATCTCCTCGACATGAGGGCCAAACACAACCATGGGTCTTTCTTCTTGAAGATTAAGACTGTTTGGAATTATTGGTGCTTCAGGAGGGAACAATAAAGAAGTGACTTGAGATTGATATGTAGGTTGTTTCAACAGTTCAGTCAAAGGGACTGGGATTTTGACTTTCTCAAGTTCTTTTTTCAAATTGAAAGCAAGAGGGGGCTTTTCTATTACAACTTCTTTTGACTCTTTATTTTCAGCTGAAGGTTTAACTTCTTTTGATACGGACTCAGCATTAGGGGGAGTGACTGCTTTTGAAGAAGAAGGAATTTGATCATTAGAGTGCAAAGGTTTGTTCAGAGGACTCTTACCTTTGTCTGTGGCTTTCTGCATCATTGACTCCTTTTGAGCTGATACTTCCTTTTGAAGTGGCTCCTCTTCTTGATCTTGAGTCCGAGTTCTCTTCCTTGAAGACCTGAGATCATATTTTCTGTTAAAATGTGCTTGCATAAAATCATTAAACTGTTTGCAATAGTGATCAATTTCTGCATCTTCTGTGTCCCTGATTTCTTCTTCTTCTTCGTGCAATGGACATTCTACTTCATCATTGTTTGAAAAAGCAAGATTGGCATCTTACAGTTCATAGGCAACATCTTCAGTGGAGTCGCCTACTGGGCCTTCCAAGTACAATGGGTGTGGAACTTGATCTTGTTGCTCCTTTGCTTCCCTTGGCAATATTTGCAGGGGTGGCTTCCTATACTGAGGATTGTAACCCCTGTTTGGAGCGTTCTGGAAATTCTTGGAGGCTGCATTCTTTGTCTCCAATTCAAGTTTGACCAGTTTATTAGAAAGATTCTTTATCATTTTACTCATTTCTTCAATTTTATCTGAATCCTTATCCTGATTAGAAGTAGATACTTCCTCTTTACCCCTTCTTCTGGTGTCTTGTTCAGCTTTCCCTCTTAATTTTCCAGTGGAAGCAAAATTTGCTTCCAATTCAAGGGCATCTGACTGAGCATCATCTAGAGTGGCAGGCTTTCTTTCCCTGAGAGAGAAACCAAAATCTGAGTCAAAGGCTACTATGAAAACAACTTTGGCAGCATTCTGATGAGGCTTCATATCTGCAGGGAGGTTTAGATATAACTTATTGAATCGCTTGATAAATTCTGACACCCCTTCGTTATGTTTCTTCTTAAGTGTATTGAACTCAGTAAGACACTGTCCATGATCTTTCTTTTCTCCCCATTTTCTGAGAAAAGTATTTTCCATATCGTCCCAAGTGGTTACGGAATGGTTTCCTAATGTTTTGAACCATTTTCTGGCTTCACCGTCCAGAGATTGCACAAATAGTCTTAAGACCACATCCAAATGTTCTACATTAAAGTTCTCTGCAAAGAGCAGAAGGTCTCAAGATGTTTCTGAGCATCAATTTCATTTTCCCCAGTGAATCTGGGCAAGATCTTCAAATAATCTTGTGGCATATCATTCAGCGCTTGAGGTAATGCCAGGGGAGCATACTTGTTTAATAAAAAAGCTGGAACATTAGCCATTGGAGGAGGTAGGGGTTGTGAAACAATCTGGTGTACAAATGGAGGAAGAGGCGAAGGCGGAAGTGGAGTATGAATAACGACAGGAATATACTGTACAGCAGTTTAAGGCGTAGATGGGAACAGTTCACGATTAACAGAAGCAACTTCGATGACTTCTTTAACTTCTTCAACTTTAGGGGTAGGGTGAAGATTAGCTTTAATCCTAGCACTTCCCCCAGGTGGGTTATCTGAATAATATTATGTGTCTCCCACAGTGGAGTCGAGATTTTCTACTAGAACTTCTTGAGAAGAAGAAGATGGGTAATCTTCTATGGAAACATCAGGGATTTCAGCACGGACTGATTTCTTTTCTTTCCAACTTTTTCTATGTATAATTTTCTCAAGGTCAGACACTGAAGGTGTCTTTGATTGTGATGTATCTGACCTCAAGTGTGGCTTACGGGGAGCCAGGACTACAAATAGATTTATCAAATAAACAACAGTGGAGTCGCCAAGGTGAGAGATATACAACTCTTCAACTCTCTGTGCTCACCTGATTAGAGAGTGAATGTGATTTGTTGAGGCCCAGGGATAATGATTTTCTTAACTTCGTTCCCCGGCAACGGCGCCAGAAAGATGTTGTCGACATAAATTGTCACTCCTAGAGACAGCCTAGAGTTCTCATAGACCAGTGCCTAGGACATCTTATCATAGCCAGGAGCACATAATATAACTTGGGTATCAATCCAAAAGGCTCTCCTGCTATCTCTTGTAAAACAAGGAAATGAATTTAAATGGGACCAGAACTTACAGAAACTGCCACATGGAAAGTAATGCTGCAGAGACAAAATGCAAAGTTCTAACACAAAAGCATCAGACAGTTAAGAGACAATTTACTGTAAAGAGGGCCGATTCAGGTAATATGCCACAGAAATCAAATATCAGAAGGTGTATGCAGTGAAAAAAATATGAGAAGATATTAGTTAACTTTGGTCAGATACCCAGATACACAACAGAACCATATATGGGCTTATCATTCTAAGAATCCATACATGATAATGGCGTTTTAAAAGCACCCTCCCAAAGCAACTAATATAGCAGAAAGATGGATGAAATGAACATGATACAGTATATCATGCCTGAGCCATATTTAAAGCGCTTGACTGATCCAAGTATGGGTATCAACTAGGATAAATCCTTACCTAAAATCAGTGAGCCACTCGCATTCCAGTACATGATACTAGAAGAAGGATAAAATGAAATATTGTATTAAACACAGTAGAGAAGATTACATACTGTGGAATACCAAAGACCAGAATCCTCTAATACAGATAGAACTCCTCCTCACTGAGACCCTACGGGCTCTGAGCCTTCATACAAGAGCCTCTACAAAATGTTTACAAAAATGCCTTTCACTGCACAATTCTCTGATAAAAATCTGGAACCCTTAGAATGTCATTCTTCCCGGTTTTTATAGAGGAAGAAGATGAGAAACTCATAAAAGTAGGTGAAAACAATTAATTATTTCATTTAAACAAAATGGCGGAAACATTCGCGCCCATATTGCTGAGTAACCATGCTGTACTGTATGTACTCTATGGCCTGCCTTCAGAAATAAATGCATTGAGTAGAAAAATCCCCTCAGGGATGCAGCATAGAGATGAAATCACTTAAATAATCTGTCCTTTTCTGAGAGGCAATCTTGCTGAAATTGATCTTGGAGGGCGTAACTCTCTTCTGCCTTCTAACTCTGGATTGGAATTTGAAATCTTTCATTCCAAACGCCGAAGTTATTTATCTTCAACTGACACTCTTTGCCGCGTCATTAAAATTTCTATCTGTGAAAACCGCCTTTTAAATTACTCTGGATGGTTTGATAGCTTTCAATCTCTGCTCTTTAAATGGCAGTCATATCTCTGCAACTACCCGGGATCTTCATAAATTCTCCTTCTGCAAGCCGATCTTTAGATGCGTCTTCAATTTTTGTAATGGAGGCAGAGATTAATGATGATTTCTTGTCGCTGCCACCTGCAAAACCCACAAACACGTTAAAGAAAACCAGACGCAAGGGTGGTGGACGCGGCTATGACCACAGAATGATGATGTGGACTGGGAGAAATGGCGAGGAGATGCAGGGTGGCAATGAAATATACAGTGGAACGACGATGAACGAACGAGGCGGAGATACATAACATAAACACTGTAATGTGACACGTAAACGGAGTATATGAATGGTGGAGGCGAACGCAAATGACACGTGGACATACGAAAGGCTAAGCGAAAGGGACGACGTGGAGGCGGACTTGGTCAATCAACGAGATGTATGAACAAATCTGGGCCATACGATCAAAAACGAAATCAACGGTTAATACTTCACCGAAGGGCGACGGAATAGCGGGCCCGAGGTACTGTGCACTGGAACTTAAAATTCGCACAGCTTGGGAGAGTAGCAGTCATTGGATGGAGCGCTCAGGATCGGACGACTCACGTTAATTTCGCTGGGCATCCAGGATCGAACGTTAATGCGTGAAATGGGGGCAGTATTGGAACAGTGGCCTGGGACGCGTGGCGCCGGCTGAATGGAATCGCTGCGATTTGAGAAAAACCGCCAGCCCTTGAAAAGTGGTTCGAAATAAACAAGTCGGTTTTAAGCAGTGGTTTTTAGAGCGCGGGGACCACAAAGGTAGTGCGCTATGGTACGTTGATTTGTGTTCGATCGAACGATTCAAAGCATGCCCGATAGCCTTATACGATAAGCACCTTTTGGTCTAGCACAAGGTCTCGGGGCTGGGTCATGTGGAATAGAAAATCAAAGGGGCTAGGGCCAGAAGGGCTCAACCTTGAATACTCTTGGGCGCGAGCTTTCAGACCTGCACAGTGTAATTTGGAGGCACAGGACGGTGACGATAGGCGGAAAACAAGTTCCTTAGGCCACGGTAGGGAGTTCGAAAGGTTCAAGCGAGACTAATGGCCAAGAACTTTAATGGGGGGGGGGGGAAAGGGGGGCTGATATGATCAACACATACAATCAAAAATGCCACCCCAACTCTCAGTAGTTTATATGCACCCATCCTTTAATGATTCATAATTACAATAACTCCATAACAATTGTAAAAAAAAAAATGCCAGGTATATGAATCGCAATTGAAAAGAGTTTTAATAGTTGCATTACATCACAACTAATTAATATATTTCAATCTTGTTGCATCAAGGGAGGCTAAGTTCTCTTACAGTCCAGTGTAAAAGAGACATCCCGGTTATATATGACATATGCTTGACATAAATAATATTACTAAATTAAAATAAATAAATAATAATAATAATAACAAACAAAAACACTAAGTTGCACAAATGGGGAATCAGAAATGAGTTTTTGAAATGGGAAACGATACAAAACGTAATGTTTCTAAATTTTGAAAATGAGAAAATGCGATATATATATAGATATATATAAAAAAGAAGTTAGGACATTTAAGAAATGTTATGTGAAATTATAATTTATGTGATGAGAGAATGAAGTGAATTGCCCTTTCATAAGTTTAGATAGTCATCTAAAAACATTCAAAAAAACAACTTAAGTCGCTTTAAGTGAAAAGAAACATGACAGTACAACCTGAAAACACATTTCCGACCATACTAACAACATTTCCCATACAAGAAACCTACCAATACAGCCAGAAACACATTTCCAAGCCGTATAGTACGCAAAAACACATTTCCGTTTCGTTTTCTAGGTAAAACAGAGTGAGACCCAAGTTTCCTGCAACACATCTATTCCTAATTTCAAAAAACAAAAAAAAAATTTAAAAAAAAAATAAAATGATCTTAATCCAAATCCTTTATACAGTGTGAGGTTTCCACTATCCCTTTTGATACTTACAAATCCAGGATTGATCATATAACCCAGATCCCTTATGCAGTGTGAGGGTTATCCCTTTTGAGACTTAAAAATCCAGGATTCATCTTAACCCAGAGCGTTCTTAATTAAAAAAACAAAAAATAAAAAACCCATTCAAATAAACTGGCATAAATTAATCTTAATCCAAATCCTTTATACAGTGTGACGTTTCCACTATCCCTTTTGATACTTACAAATCCAGGATTGATCATATAACCCAGATCCCTTATGCAGTGTGAGGGTTATCCCTTTTGATACTTAAAAATCCAGGATTCATCTTAACCCAGATCGTTTATACAGTGTGAGGTTTCCACTATCCCTGCTACTTAAAAGTCCAGGATTGAGGTGGGTATATGCAAGTACATGTTAATTAAACCAATCACACCAAAAGGTTCTATCCAATTTTGTTTCCAGCTCCAGCAATTATGTTCTCTGTTTAGATATCCATTCTGTCTAACTTTCCATGATAATAATCATTCTGTACAAGTTCCCGTGATTATCTTAAACCAACAAGGTCATTTACATGACAGCATGCATGAAAAACTTACCATTGAATGAAGTGACCGTAGATAAGCTATAGGCAATATCAAAACAACAGTGTGAGGTTTCCACTATCCCTGATACTTAAAAGTCCAGGATTGAGGTGGGCCTATGCAAACACATGTTAATTAAACCAATCACACCAAAAGGTTCTATCCAATTTTGTTTCCAGCTCCAGCAACTCCGTTCTCTGTTTAGATATCCATTATGTCTAGATTTCCATGATAATAATCATTCTGTACAAGTTCCCATGATTATCTTAAACCAACAAGGTCATTTACATGACAGCATGCATGAAAAACTTTCAATTGAATGAAGTGACCGTAGATAAGCTATAGGCAATATCAAAACAAGCTTAATCACATTTAACAGATATGCCACTTTCTTGGATTTTCATATTTGTTTAAAACTTTAAATACATTGAACAATAATAGTAATTCGCCATAATTATCAAAATTGTCTTCCATTTGACCATTCTCTATAAGACCAGATGGATGAGTCTACTTTTTCTTATTTCATTGTTTTCAATACAACCAAACATCCTAGATGCTACTTTCATCTATCACGATGAGCCCTGCACCCAGCCAAAATATCCTACATCTGCCCAGCCAGACAATTCAGGAAACGGACCATGTTGAAAATTTGGAAGATAAAAAATATATATAGTGAACCCACAAGCCCCCACGTCAATTATACCACATGAAGAGCAACTTTTACCACCTTCAATGATGGATCGATACCAATATAGACATACTACAACCAGTTATGTTTTGTGCCGAGCATTTATGAATTTTAACAGATTCACTCTAGACGCCGTCTTTTCCTTCTGAGATTCTGAAAGAATTCATCGACGTCTGCGCATGTGAGAACCCTGGTATCATCGAAAGATCCCTGGAGTAGGACCCATCAAGAAAATTTCAGGTCAGGTCAATCTGTCACATGCAGAAATCTTCCCCTCCAGTTGCATCTAAAAATACTCCATATTCTTATAGCATAAATTAAGGTTTCCCTCACTAATAAGTATCATAGAGTACATGTCATCTCGGGAATAGACATAGCAATTCAAACATTTCACAGAAATGAGCGCAGCGCATGTACCCACAATCTCTCCAGCAGAGATGCAAGTGCAAAAGGAAGACAAGAAAAAAGCAAGGAGAAACTCTTACCAGGAAAGACTGCAGTTCATCCGTCATTTCGTTCAAACCATGCAGAAACTCAATCTTACGAACATGATCTAGATTCTGAAAGAGTTCCAGTTCAGCAGCTTCCTGTTGCTGCAACTTCTCTGCTCTTCTCTGTTTGGCAGCATTTTTATATTCCTCTAGAGTGTCACCCTCATCAAGCAAGAAAGAAACCGCTTTGGTTCTATACAAATCATGACAATCGCTACACCTACAAAGAAGCTTTCGCCAATTCTTCAGAAGAAAAAGAGATTTCTTCCATTCCATTGAAATGGTTGGCTTGTTCATATCAGCCCTTAGCTTGCATTCTGACACCTGCACTTGAACATCTGTCTTCTCAGTGTCATGATTTAATGGCAAACCCAAATTGGCTATCAATTTCTGAGGGGTAGTCACATTTTCCAAAGATGGATATCCAGCTTTGGTCATGCAACCAGCAGCTACCTTGTTCTCACTAGGAAGTCCTTCAACTTGATTGGTCTCGCTCAGAGGGCCACCAGAAGGTATCAAAGATAATGCGCTTGACATTCTATTTTCAGCCTCATGACCTGCACAACTGGGTCGCACTGATTGGTCATCATTATCTGGAGCATTACTTATAGAAGAACAAGGTTGCTTTAATTGATCATCACCCTTAGATCTGTTTCTGGTACAAATGAATTTCTCTTCTGGAACAAAACTTTGGTCGTGTGGTACTATTGTTTCTGATGTTTCAAGTTTAGTATCATCCTTTTCATTATTCTCTGCCTGCATGTTCTGCTTCTGTATTCCAATTCTCATAGTTGATTCCCCAAGTATGGATGGCACTATAATATTCTGATGATAAGACAGCAAAAATGGGCAATGGCATACACAGGTTTGGCATACAAAATCCTCGTAAATAGGTTCGCCTTCCTCATCCCTGGGGACCTGCGGCGTAGTATCCAAAAATAATAGGGACAAAACAATAAGACATGTAAGAACATTTCTTTACAGATTAACCAGGCCTTGCTTTACCCTAAAAGGACACAAAACACTAGTAGAAAAATAAAAGATAGCATACGGTTTAATTGTCAAAAACTAATAACAAATATAGCTGATTGTCCATTTCGGTTCAAAACCAACGTTAACAATGTGTTAACATGTGTGTGCAAGAACATAGAGTCGTGAGAAAAGTCAGAAAGGAAAGCTTTGCCGAGACAGGGTAAGAAGACGGAAAAGTTTCTGTTAGGAACTAGAAGAAAAGCTTTATTGGAAATATTATTAACCAGGAGCAAATTTGGGACATCCAAAGAATTGGAATTATCAAGGAAATCATAGTGCTAGAAAGAATTTGTTGGCACAGAGAGCCAAGTGACAAGACATTAATGGAGGTAAAGATAGGTCATCACCGCATCAATGGCGCAGGTTCAAAACCCATGAGGCATAGAGCTCTTAATTATAAGCTAGGGTTTTACACACCACACCCCAAAAAAAAAGTGTGTGTACTTAATCAGCTTCACCAGCATTTAAAAAAAAAAGAGTTCTGCAATTTAAACAAATGGCCTGACTTGAACCTATTTTATATTTGCCTGCTCGTAAAGTTTCCATTCATCATAAATGGAGTACAACTTACCTTCTCTGTCGATTCAAGACCCAGATGGTTCTCATGGAACCAGTCTTCACAGATGCAGCATTGTATTATCTCTGGTTGATCTTCTTCATCAGAATCAATATATGCTTGGTGACAGCTACAAAACAATCCCTTGAAGTTCTGATTGTAGACATTGGCTATATTTTCAGAATCTTTGTCTGCCACAAGTTTACAATGGACACCACCAAACTTAGAGTTTCCACAGTCACATCTAAACTGCCTCTTTGTCCTTAACTCCACCACCTTTCCCATGATCGAATGAGATAATTTATCAGCAACAGCCTCAAATGAATGTCAGCACACAAGATAAATAAGAAACAAGCGTGTTTTGAGATGGGGTCCTTTACCTGCGTGCCCTTACATAAAAAGAATATCTAACTACATGTTGCACAATGATCACATCACATGAAAATCAAACAATAAACGTAAAATTCACATAAAGAATGTGCGGGACAACAGTTAAACGTATCCACAGAAAATCATACAAGTAACATAACCATGGATCCCCTTACATCATTTGAGGGAACCATTGTACGCAAACAGGCTCTCATAATACACTTCAAAGTCCATTGTGTAGTGCCTTAGCCACCAAGGAACAGAGAATATTCTCTGTCAGGTTGTGGTTTAGTGATTTAAATAGGGCATCACTATGTTAATGATCCAGGTTCAAACACCAATATGCATAAATCCCTTGAATAAAAGTTGGTAAGTTTGAGTCGATCAATATGAAAGATAATTTAAAAAACAACAATATGAGCTGGTGAGTTTGCATAGATCCATATGAAAAAATGGAATAAATACACCGGTTTGAAATTTAAAATTTAAAATAAAAAGAGAAAGAAACCGCACAAAGTGTGCTAGAGCTGAAACAAAAGTGTGTTAATTAAAAAAAAAAATGTCCAAATATAAGTGTGTTACATGTGAGATACACAAATGCAAAGAAAATAAAAAAACATATAACGACAAGAAAACTCCAGAATGTAGAGTACATGTAGGATTAAACATTTTAGATTAGAGGACCTTAGCTCAATGAGAAAACATATAACGACAACAAAACTCCAGAATGTGGAGTACATGTAGGATTAATCATTTTAGATTAGAGAACCTTAGCTCAATGAGAAAACATATAACGACAACAAAACTCCAGAATGTAGAGTGCATGTAGGATTAAACATTTTAGATTAGAGAACCTTAGCTCAATGAATAAAGAATAATAATTTACGTGCATTTGATATTATTACTTAATTTCCTTTTCCTATATTAAAAAGTTTATTACTGGTTTATTAATTCATCCATTACAAGTGATCACATTTATTTGGTTCTAATCTATATAGAAAGAAATAAAGTAAATCCAAATTCACTATTTTTGAATAACATTTCCATCTCACGATGGCTTCAATGCAAATGATGCCTCTGCTCAGTTTCATCCATTTTCTGCCCTACGTCTTACATTCATCATTTTGGGTTAGCAGTGTTCTGGTCACTATTTTTAATGACATTTGCATCTCATGATGGCTTCAATGCAAATGAAGCCTCTGTTCAGTTTCAACCATTTTATGCCCTACATCTTACATTCATCATTTTGGGTTAGCAGTGTTCTGGTGGCTTTTGTGCTTGCATTAATATGAGAGAAAATGCTTTGAATTGCATGGTAGCGTTAAAATATGGATTCACTTCATAAAAATAAATAAACTGAAAATTATGGTGCCTTATGATAAGGTTAATTAGCTCGACTTGAAGTTGAAGATTATTTATTTATACTTTTGTATTTCTTTTATGAATCAGGTAATGAATTGTCCTATTTGTTTCTTTCTCTATTCTAGTTGATTGATTTACCATCAACCCTTTTTAAGTTTAAAGTGATCTAAAGTGATCTAAGGTAAGATTGCTCTGTTTCCCTTTATTATTTCTCGTTGTAGCCAAAGGTTTAAACAAACCTTTGAGATCAGACACTAAGAAATGGAAATTTTAAACAAATCAACGTTGAAAACATTTGCTCTTTCACACACTCGGTGTTTTTGGGATGGCATTTTATCTTCAATGGGTCGAAGAGCGAAATTGTTGGAGTTCAAGAAATCTCAGATCCATACTATCTTGCTATAGGCTATAGAACCATCTTCAATCTCTTTTATGGGCATATATAAAGAAGATAAATATTTTATGATATTTATTTTTCCATACCAGCAAATTAGTTGGGAATGGATTAAAATACTTTAGATTTTTCCTAAGCCTAATGATTATAAAAAAGCAAACTAGCAAGGATTGATTTCAAATGTGGAAGAAAGATTAAATTTATGGTGCAAGTGTTGATTATCTAGATGGAAAACTGGTTTTTAGTAAAATCAATGTTAAAAGCAATTCTTATCTATTGAATGGCATTAGAATAGATATCAACAAAAATTCTGGAAACAATAAGGAGACAGTCTCAAATTCATCCAATCAAATAACGCAAAAATAAAAGAGATATCCCCTTAGTAAAGTGGAAAAGTCTAACAATTCCAAAAACTTAGTAAAAGTGGAGAAGACTAACAATTCTAAGAGCTTTAAGAAATTGGAACTCAAAGACAAAGTTCTTTTCTCTAGAGTGCTATTGACCAAAATGTTTGGAGAACCGTACAAGGGCAAGGGCTGTGGTGTCATGGAGCGAAAGAAAAGTATATCCCCCCAAACTCTATGGAAGAATGAATTTGAAATCCTTAAAAATATTGTTGGAGTAAAACAGCGAAAACAATAAATAATTTACCCAGAGAAATAAACATAAAAGGTCAGCAACAAATCATTAACATAAACACAAATGTTTAATCGGGAAAAACCCCAAACTCCGGGGAAAACCCATCCTAGTGAAATTTCATTAGCCTTGGCCAAAATCCTGGCCAAGTGAGCCTTCACCGCTCACCTCCAGGCCTACATTACAATGAAGTCTTCCCAGCCTTTTATAGGCTCCATTACATGCAATAACGTGGGTTGAAAACTATGGGTGCACAATACCATGTTCCCCAAAACCACTACTATTTACCCTAGTCAAATATTGACTCTATCCCGAGTCAAATTTACCTAACAACTCCCCCCTTAAACTTGACTTGGCATTTCTTGACTAAATCCAGCCAAAAATTGCTAAGTGAGACAACCCCGCTCACTCTAGCTCCTCCCCCCTCAAATTTTTACCCAAGGTAATTGTTAATTTGACATCCCCCTTATCACCTAGGTCTAACCCAGACTTTACCAGTGATTACCAAGGAGTACGCATGCCATACCAGGTCTTACAGCAGTATGCCCATTTACATGTAAAAATTAACTCCATTATATATATATAGATATATATATATATATATTTTTGTTTCATTGTTGCTATTCTTTGTATGACCATTCTCTACATTCATTGCTATTCATTTATTACATGCATTCCTTTCCTTCTCAGCCACATGCTCTTATCTCCTCCACCTTGCACGATGAAGCCCTTTACTTACACATCGAGAAATTATCAGAACATCATCATCATTTTTATTGATGCTGATGTTCAACTCTATTTTTGTTTTATTTCCATAGCTCCATGACATGGCTTTTCTTCCAACACCTACAGGTGTCATCCAAAGCTTCATTTATGCATGAATCTCGCATTTATATATGGCTATTAAGCGAATTCATTGACCCTTGGCTTGGATCCACATGAATCATGATTCCTTACGATTCAGGGGCTACCATGTGGTTAGCACTCCATCCAAATCAGTTAGTGCCGATGACACATCCATCCGTTCACACATTGTTCATCGTGCAGTGGATCAATTCATGCCTACCTCTAGAATGGCCCCGAGTTGAATCTCTTAGATCCCACAAAGAGGTAACTCAGTGCTTCAGAAGAGAATTTTCCCATGCCATCTTTGTTCCAAATCTATACATTGTTTGCAATCTGCATAAACCTGACTACAGTCCACGCAACCCATGCAAATCAACAACACATCTTGTCTCACGGTCCATGCAATGGCAGTTCTGGTCTTCGCTCACACGTCTGGTCTCATCGCAGATTTCTCGATTTCAAATCTTTCTCAACACTGGGCCACCGATCAGCCTTCAACCGGATTTCAATGCCCACCTTTCGACTTGGTGATAGCAGCAATCTGCGACTTGTGCTCACATGGCTTGCACCCATAAGCAGATATAGTGGCTTATATCTAGCTCACGGCTTACGGTTTCCGTCTCATAACGAGATCCTCGACCCCCTTCAAAAATACCATGGCAAGTAAATAGGCACTGCATGAATTAATTAAACAGGAACTTCAATCGATTTTGCAAGCAAACAAAACTTCACACGCAGGTCAACCATGCACAGCAAACCTGCAGCTCGATCCACGCACGCACAGTATGGATTCGATTTGATCACAGTGCAGTGAATCCTTCAGAGCACCAGATCACGTTGTAGGTTTTCCAGCTCTCGGCGCTGTTGAACCTCCAGCTCCAATTCATGCACTGTGTTCCCCGTTAATTCATGCGCTGTAAACGGATCTAATGATGATGGTGTCAGACTTGGCAGATCACAACTCTGCTCTGTGCTAACACGGCTTCAACAAATCTGGTCTCTTCCACGCAGATCTGGTCTCGTGACCCGATCCATCTAATCAGGATAAAGAACCAGCTTGTTAGAATATGCAAAACACAGACAGCAGACAACTTTCACGGTCATGAGGTTTTCTGTTCTCCCTCAAATTTAACAGCGCTTTGTATCCATCCCAGCGCTCTAATATGATTATGATCTTGCTCATACAAACGCACCAGACATCCCACCATACAGCGATCTGTAATTTAAAACATTCGTCATTTCACATTAAAACACAGAAATGAAATCCAGCGTGGATGCAAAGTGTAAGACAGAAGCAACTGTGAATCGAGTTTCCCTCTGATTTTTCCACATAGTAACTTCTTATCCATCCAAACAGCGTATACAACTCGCTCTGATACCAATTGTTGGAGTAAAACAACGAAAACAATAAATAATTTACCCAGAGAAATAAACATAAAAGGTCAGCAACAAATCATTAACATAAACACAAATGTTTAACCAGGAAAAACCCCAAACTCCGGGGAAAACCCATCCTAATGAAATTTCATTAGCATTGGCCAAAACCCTGGCCAATCCGGCCAAGTGAGCCTTCACCGCTCACCTCCAGGCCTACATTACAATGAAGTCTTCCCAGCCTTTTATAGGCTCCATTACATGCAATACCATGGGCTGAAAACTATGGGTGCACAAAACCATGTGCCCCAAAACCACCACTGTTTACCCTAGTCTACATTGACTCTACCCCGAGTCATGTTTACCTAACAAATATCTCATAATATTTTTATTCCCCGGAAAGCAATGCTATTAGCTTATCCTTTGGTTGGAAATTGGTGAGTGTGGAATGTTAGACCAAGAAACAAAGTGAGGATATATATATATATAAAGAGAGAGAGAGAGATTTTTATATTATTAAACTTAAATCCAATTTGTACATATAAAAATAAAAATTGAAGAGGTAGTACTAGAATATGTATATATGTTGCTATTTGAGACTTTTATATTACTAAACTTAAATTCAATTTGTACATATGAAAATTGAAGAGGGTAGTACTAGTTTGATGTGTTCCTTGAATCATTCAAGTTCCTATACTCTTGATGAATGAACCATGATACAAGAAAGCCTCAAAGGAATCAATGATGGAAAAATGTATGGAATTTCAAGTGCCCCTCTAAATCTCACATTTTCATCAATGATGGAAAAATGTATGGAATTTCAAGTGCCCCTCTAAATCTCACATTTTCACATTATTAATAGTGAGCAATAAAAGTCATGACTTGGGACACACTTCAAATAAAAAGAACACCAATGGGCCTAAATGGTGCAATATGTGCATAGTAGGTAATGAAACAAATTAACATATTATTGTGTCATATGGTCTTGCAACTCAGGTTTAAAAAGAATTGGAGAGTTTTACAGGGTTAAAGGATGCATGGTCAAAGGATTTAGGTGAAAAAACTCTCAAAAAATGGGTGGAAAATGCTACTACAAAAAATTATTGAGCATTAGCCCTTATTGTTACTTGAGCTGTTTGGATAGCAAGAAATGTCAATTTTTAACAATGAGGAGATTACACCAATCCATTATGCAATTTGAAACTTAAACATCTTTGCAACTTGTAAACAAATAAAATCTTCCAAGGCTTGGAGATTGATTTGCAAATAGTTGACCAATAAATCAAGTTCTTGGGCTTTTTGAATGGGACCTGCCAAAGAGATCCTCAAAAGAGTGGAGCAAGAGATATTGTGTATCTTTCTAATGCTCATCTGCCAAAATTTAACTTATGATTAGGGAATGGCACAAACAATCTAACAAAGTTTTTGGCACTAAAGTTAAGTCTCACACTTGCAACTCAGCATGGTTAATCAAAACTGCAAATTTCTAAAAATCCCTACTAGGAAGTAAATTATTTATAATATATATGAAAACGACTTCACTTTACAGCCATTATCCGACAAAATCTCCAGTATACAAGCTAGCATTTCACAAACCTCATTCAATAATATACAGAGAGAATGCAATCAATTAGTAGATTCTCTGTCAAGGAGGGGATTACAGTTGGATCAAGGTATGGCTGATTAAGCAGACTCAAAATGGGTGTAACAGGGAATATCATGTATAGTCAATAATGATTGAAGACATTAAAAAAAATGATATAAGACTTTTTGCCGATAAAAATAGTGGGATTATCTCTGTTCTTATTTTTTGAAGGGACAGTAAGATTCTGGGGCTAAAAGTACGTGATATGTATGAAGAACATGGTATTTTGAGTTGGTAGATGCCGAAACATTTATGAAATAGTATGTGCATGGTACATGGTCTAGATTGAAATAGTATGTGCACAGTACATGGTCCAGAATAAACACCATAAGATCAAAAACCCATATCCCCAAAGACGAGCGAGAACCCCACTAGATAAGGCCTTAGCCTGAACTAACCCGATGCATGAAACAAATAACCCAGCTAAAACGGAGTAAAAGAAAAGATTATGGCTCTCTTTTTCAATGCAATTGATATATCCTCCCTCCTTAGCAAACTAGGTTATGTCATGGTTGAATTAGATTAAACTAGAAAGGGAATTGACCAGTTGATATTTCTCGGTGGGAATTAAACCACTGACTGCAGCAACACCACTAGTAATTCCAAACCCCACCTGCCCTTGAAAAAATTGGATGAATAAATTGAAAAATGAATATAACTGGAAGAAATACCTGGTGGCCTTCATGACAATTTTCGCAGCAGGCATTGCATATGCCTGCATTGCCGTCAGGAGTGCAGGTAAGGCAGGAAAAGAGTGCCTGTCTCTTGAGGTAGCCTTGTGGGTATGTACATTCCGTCCCTTCATCCCCTCCCAGCGCTAAATCGGCTTCCTGCATACATTGAAAACCAAGCATTACTTACTCATTGCTCGATTGGTCGAACGAGTGCCTAAGTTTTCATGCAGAAAGGAAAAGAGTACCAATTCCTCCAGTTCCCCGGCTTCCATTTCCTCGATATACTGTTGCATGGTAATAACTTCCCCCTTTTCGTCATCAAAAATGTCTCCCATTGTTACAGCGAGCGAAACACCGCAGCCTTAATCGAAATCGAAATGCAAATGCTTAATGCATTTTAGTTTGACAGCAATCTATTTAAAAAGGTTCTTCCCGCCCGGAAAAGCTTTTCTTCCCGCCATTTTAACAGTTTCATTGATTACCGCCCGTCTTTCCGACTTGAATTGATTCGCCGGGGGGGGGGGGCCTTTTTCCAATTTTTTTACAGAATTTACAACACTACGAGATTATTGGAACCGGATAGAAATTTTCGAAGAAACATGTATTTTAAGGGAAATCTCCTGTTCTTGCCCTTGCCCCTTCCCCTTCTTTTTTGTAGGTCGTATTGTCTCGTAGTGTCTCTCATCCCACTAAGTGTTACCTCACGTTGGTTGTGAGGTTTGGAATGCCATTATCCATGCGTTCATGTGTTAATGGAAATACCCATAGAGATAGTGGTGAGCAAATATGTTTGTTTTCTCAACCTTCTCCTCTTAGCACCCAAGATATGATAATGTGTATGAATAATAAAAATTTGAATATTTTTTGGTTCACATTTTGAGATGGTTTTACGAGAATAGAATCCTCAATCCTATTTATTTTTGTTCTACTTTATTTTTCTATTGAGAATCTTTGCATTCATTTTGAAAGGATTTTTGTAAAGTCATAATGGCTGTGGATGGAACATTGTGAATGAGGAAAAAGAGTATTGTTTTGTACCATAAAAGTATATTGTTTTCTTACCACCAAATGTGCAAGAAAACAATGATAAAATCAACAAATAGTTCTTAGTGTCCAACATCTCAAAATAAGGGAGAGGGTGACTATCGCAAACACTACTTGGCACAACACGACCCAGTGTCCTTTCTTTTACAAGTTAACTCATTGAGATTATCTAACCACAACAACGAGGATGTGTCTGTTACACTAACTAACAATAACCATAGCCATCACATAAGAAAAACAAATACCATGATGAGGCCACTAGATATATAGTGAGAATCTGAGCATTGGGGGAAACCCACTCTACAACAACCATGTCCATTAGCTCAAAATATTACAAATCAACAATATGACTAGTCTAATTGAATACTTTTCCATCTATCCTTCTATGCCATGTCTTGTATTTTACTTTAATCACTATTTGTAACACGCCCCCTACTATCCCTAGCCCCAACTAACGTTAGTAGGAGGCGGTTAATGAGATGACCTGATTTCCAAGGTCAAGTTATGGAAAAGGGGTCTAAAATTGTTGTCCTTTTTTTACTCTCACAAGACTCAAAATAGATGGCATTGTTGCGTTCATCTCGTTGGGACCTTTCCAGCAATATAAAATTTTGTTCATTTCAACTCTGAATCAAAAGTTATGGTCATTCAATTAGTGTCACTTCATCAACCTACCACGTGGCACCCACATGACTATCCAAAATGGCCACCTCACCGCCACATGGCATTGTTGCCTTAGTTACCGACTCATTCATAACCCCATTATCCAGCGACTGTGACCCAATCCTTAACACATATGTGCTATATGAAAAGTATTGCGGGTGTAGGTCCCTCAAAGGCCACATCACCTCAGAAATATTATTCTCATAAATCAATCATGTCGCCCCTCATCATTTCCTCTATGAACGACCCTTCCAATATTACTTGGAACCTTGACAGTCCTTTCTCCACCATTTCATCGCACCATTTGCAGTAGCAACGTGCACTCAATCCCACTCCTGCCATGACATCCCGGAGTTTAAACCTTAGTATTTACTCGCATAGTCCCTCATTGTTTCTTTTGAAGACAAAATTCCAAGTGATGTCATCGCCTCATTTCATTGAGGTGATGTCCCCCTACGCATGGCTCCTCCCAACGTGCACCACGTGCTACTTGGAGCCACGCCACATGGCCCCAACATCCTCAAAATCGGTTAACATGCATCCCATTCTCTGAACTTCGCATGGCCCCAAGACCACGTCATTCACCATGCTAGGTGTGGGTCTTGCTTAGTCCTTTGAGGCCTGATAAAATCAAATTTCCACTTTAAAAGGTCTTATGAAAAAAAAAGTGTTTTTAATGTCAGCGAGGCTAAAAATAGCCTATGGGACGGATTGCTTTTCCATCTGGCTTTTGTGTCTTCCTTACCAATTGGCCCCATTGGTTGAGTCATCTCAGGAGTAAAATCTCAAAAGAATCCCCTTGCGTTTCCTTTGAAAATTATTGGGGAATAAAGTTTCGAGACACGTGGATGAGTTTAAGGGTAGAACACCCAATGGGTGGGAAATTCCCCTGACTCAAAACATAAAACCACTCGTTGACCAACCCCATCTGTCAAGTCATATTGGAAATAAAATCTCAAAGGTTACCCTTGAAGCTCCCCTTAAAATCTTTGAGGTTATCCAACAACCCGAACTCCTCTTTCTTGAGAGTATGGTTGATGCACCTGGTCACATGGCTTATGGCTCTTTAGCTTTCTAGCTCCTCTGCGTCCTGAACTATGGAACACGGCACTTATAATAGTATGAATGGTTTGAGAGTCATTCCCTGCATTAAGGCTTGGTGAAGGTGGTTCTATGTACATGGGTCTATTGAGACTTAGCGCGTCGCACTTTAAGCGTTGAATCTCAATGTTGCTTGATCGTTATGCACAATAACTTGAATCTAGTGGTTTTCAAGGACCCTTCTCTTAACGCATGTTATATATCTACAAGGAAAATACTTTCTAGCAGAGGTTAGAACAGAGGTTGTTAGTGTTATAAAATTGGCAAAAATTGTCAAAAAAGCCTCCACTACAACATATGTTTGTGATAGTAGATGTTTTAGTGGAGATGATAACGAAACTTCATCACAACTGAAAAAAATTGGGACGCCAGAAATTGTAGCGGATGTTTTTTTATCAGTGCGCTTCATGGAAACAATAGCATTGGTGCGCTAAATAAATGAAAGTGTCGGGTTGTTTACATAACAAAAAGTCATGAGGTGTTGAATGCAAAGAACATCGATGTCTGAAATGTATACCGCCCCAATGCATGTACATTAACAAAACACCCTGGATGTCCTTTTTAGGAACAACACCAGGGCAAGAAAAAAATATTGCAGACTCGATGCTTTAATTTAAACTCACAGCTCTAATGTGTATGATTTGAATAAAAGCACCAGTGCTCTACTCAGATAACAAGATTGGTGTTGTCAATTTGAATCATGCACCGGGGTTGGAAATAATATTATGTAGCATCGGGTCATTAGTTTTATGAAAGAATTGGTGCTTTAATAATTACGGTGCACTAGGTCATTAGTTTTATGGAAGTGCCAGTGCTTGAAGAATATAACACGTGATTGCTTTTGTTTTCAGAAAAGGCATCAGCCATGCAAAAAATCTTGAAGTAATAGTGCTTGTAGATAAAATAATGTACCGGTGCATGTTTATGTTATAGACGCACCAGTATTTTGTATGAGATTTTATTTTTAGAAACATCGATTTGTAACAGTGCAATTATTATGATTTCTTAAATATGTTATTCATCAAAAAATCAACATATATCTTATAACAATATTCCCATAAATTAAATTTTGATTAGTGTATTCGTATATGATGTTTGGATTAATTTGTTGTATCATCATATTTCGCATCTCTTCACTATAATTTAATCAATGGTGTAAAATTTCACGGTGACATTGGATAACGCAATAGAGTAAATTAAAATATATTTTATTATATATCAATAAGAGGTTCTTAGTCATATAAAATGGAATAGTTATTGGTAACCCCTTATCTTTCAATTGGGACACTATGTCCATTGCATTTATCATTTCTTCATTTGGTTTGATTTTGCAAAGGTCTGATTTTGCAAAGGATTGTTTTGGGTTTAAGGACTTTTTGACATAAAATTCAAAGGACAAAGGTCTGATTTTGCAAACGATTGTTTTGGGTTTAAGGACTTTTTGGCATAACATTCAAAGGACGTTTCTTGGAGGTATGTAATATATTTTTTGGATGTTTTTAGGGCTTCATTTTTTTTAAAGGTATTTTGTTTTTAGAGGTTTTGGGCTTAATTTTCATTGTTTTTTTAAAGGTATTTTGTTTTTAGAAGTTTTGGGCTTAATTTTCATTGTTTTTTTTTAAGGCATTTTGTTTTTAGAAGTTTTGGGCTTAATTTTCATTGGTTTTTTTTTAAGGTATTTGTTTTTAGAAGTTTTGGGCTTAGTTTTCAAAGGACATTTTTTTGGATGTATTTTGTTTTTAGAGGTTTTTGGGCTTAATTTCCAAAAGACATTTTTTGGTTTTAAGGTATTTTGTTTTTAGAAGTTTTGGGCTTAGTTTTCAAAGGACATTTTTTTGGATGTATTTTGTTTTTAGAGGTTTTTGGGCTTAATTTCCAAAAGACATTTTTTGGTTTTAAGGTATTTTGTTTTTAAAAGTTTTGGGCTTAATTTTCATTGTTTTTAGAGGTTTTGGGCTTAATTTTCAAAGGACATTTTTTGGATGTATTTTGTTTTTAGAGGTTTTTGGGCTTAATTTCCAAAAGACATTTTTTGGACTTAATTTCGAAATGACTCTTTTAGGCTTAATAATCAAATGACATTTTTTGGAGGTATTTTTTTAAGTGATCTTTTTTTAGAGGCTTTTTTGAGGTATTTTTCAAAGTAGCATTTTTTAAGAAGTTAGAATTAATTTTCAATGTGCATTTTTTTGAGGTATTTTTTGAAGTGACATTTTTTTAGAGTACGTGTTTTGGGTTGAAGTAAATATTTTATAATGATTTTTTAAGATGGGTTTTTGTCTAACTTTTTAAATGAAATTTTTTTGCAAGACTTGGAAGGAGATATTTTGAGCTTCGTTTCATTTTTATAAGACATTTTTTTCTCGGATTTTTTAAAGTAAGTGTTTTGGATTGAAGTATGTATTTTTTGCAAAAATTTTAAAATGAGGTTTTTTTTGTTTTTGTTTTTGTTTTTTTCTTCTTCTTCTTCTTCTTCTTCTTCTTCTTCTTTTTTTAAAATTAAATATTTTGTGAGTTTTTTTCTTCTTTTTTTAATTGAGTTTTTGTCTAAATTTTTGAAGGAAATTTTTTGAACTTCATACTCTATTATCATGGGAAATCGAAGGAATTGCATGAGAAAATATGATCGAACAAGAGACCCCGAGGAATGTAGAGAAAACGAGAGAGAATCTCGCAAAAGAAAGAGAGAAGCACTCTCAAATATTGAAAGGGAAATTCAACCTCAACTAGAAGTTGAAGCAGGTATGTAAATGTAAATATTACAAATTTAGTATTTAAAATTTTCCTAGTGTAAAATGTGAAGCTTAATTTTTATATGATGAACTAATTTGAAAAATATTTTGCAATGTAAACAGAGAGAGATATTCCTCAAAACATTGATGATGATATACAAAATTTTGAAAGATAAAGTGAAAGAGATATTGAACCAATGATTGAATATGGTAAAAATGTTGAAAGAAATTCAATTGAAGAAATTGAATCACAAGGTATGTATGTATATATATGTGTGTGTGTGTGTGTGTGTGTGTGTGTGTGTTGAACACATGCACGTATTATTGAAATTATACATATTTATTAATTTAGTTATTTATTGAATATGTAAACTTATTATGTACTATTAATTTGAATTTGTACATATGAAATCGATGTCGATGATGAGATGTTAGAAAATGTTGACACTCACACATATGGAGATAAAAGAGCTGACCATGTTATACGATATCGTATTAAACACATTTTTGATACGTACTTCATAAAGGAAAATATGACAGTTCAAGCCCAAATGTTGAAAGGTCTCCTATCATTAAGAAAATTAAAAGAAGCTATGACTTTATTGGGTATTCGAAAATCAACAAAAGATAAATAAATAAAATGAAGGAAAATGTGATACAAAATATAAATACTGCTATAAATTCAATTAGAAGATTTAGACAGAAAAATGTTTCAATTGTATGTAGAGTAATACATATGGCAGTTGTTTCATCAAGTACTAAAAATAATCACTTGGTAAAATATATGGCACGAGCATTAGGAACCTCACAGAAAACTTTGCACAAACATTGAAAATTTCAGTTGCAAATAGATGTAAATAATGAACTCGCTTGTTGGAGAGATATTTGTAGGCAACCATACAAAGATATACTTGGAGAAAATGTTAAAAAAACAATATATGAATATTGGAAGAAAAATTCACGTGTTTCGCCAAATTCAAGGGATGTGATGCGAAGAAGAATAGCACGAAATCAGTACGAAACACATCCAAAAAATTTCTTGGACACCACTCAGATAGAGTTGTTCAACAAGTTCAAACAAGAGAATCGTGAAATTGATGTCTAATAAGTGCTTTTGTTCAACAAACACCATGGTATGTAAAACATATCACCGTACGCGACACTTGTTGTTGTCGTTAACATGTGGAATTTTAGTTATATTATGACACATTCCTTAATTTTGGTTGAACATTTTGGAAACATTCACCTCCTCCTTCCACTATCCATGATTTCATATCTCAAATTCTATGAGGAAGAGAAAAAGATGAATTATTTTACGAAAAGAAATGTGTTGGTGGTAAAAAATGCGATGATTTTGGAAATTTTACTAAATTTCAAAACAAATATTGTACTGATATAAATGATCTATCGTTGTCCAACATAAAATTGAAATGGAAGAGATATGAATATATCCATACATCGATTCAAGGTTCAAATAGTGCTAAAAGAATTGAATTACAAGAAGAAGACATTTTTGTGATAGATTTTTTGAGAAATTTTGAGGCAAAAATTTATAAATACACCAAGCATTCCCATAGAGCTCGATGCTAGGACTTGAAATTCAAAAAATCCCGTGATTTTTTTCCACCAGGGACCATTTTGTCAGTAATTGATTTCGAAGAAAAATACCCATTTGTTCCACAAAAAGGAATTCAGAGTGAATACTATCATTCTGACCAAGTCCCCATGCTCATCCATATTCTATATAGACATGTTGAACAAAACATTGCTCATATAGAAAGCACCAGTGAAAATCGGCATGTTATTAACGAATGTCACTTTTATATCAGTGACGATCGTACACATGATACATATTTTGTACAACACTGTTTTGGAAATATTTATGAATCCTTGAAAAGTCGTGGAATAAAATTCAATGAACATTGGATATGGTTAGATGGATGTACAGGTCAATTCAAATCTTCACGATCATTCTTTTGGTTGTGTTGTCTTCATAAGAAAACCTGCATTAAACACTGTTGGAATTTATTTGAGACTAGTCATGGAAAAGGAGAACATGAGGATGCAGGGGCATGCATAAAATGAGCACTTCGAAGATATCAAATGGACCCCTCTGCAAACTGACTTGTGGATGCTAAAGAAGTTGTTCAATGGTGTATCACTACACTAAGCCATGAGACTAACCGATCAAGGGAAGTGCGAAGGTACATTAAATTTAATTTTTATGGGATATCCAATTTCAAACAGTGTACATTTATCACAATGATTATCTTTGATGGTATTTTGATATCATAACATTCTTCTTTGAATTTCCCATATAGGTATTTTTGGCATATTGGGGTCGAAGATGTAGATAGATAGATTGGAAATGACATTGAAACAATAAAAGGGACTCGAAAATTGCATTCAATTAAAAAAAAGTTGTCCACAAATGTGTTTTCATTAGATAAAAGAAAATATTATTTTTTTTGTCATGTTTGCATAGAAAACACAGAATCCAATGACATTTGTGAAAACAAAATGTATGTAAAAGATTGGAAACATACAGAGCTAAATACAAAGGGGAAATTGTTCGTTGCAATGTTTGAAGAAATGCAATCAAAGGAGACTACAATATCATCTGATGGTGATCGAGTTTTTGATCTTGTTAGAGAAGGTAACATTTGAATTGCTTTAAAATGATATAGATCTAGAAATAGATACTAAAATTATTTTAAAGTTAATTTTTCATGTTAATTATGATCTAAATTTAAATACATAAGTTTGTTTTATTGTGTAGGAGATTTTTTTGCTGTAATTGCACCTACTGTCAATGATGAAATTGTGAAGTATTATTTGATGCGTTGCACTAAACAAAAGATGAAATTAATAGAAAACTATAATGATCACGGGTTTTCATATGACAAAGGATCTATAATACTGAAAGATTGTTTTTTCAGACAAACTAATCAAAGTGGGGATTTTGTTTACTTTGAAGAATATGAACCTGATGTCATAAGTTTTCAATATAGTCATTTGATGTGTGCAGAACGCATAAAGTTGATAGAGGTTCAATAAAACAAAAAAACAAAAAATTAAGAAATGGGAAATGTCAAAATCTGATCATGAACAGATCATTGAGGATGGCATTCCATTGGAATTTTTTTGATGGAACTGCCTAACAATTTCTTCTCTTTGGATTCATGTTTTAGAACTTCCAGAACTCAACTAAAAATTGAACTGCCTTGTTATGTTATCTGTGCAAGTGTTCTCACATGTACATTGTTTTGGTACATGCACACTAGTATCAACTGAAAGTAGCTTTTCTATGTGCATTGATGAAAAATGTTGCATGTACTGGATATATATATATGTGTGTGTGCGTGTGTGTGTGTTCTAGAATGCAATTAATCAAAGTAGCTTTTCTATGTGCAATGATGAAAAATGTTGCACGTATTGGATATATATATGTTCTAGAATGAAATTAACTAAAAGTAGTTTTACTATGTGCACATTGATGAAAAATGTTTCGCGTACTGGATATATATGTTCTAGAATGCAATTAACTGAAAGTAGGTTTTCTATTCGCATTGATGAAAAATGTTGCAAGTACTGGATATATATGTTCTAGAATGCAATTAACTGAAAGTAGCTTTTCTATGTGCATTGATGAAAAATGTTGCACGTACTGGATATATATGTTCTAGAATGCAATTAACTGAAAGTAGCTTTTCTATGTGTATTGATGAAAAATGTTGCAAGTACTAGATAATATATATGTTCTAGAATGCAATTAACTAAAAGTATGTTTTCTATGTGCATTAATGAAAAATGTTGCACGTACTGGATATATATGTTCTAGAATGCAATTAATTGAATTATATATATATGTGTGTGTGTGTGTGTGTGTGTGTGTGTCGATATGTATTGTACTTCAATCGTTTTAACATATATATTCAAACATGTACTTAGATAATTTCTACATGTACATATATATATTCATGTGAACTTTTTGTTTGTTTGGAAAACGACAACTTGAATTTTAAAAACAAATGCCAAATGTAGTTAAACCATCCAAAACTTGAGTTTAAAAAAAAAACATTATATCACAACATTACTTCACATGCCAATTGTAGTTCAACTATTCAATAAAAACAAAACATTATATCGTGCAATCACATGCCAAATGTAGTTCAACTATCCAAAACTTGAGTTTTAAAAACAAAACATTATATCACAACATTACTTCACATGCCAAATGTAGTTCAACCATCCAAAACTTGAGTTTTAAAAACAAAAAAAATTATATCACAACATTATTTCACATGCCAAATGTAGTTCAACTATCCAATAAATAAAAAACACTATATCATGCCTAATGTAATTCAACTATCCAATAAAAACAAAACATTATATCGTGCAATCACATTCCAAATGTAGTTCAACCGTCCAAAACTTGAGTTTTAAAAACAAAACAAATTATAACACAACATTACTTCACATGTCAAATGTAGTTCAACCATCCAAAACTTAAGTTTTAAAAACAAAACAAATTATAACAAAACATTACTTCACATGCCAAATGTAGTTCAACCATCCAAAACTTAAGTTTTAAAAACAAAACAAATTATAACACAACATTACTTCACATGCCAAATGTAGTTCCACCATCCAAAACTTGAGTTTTAAAAACAAAACATTATAGATCACAACATTACTTCACATGCCAAATGTAGTTCAACTATCCAATAAAAACAAAACATTATATCACATTCACATGCACCAAATGTAATTCACATAAAATATGTCCAAAATTTGTATCTCACAAGTATCAAGTATCAAGTTATATATGACTGCATCTAGATAACACTATATATATAAAAAGTAATTTTAAGACTGTTGATCTATTGAAAATATAATGTTGCATGTGCATGTGCATCATCGATGAAATATAGATGGATGTAGTGTCTCTCCCAGCAAAGTCATGATCCTCGAGTTGTCCTGCGAAGTGGAAGCATGGGGAACCTGTACACAATTTGTACAAACATTATTAAAATTTAATGTTTTAAAATTGAATTAGAATTTATAGAACTTCATAAAAAAATACAAGATGTAAAAAAAAATCATGCAATACCTCATGAGGTTCCATCTCCATTTGTCGCTCGCTGACTAAAACTTCACCCACTATAACATCTTCAACAGTAAACTATACAATATACATGTACAAGTGTGTGTGTGTGTGTGTATATATATATATATATTAAAATTTTCAAATGAAAATGCATATATAAACTTATTTTCAATAATATTAAAAAAAATGTTAGACAACCTGTTCAAATGGTTGAAATGTTGTGGATGTTCCTATCTCCATCGCTAGAGTCCATGGAGAAAAGAAATCCTTTATAGGAACCTAAAATTCAAAAAATGTATTTAAGTATAAAATAACTCAAGATCTACATCTCAATTTCTAATAAAAGTATTGAACTTCAATTTATAGCTTATAAATTAAAAACATGTATTTAAGTGAAAATTTGAATACTTGTGCTGGTGGATTTGGCACATCTCCTAGAAGAGGCTCCAAAAGAAAATCTCCAAAAACCTAAAACTCAAAAAATTTAAAATAACTTAAGATCTCTAGATCTCAATTTGTAATAAAACTTTTAAACTTCAATTTATAACTTATAACTTAAAAACAAATATATTTTTAAGTGAAAAATTGAACACTTGTGTTGGTGGATTTTGACACATCTCGTAAGCGTGGCTCGAAAATAAAATCTCCAAAAACCTAAAATTCAAAAAAAATAAAATAACTCAAGATCTAGATATATCTCATTTTTTAATGGAACTTTTTGAGGTTGAATATATAACTTAAAAACATATTTAAAAGTGAAAGGTTGTTCATACTTGTGATGGTGGATCTGGCACATCTCCCAAGGAAGAAGAAGGTACCAGCATCCCAAAAACATCGGACGGAATCACAATCTGTTAAAATTTTTTATTATATATGTACATGTACATGTGTGCACAATTATTTATTTTAAAAATATCTTATCATGTTTTGATATATATAATAATAGATAAAAAATAATTGTACATCATCATGTGTTCACTTAAAAAACACTAACATTTGCCAACATATCTTGATGGTGAGATCCGTCTTGATTGTATGATTGACGGTGGGACCCATCTTGAATGTTTGAGCTGGAGGCTCTGACCGTGATATTAACATTTTCTTCACTCATCAAGCGTGACAACTGCAAATGGTGTTAACATATAATGATACATTTTTGTTAGATTAATGTATACAAATAAATGTATGTATATATATGTATTTATTACAAATTGTACATGTGTTAAAATAATCACCCTAACCATTAACACATACCGTTCCCATGCCCTTTTGCTCATGAACAATTAGGTTTTGCCAACCATTGCGACAATTCTTTGCATATGTTTCGAGATCTGCAACACTCATGTTGTCAATCTTTTCATATGTATAATACACAAAATTAGCGCGTGCATTATCACATGCTCTTTATCGATTCAGACAAACATCGACTCCACCCAATCCACTATGAACATTGTCAATGATGGCATCCCTTGCTTCTTGACTGATTTGAGAAGTGACATCCATCTATGACCGTAAAGTTTCGACACGAAGAGGTCAACTAACCAATGGTGGCTCAGGGCGAGGCAACTTAACATCACGCCAAGCGCCCCTACGGTCACACAATCAACTTTTCCCAGGACCAAAAAATTCAGAGGGAAGGTCATTATAATTGAGTTTCATTTGCAAAAATAATTATGCATAAAATATTTTTTCAAAATAAAGTGGAACCTCGTCATTCCATGGGAGTCATCCATAGGCCGCAAGGTGTTTATCATACAAATAGTGAGCTATATGAGGGTGCTTGAAATATTGTACCTTCAACATCTTTCTTTTCAGCCCTTCTTTGAAATCAAACATAGACTTAGCCATTTATGATGTAACTCTTTGTTTAACAACCTCCCATGTATCTAGACCCATCACTGTTTCCTTTATTTTTCTCATCACTTCTACAAAAGTATCAGTGGTTGGCCAAAGCTTTAGGTACACATTTACTAGTTTGCTTACAGAGTGTGTAACTGTTTCCAAGCTTTGTCGACTCTCAGCAGGTAGAGTCAAAGCCACGAGATCTCTCTTAAATCTTGCATGAAGATGTTGACACCTTTGTAAGGTGCATTGTTGCATGTTTGTTTCCCAAGGTATATCGGAAACGTCGGACGAATAAGTCATGGTTGGTGTACAACCTTCTTCTTGAATGAGACGTTCTGCCCTACATCTTTTTTTAGCAACATTTGGAGCAGCATTTTCAGCCTCTGCATCAATATATAAAAATTTGTATATTAAAAAAACACATGTAAACAAATTTGTACAAATTGAATGAAAATAATATTCAAATTGATGGCCACCTCGATGTGGTTGGCTAGCATCTTGCCCACCCTAAGACTATTGAGAACTAGAACGACCCTACTGAGAACCAAAACGACCACCAATTGGTTGTGAACCAACACGACCATCTATTGATTGGCCTCTGGGGGAATACATATCACCACCTTCACGTAATCTGCTAGCACTTATTGATGGCCTCCAAGAGAATGTAAACCACTACCAACCTCACGAGACGAGAGAGAAGCTTCATAAAAAAATATGAATTTATAATCAATTCAAAAATACATTCATACATATAAATACATGTACATATTCATTGATTAAATTGCGTGAACCATACCATGATTGCATGAACCAGGGGCATGCTCCATTGATGGAGTAGACACCCTTGTCCTCTTAGCTCCTAAAAAATAAAAATGAAACTTATTAACAACTAATTTAACTCACAAAATTGATAAAAAATCAATTCCATATGTACACACATGTATGGAAATTTAAGATTATATTTAAATACCATGAATATCCCTTGATCCCTGATCCCCCTCTCTCGTAGAGATATGGGATTTTGTTGATCTTCGTCATTCATCCTCCATGATATATATATCTACAGTGAACTTTTACAATTATTTTTTTAAATTAATATTTAAAATAAATTCAAATCAATTTTAGAAGATAAATGTAGTTTAGTGTACACAAATTATGTAAAACACAACTTTCAAAACACTAATTGATGTGTGAAACTCAATTTAAGCAATTTTTTTTATAAAAATGTTAAGTTCACCAAATTGCGCTTTACATGGTGGGAGCACCCTTGGTATATAATTAAAAACATGGTGGGAGCACACTTGGTATAAAATTGAAAAAACACATGGTCATTGAAAAAGAAGCGTGAAACTCCATTTAAACAAAAATTTGTTGAAGTCCTCACATTTTAATTTTATAAAAATATAAAGTTCACCACTTGTTGCAAATGTGAAGTTCACCGAGTTGCGCTTTACATGGTGTGGTGGGAGCACATTTGGTATATAATTGAAAAAAAACACATGGTCATTAAAAAAGACGCATTTATAAGTACAAAACGCACACATATCTAAGATATGTTACAATGTCCATCAATAAATTTTGAAGGAAAGCGTCTCAACGCTAATTCATCTTTGAGAGATGAATCTTGAATTTTTGAAGAAGAGTGTCTCAAAACTATATCATCTTTGAGAGATGAATCTTGCATTGGCATTGCCCCGTATAATTCTAATTCATCTATTAATTCGTCTTTGATAGATGAATCCCGAATTGGCATTTCCCCACGCAATAGATCAACAGACATATTATTCACATTTGTACAATGTCTTATACTAAAATTTTGAAATTGGCTAACAATATTGTTTGATATTCTATGCTTTTGTTTTAGCCTCTCCTTCTTAACTTGGTACACGTCTTTCATCTGGTTCCACACAAGTTCAGAATTGGTGAAAACTACAATTCCATTTGATCTATACTCCCTAGTTGTTCCCAAGCCTTCTATTAATGCAATATAATATGCCTCGTTGTTTGTTGCTCTTCCTGGTATATTCATTTTCCTTTGGACGACCTTACCAGTCGCAATATTGCAAAGCACATATGTAATCATTGCTTTCCTTGGATTGGGATAGCAAGAAACATCTATGCATAATCTCCATTTTTCAACCATATTTAGTGGGGTTTTTTATCCCTGAAAAAAACAAATTCAATAAAATATATTAAATTAACATTTATTGCAAATGCATGGGAGAAATGACACATGTGCGATAAATGAGATGCATTGAAGATTGTATTGCCTAGAGTTTAAGGGAGATTTATGACACATATGCATGGTTCATGCATGGTTTGCCTTAAAATTTATGGCAGAAATCACATCTAGAAATGACATGACTTAAGAAAGGATGAGATCCAAAAGCTACCTAGCCCTTTACATGAAATGACATGCCTTAAGAAAGAATGAGATCCAGAGGCTACCTATCCCTTTACATGCCTTAAAAAAGGATGAGATCCAGAGGCTACCTGTCCCTTTACAGACTCCTTTAAAACTTGTAGAAGTTAAGACTCAACAAACAAACTAATATCCTATGGAAGTTCAGCCACTTTAGGTTCAGTTTTTAGGCCTTAAAGTTTGCCTTGAATTAATGGGGGAAAGCCTTGAGTTTGGGGGATCCTATCCTATGGAAGTTCAGCTACTTTAAGTTCACTTTTTAGGCCTTAAAATTTCCCTTGAATTAAAGGGAGGAAGCCTTAAGTTTGGGGGATCCTATCCTATGGAAGTTCAACTACTTTAGGTTCATTTTTTAGGCATTAAAGTTTTCCTTGAATTAATGGGAGAAAGCCTTGAGAAATGACACATGGTTTAAAGTTAATGGGAGAAAGCCAACATGGCACATGCTTTAAAAACTTTGCCTGAGAATTTATGGGAGAAATGACACATGTATGGGAGAAACGACACATGTACACAATTTTCCTTAAAGTGGTTGTGGTTTATGGATATTAAAATGAAGAACTTCTATTTAGATCTGTTCCAGAGATTGACTGTAGGGGAATTTACTGGATATGTCACCTTTAAGAAAATATGAGATCTAGAGGTTACTTGGCCCTTTACAGACTTTGCCTTTAGAACTTGTAGAATTTAACACTCAACAGACAGACTAAAATCCTATGGAAGTTCAAAATCCTATGGAATTTCAGCCATTTTAAGTTTTTAGGCATTAAAGTTTGCCTTGAATTTATGGGAAAAGGCCTTTAGTTTGTGGGAAAAATGGCATGTCCATGGTTTGCCTTAAGTTTATGGGAGAAATCAGATTTATAAATGACATGCCTTAAAGTTTGTCTTGCTTAGAGTTTAAGATAAAAATGACATGTACATAGTTTGTCTTAAAGTTTGCATTATAGTATATATGGGAGAAATGACATTGTCTTATGGTTTTTGGGAGAAATGACATAGAAATGACATATGTCAAAAGTCACACCTTTATGAATTTGTGGGAGAAATGATATTTATAGGGTTTGCCTTAGAATTTATGGGAGAAATCACATCTATAAACCTTTATTTTGACATCTATAAATAGGCTAAAAACATTAAGAAAAATATTTCAACTTACAAATTAGTTATGTCCTTAAACAGAAGTATGATTTAGCACTTATCAAATTGTTTAATAATTTATAATAATGTCATTTTTGGCTTGTACTATCATTCATCCTTGATATGTAGAAGAATTTTACAACTTCATCATCAACCCACACTATCATCATAAATTAGTTATGTCCTTAATAAGAAGTATGATTTAGCACTTATCAACTTGTTTAATAATTTATAATAATTGATATGTAAAAGAATTTTACAACTTCAACATTAACCTACACTATCATCATATCACTGTAGCCATGTCAATCTAGATTATTTATATCCATTACATCATAAAACACTCCACTTTTAACATTTTAAAAAAATAAAGCAATATGGAAGGTGTAAATTTAGGTACATTAATACACTGGACACTTTTAACATTTTACAAGAATAAAGCAACATGGAAGGTGTAAATTTAGGTACATTAATACACTGGACACTTTTAACATTTTACAAGAATAAAGCAACATGGAAAGTGTAAATTTAGTTACATTAATAAAATATAGCCATGTCAATCTAGATTATTAAGATCCATTACATCATAAAACACAATCTAGATTATTTATATCCATTACATCCTAAAACACTAAACTTTTAACATTTTACAAGAATAAAGCAATATGGAAGGTGTAAATTTAGGTACATTAATAAAATACAACCATGTCAATCTAGATTATTAAGATCCATTACATCATAAAACACTCCACTTTTAAAATTTTACATTTTACTCCACTTGAGTTTGGGGGATCCTATCCTATGGAAGTTCAAAACAACCATGTCAATCTAGATTATTAAGATACATTACATCATAAAACACTCCGCTTTTAACATTTTAAATTTTACTCCACTTGAGTTTGGGGGACCCTATCCTATGGAAGTTCAACTACTTTCAATTTTTAGGCCTTAAAGTTTGCCTTGAATTAATGGGAGAAAGCCTTGAGAAATGACACATGCTTTAAAGTTAATGGGAAAAAGCCAATGACACATGCTTTAAAGTTTGCCTTAAGATTTTATGGGAGAAATGACACATGTACACGATTTGCCTTAAAGTGGTTGTGGTTTATGGATATTAAAATGAAGAAATTCTATTTAGATCTGTTCTAGAGATTGACTATAGGGGCATTTACTGGATATGTCACCTTTCATAAAAGATGAGATCCAGAGGCTACCTGGCCCTTGAAAAACTCTGCCTATAGAACTTGTAGAAGTTAACACTCAACAAACAGACTAAAATCCTATGGAAGTTCACCCACTTTAGGTTCAGTTTTTAGGCCTTAAAGTTTGCCTTTAATTAATGGGAGAAAGCCTTTAGTTTGTGGGAGAAATGGCATGTGCATGGTTTGCCTTAAAGTTTTCCTTAAATTTTATGGAAGAAATCACATGCACCTTAAAGTTTGTCTTGCCTAGAGTTTAGGAGAGAAATAACATGTACATGGTTTGCCTTAAAGTTTGTCTTATAGTATATATGGGAGAAATGACATTTCCTTATTTTTTATGGGAGAAATGGCATAGAAATGATAGAGAAATGACATAAAAATGACACATGCCTTAAATTTTGCCTAAACCTTTATGGGAGAAATGACACATGTATGGGAGAAATGACACATGTACACGGTTTGACTTAAAGTGAAAGTGGTTTGCACTTACCTAAACAAATAGTGGTAGTGGTTGATTAAGTTATGTCAAAAGTCACACCTTTATGAGTTTGTGGAAGAAATGTCATGTACATGGTTTGCAAAATTGTTTTATGCACTTACTAAAACAACTAGTGGTAGTTGTTGATGAAGTTATGTCAAAATTTGGTAGTGGTTGATTAAGTTATGTCAAAAGTCACACCTTGATGAGTTCGTGGGAGAAATGACATGTGCATGGTTTGCAAAATTATTTTATGCACTTACTAAAACAAAACTAGTGGTAGTTGTAGATGAAGTTATGTCAAAAGTCACACCTTGATGAGTTTGTGGGAGAAATGACATGTACATGGTTTGCAAAATTATTTTATGCACTTACTAAAACAACTAGTGGTAGTGGTTGATGAAGTTATGTCAAAAGTCACATCTTTATGAGTTTATGGGAGAAATGACATGTACAAGGGTATTTCTAAACTCCAACTCTCTTTGTTTGGATCTGTTATCTACTTCTGAAACCCACTTGTGATTTCTATAAACTGGATAACCTGGAAAAACACTATAAAGGAAAGAAAATCAACCTGTAAAAACACTATAGAGGAAAGAAAATCAACAGATTATATAATTTGTTTATGAAATGTACCTGGTTGTGAAGGAATAAATAAGTGTTTCAATCTCTATTTTTGAGGTTCTTTGAATTGCCTATGTGATTCAATTATTAGCCTTTGTTTATTATTTGTCTTTAAAAAAATATATTTCAGTAAAGAGTAGATGATGTTCTATAAAGTAACTTTATAAAATGCTTTAATGTGAAGATAGTACTTTACTTACAAAACAATGGAATTGAAGACTATGCATATATATCATAGTTCAATTATGACATCTTTATCTTCCCTACCTAAAATGCTATTATCTTCCTTTCCCTATATATGTCAGGGTATTGAAAGAATGGATTTTCTGAATGGCATGGTTTTCAAGATGTGGAGTTGTTTGTTGGTTTTACTTGGTATTCTCGAAAGGCTAGACATTTTGAATAATTTCTTAAGGTTGTTTTATTTGAAGTTAATCATGTCATTTTGAAACAGAGAAAACTTAAGCGAGGAAGGCCGAAAATGAAAATAGTTTAAGGCAGTCTATTAGTGAGACTTAGTATGGCCGTGGGACACATCCAACATTAGGCCATTGAGTTATGGATTCACTTACAACTATCGAGTCCTACTCATTTGACCTATAAGTGTTTATCATTTTTTTGTTGATCACACAAGTTGGGTTTGGTTGGAGGTTGTACAATCAAGGTTTGTTTATTCAATTACATGGATTCCCCTATGGAAACTTTGAATTAGTTGTATGTCAATTTAAGGCTATATGGAATATTTCCTATAAAGTTTGGATCAAACTTCTAAGTTGAGATTATCCTAAATTTATTTTATTTTGAGCTAGCAAAGCATCTAAACATCTTCTTATCGCAGATTACGAGGCATTTATTAGTTGTATATGAATGTTTTGATCATTACAATCTATCCTTTTATTAGAAAACTATCATTGGAAACCACGAGAAATAGGTATCCAAGGGTCCAAAATATTGGAAACATGAAAGTAGTCACTAAAGCAGTGTCATCTAAATGCTAGATAAAACACCTTAAACTTGCCAAAATTTGTCCAATATTAACAACATAGAGTTCCAATGATTTACGAGTATTTTTTTTCATAGATAAATGGGAATTTTGAGCTATGCTCCAAAGGGCCTTTTGTCAATCTGCCTATGAAGGAATATACCAAGACACATCTTGGGAAAAAACCAATCCTTTAAAGAACCCTTCAAAGGCTTCCCGAGTAATTTGATACTCTCCTTCATATATTTGGACACACATACGAAGTGAAAAGAACATAACATGGCATGAAGGAAACGAAACCAAAGAGTGCCTTTAGGTCATGGAAGATATCACATGGAAGAGTGTATATGTTCGTTAGCTTGGATAAACACTGTGCCTATAGCCTCTATGATGTTATCCAATTCATTGATGTCATTCTCCTATGTGGGTTCATCATGTACAACATGAACTTCATCGGGCCTTGTTTTAAGCAATCTAGTTTTAAGCACTTTATGAAGCACATCTAATAATGATGTTGATGTCTCTTCATAGATACCACTCACCATATAAAACTTAGCAAAAAAATCCAAGAATATCAAAGTAAGTAGCGGGGTAAGTAGTAGCTCACCTGGGATCTATTCCATAAACTCAGCAAAAAAAGCCAAGAACATCAAAGCAAGTAGCGGGGTAATTAGTAGCTCACCTGGGATTTGTTTCATTTTGAGAGCTATCATAAACTCAAATTTTCCATATCCCACAGCGGTTTCCCCATTGGCATTTATTAATTCTCTGTTTTCAATTTTTTTTACAGGATTCTCTATTGAAACTAACAGTTTGTTATTTTTCTTTTCTATTAAAACTACCAGTTTGTTATTTTTTATTTTTCTTAGAGTTGTTCCATATGAGTCTAATTCCCATAAGTGTGACATATATTTATTAATTCTCTATTTTCAATTTTGTTTACAGGGTTCTCTATTGAAACTAACAGTTTGTTATTTTTCATTTCAATTGAAACTAACAGTTTGTTATTTTTCATTTTTCTTAGAGTTGTTCCATATGTGTCTAATTCCCATAAGTGTGACATATATTTGTTAATTATGTGTTTTCAATTTTGTTTACAGGGTTCTCTATTGAAACTAACAATTTGTTATTTTTCAATTTTTTTAGAGTTGTTCCATATGAGTCTAATTCCCATAAGTGTGACATATATTTATTAATCCTCTGTTTTCAATTTTGTTCACAAGGTTCTCTATTGAAACTAACAATTTGTTATTTTTCATTTCTATTGAAACTAACAGTTTGTTATTTTCCATTTTTCTCAAAGATGTTCCATATGAGTCTAATTCCCATAAGTGTGACATATATTTATTAATTCTCTATTTTCAATTTTGTTTACAAGTTTCTCTATTGAAACTAATAGTTTGTTATTTTTCATTTTTAGTTCTAACTTGCTACACTGGTCTGGCCAACATCTCGTCATTCATGTCGTTCTTTTATTGTGAAGAACTTTGGGTTAGCATTGAACCAACTAGAGGCCACTCCAGGTATTTTAAGTAACAACTCTTAGTTTTTTTACACTTATTAAGGTCCATATGCCATTTACGCTACGAAATTCATGCCTCCCTTATGCTTTTATGGGTTATACAATTTATATCTAAACATTTAACTGTAATTGTATTCGTTGTTTCCTATATATCCATATACAGTAACTTTAATTTTTCTTCCATTCCCCTCTAGGTTTAGTATCTTTTCTAGTTTGATAACTAACAAACGAAGACATGTAGAATGAAAAAGAAGGCAAGACAACAATTTCGGCTAGTTCAAATAAAAATACATCAATTTCAAAATACTAGTTTGTTGCATATTCCGCAATTCTAAAGAAAATCTAACAATCATGCTTGAAATTAAATTTGCTTCATATTATTCAAACGAGATTCAAAATTTATAGCAGGGTGCTAACCTGGAAATTCGGAGCCAAGGCCACAATTCAGAGATCAATGAGGCCGTAATCAATGAGGAAGTCAGAGGACAATTACTTGCAAACATAAAAACAACGATAAAATTAAAACAGAAGAAAAAAATTAAAACAACAATAAAACTAATTCACAAAGAAAAAAAACAATAGGAATTACCCAACAAGACTCTTCCAAGACCCTGCAAGACTCTGCAAACACAAACGTAGCAGACGCGATAAGCCCGAAACACCAACACAACAGACACTAATAAGTCTGAAACCCATTAACGGGTTCAGGCTGGTGCACTTATAAACTAAAGTTTGGTTGGATTATTTTAAGAGTTCAATCGAACTAATAGTTCAGTTGAACTTATGTTGTCGATTTTCCCATCTCCGGCCAAAAATCGGTTTGCCCATGCCGTCAGTACACCGTCAATGTAAACGACAGAATGAGTTTGGTCGAACTAATTTTGAAAGTTTGGCCGAATTGTTGAGAAAAAGAGTTTTCCGCCCCCGATTCTTACAAAAGTGTAACCCAACTTCGTGGGTTTGCCCTTAAACAAAATGTATGATTTTCACAAATAATTATTTTAAAAAATACAACAGCTTGCATTGGTATCCAAATAGATCATCATTCTTCATTGGAACTATTGTCAATGCTTGAGCTACGTCCATGACTTGGGTTATTTGGACAAATGTTTCATTGATTGCATCAATTGTTTTCCTCTTCTTAATCATGTTTCATCTGCAAACATAAAAATAAAGTGTAATGAGTGTATCTACATTGGTGAGAATAATGAAAATTGAAATAAATAATATATATCAATGTAAATCGAATAGCAATGTACCATTGAAAGAAGTGACTCATGAATTGTACACATGGTTTCAAAACCAAGTCTCATGTCTTGTTGCAACAAATATTTTTTTGGTGTAGTTCCATACTTTGTTGAATCCTGCAACTTTTTTACCCATTCTAAACCATACATTTAATATAAATGATTTTTTTGTTCTATTAATTATAATCTTAGAAAAATAAAATAACATAGATAATTAGAAATTCCACAATTAATTTTTGATATGCCAACATATACTCACAACCCATATTTAACCTAATGCCAATCAATTTTTCCGATAGTTCTTCTTTTTATGTTAGCACCTATTTAAAAACATTCAAGGATGGTTGTTGTAAAACAACAAATATACAAAACTAAAATCTTGAATTGTTATAAGAAAATATTAACAATTTCTCACAAACTTTGATATCAACCATTTTCTTCCTTGTCGTCATGTTTTATGTGTTGAATGAGTTCCATTTTATTTTCTTTTTTACAATAAAATACTTGAAAATTAATATGTAAAGCTAAATTATTTGTTTACATGTATAAAGTCAATCATGATTACATACATTTGAAGCACGTTGTTGTTGAGATGACTCCTCTTGTAATGCAATTATGTTCATTTCTTTACCATTCTCCTTGTACACTTTTTAGACATTCCTGTTGGCATGTTTCGCATATCAGCTCGTTGATCCTTTGGTATTTTCATAATCTTCCTCAAAAAAGTAATAAACTATTTTTATATTGATATATGAAAACTAAATATAACAAAATTGATATTAATAAATGAATGAGCTAGTAATATATATATATATATATATATATATATATATATATATATATATATATATATATATATATATATATATATATATATATATATATATATATATATATGATTGCTAGTGCCTACCAGTCATACTGCCATCAGTGATCAAAACTACTCTTTTGCATTTGCATATTAGGTGTCTCATACCGAATAAAATTTCACCATTCCGCTAGGTCATGGATTCATTGATGGTAGTAATTTTTATCAGTTTTCCCTCATGATGATACTTGTTGTTTTTCCTCCCTATGGTCTTCAGACATTAGTCTCTTTCATTCTCAAAACTATACCAGTAGGTCACAGGATGGGTCTCATTAGTTTCTAAGGTCTCACCATGGTCAAGTTAATGGGTCAAATGTCGATAACGTCAGCAAGGTCATGGGGAAGTCAATAAATTCAAAGTCACAGCACCAGGTTAATCAAAGAAGACATTTATTTAGCTTGATGTAAGATTCACCTCAAAACCATGTTTTGAGGTGAAAGCATGATACTTTGCCTTTCGGTCACAATTCAGAAGCTATTATCTCCGCAAAGTGAGGTCCCTGCCTTCAAAGAATTTTTCCATGGCATGTTCAGCACCAGATCATCTTCAAAGTAGATCCATCATAAACAGCCCGGAAATAGCTTTCCAACGGTATACTACACTCTCAAAACTGACTTCTGAATTGAATTTTATGCTTAAGTGAAGTAAAAGCCCTTATACCCTCATATACCCCCTATTTCCTCATTTTCCCTTTGAAACTTTGTGTTATTAAAGTTTAATATTCCTTTAAAAAATTCCCTTTTCCCCTTTTCCGACTATAAAATCGCATTATAAATACAAATGCAATTATGCTAAACCACTTCCCCTTCATGTCTTTAAGCCTTATAGCAAAGTCCAAACTTTATGTTATATAAACCCCAATCGCAAATCGCAGTCGCGTGTTCTATTTGAAGAGCTCCGATCAGCCCATCGCAAACACTTGCGATGCGATTGATCGCACACAACTCCAATCATCGCAATCGCAAGTCCCTCCCCCGATCCTTCGATTGCGATCCATCGCTTCTCGCCTCCCGATCCGCCCCTCCGATTAATCGCTCCCGATTATCCCTTAGCCGTCGATTCCACCATCCAATCCGACGGTCCTCCGCCAATCGGAACATCCTAATCGCACCATTTAAATCCCGCCTCCGATTGAAGCCCCCGATTGATGTCGCAATTGTCGATCTTTCCCGCCGATCAGACGACCCACAATCAATCGCATCCCCTCCTTCCAAATCTCTCAATCGCAAGTCCCTTCCCGATCCTCCGATTGACATAACCCCGTTAAACCACAACCGTCGATCTTTCCCTCGATCCAACGGTCCTCCGCCAATCGCAATGTTCCAATCACATTGTTTTAAATCCAACCTCCGATTGACTCTCTCCAATGGCTCGCCCCCTATTAACCCACAACCGTCGATCTTCCCCGCCGATCGGACGGCCCACGTCTAATCGCTTAATCGCACATCCCTTCTTCCCGATTGCGATTACTCTCCTCTTCCGATTTGCGATTGCGATTGGTCCTTGGGTCCCACCATCAGTACTTCCGCTCATTTTATAAATAAATGGAAGGGCCTTCTACTTTTGTTATCTGCTAATATTTGTTATATTTGTTTTATTACAAAGGCCTTTCCTCCATCGCATCGCATAACCGTAATATGTCACTCCACCGTGCCCTACGCTTCGATTGCGATTGCTGTTTTTTATGTCATATCTCTCCGCTCCCATTCCGTCATGGTTATAATGCAATTCGCCTCCTTTCCCTCCTCTATCCCATCTAAAATATGGTTTCCCTTCACAAAGCATATATTTTTATTGTGTTCTATTTCTGCAGTATTTTATTAAAAAGTCAGAGAATAAATAAATAATGGAAAGAGGAACGTCTGAGGCCGAAGAAACAGAAATGTAACAGTCGCATATTCAGCAATGATTCTAGAGGATCCACACTACAGGTTTTCCCTCCGCATTGGATATCCGAAAATTTCAAGAGGAATAATAACGGCAAATTTTCCTTACGAATATACAGAGCTCTTGGTCTTCCATCTTCAGCGATTCCTCCTCTTCCTATCGATTTATATCACAAATTATGTCTATTTATTGTAAATTCAATCTATTTGTAAAAGAGGGCCGAAAGTCTGAGGTCTAAAACTCGAAGGAGGGGAATAGTGTGTGTGTTGAGCTACCAGCTCAATTGTACAGCTTTAAAGGTGGGATTGTCAAAGTGATGTACCATTTTTGGGATTCATGTGGTATGAGTTTTAGCATATGTCTTTTCTTTGTGTTTCATATGTACTTTGTTATGTTGCAACATTCATTCATAAACATTTCCAGTTGAATGTTTTCAAGTTAGAAAGGTAGAATCCATTTTATATGCTTTGCCTTGGGGAATCATTCATACTCTGTTATTTTCTTCTGTTTGAAAAGAATTCATTTAGTATGCCCTTTTCAGCTTCTCAACAGTCTTTCCACTCCATCTTATTTCAAACTTGATTGCTAAATCTCCTGCCTATCTTGCCCCATGAAATATCCTGTACCCTGTTGTTCCATACATCCCTGAAATCTCAGTTATCCATCAAAACTCTTTTCCCCATTTATATACCTAGCCTAAAATCAGTTTCATTATTTCTTTATCTAATATCTACTCTACGGAGAGAGCCCTCTCCTGTCCTTGTAGGGCTAGCTACAAGGCTAAGCGTGGTTTAGTTGTTACCCTGATTTGCCTTTTTCAGCCTGAGGTTCAGATTGGGTGCTAAAATTCTCTGGTGACCATACTGGGGAACATTCGATTACAAACTTTTTGCATGGAAGATTTATCACCCCAGTAATATTTTTCTTGTAAAGTCTTGATGATGATGTTTCAGAGTTTTCTAGGCTGATATAAATATTGTACAGTAGTAATTTGACTACACTGGCTTCAAGAAGATATACAAGGGCTAACCCTGATCCAAAGCCTCCCCCTATGTTTGAAAATCCAAATCTTATCCCAAGAATAGTCAGAAGACAAGAGGGATCGCTAAATCCTACACCTATTCTCAGATCCCATACTTGGCCCAGTGAGTGGTTGTTTGTAGAAGAGCTTTCTTTTGATAAGAATTTTGAGCTTTCTTTGTTTAGAAATAAGTCTGAAACTGCACTTGAAGACACGGTTTTAGATCCGGAGTTTCTTGTAGATATTGAAGTTCAGAGAGAAAATTCTTCCATTGATGACTACATTTTGAATTCACCTCAGTCCATCATTGCAACTTATATTCCTGAGCCTTCAGAATCATCAGGAGCAGCATTCCATCCTCCTGATTCATCAGCATTCCCATCAATCAATTCCCAGTTTTCATCTCCTCCATCAACACCTACATCAAATTCCAGCACTACAAACGCTGTGGTAAATCCTCCCAGAAGTATGGTTGCCCGGTATGCACCCTTGGTTTTACCTCAGGTTCTCAATGATATGCCTGCTGATTATCAGAGTAAAATTACTATCTTTGATACCACTCAGGGCATTACAACCCAGCAGCATGTTGACAAGATGAATGACTTTTGTGACTTGCATGAAGTGGAAGAAGAAGATGTAGCTACCAGGTTGTTTGTTCAAAGCTTCGAAGTCGAAGTGAGAAAGTGGTTCAGAGCTTTACCGGCAGGCTCTATTCACACTTTACAAGAGCTACACACACAGTTCTTAGACCGATGGGAGGTGAAAAGGAATCCACAACAAATTCTGTCTGAATATGAGAATATTAAAAGAAATGCGGGTGAAACGGTGCAGGACTATTGTTTTAGATTCAATACGGTATACAATGCTATTCCAGCTAACCTCAAACCTCCTGTCGATTCAGCTATGCTGAGGTTTTTGGATGGTTTTGATGCCGATATGGCATATCAACTACGTGAAAGAGATCCACCATCACTTGAAGAAATGCAGAAGATGGCAGTAAGCGTCGAAGCAAATCTGTTGGCTAGAAGAGCTCGAGCCAGAGCTGAAAAGAAATTCATGGTGAAAGAAGAAGTATCCCCTTCGGACAACAAAATGGACACCCTAATTCGTACAATGGAAAGGATGGTTGATCGATTAACAATTTCGGACAAACCGGAACCCCAAATAAGAAATCCGAATTTTAGAGGACAACAGCAGCCGCAATTCAGAATTAGACAGAGAGAACAGAGGGCGCAGGACCAAGCGGCACCACAACAGCAGATTAGAACACCATTATAGCAGAACTACGTGCAAGGGACTGACTCAGATGACGATGGTCCCCTGTTTGAAACCAATCATTTTTTCACAGCCGATGGTGAGCCCATTTTCCTCACAGAAGACGAAGAATACACAGGGGCGACTCCAGACATTCGAGGGGACGAAAATTTCATCCTGGAAAACGACATAATGTTAGAAGAAGAATCTGACGATTACCAGAGAGGGTATATGAACGCGCTGTCAGCCCAGCAAAGGCAATATTCTCTAAGGAATAGAAACGTCGCAATCAACCCCATTCAAAACAGAAAAGAACTACAAATCGAGGACGAGGCACAGAAGAAAGGAAAAGAGCCGGCCAATCCTTCATCCAGCAGAGCACCCGTAGTTACTAATACAGCTGAGAACGCTGCAAAAGAGAAAAGCAAGCAGAACACAACGAAAGAGCAAACAGAGAAGAAAGACCCTCCTACTAAAGAGGTAGAAAAAGCTCCCTCCTTTAATTTAGAAAGTGAAATTTCCAAGTTGAAAGTGTCCGTGCCTTTGACCGAGTTGGTAAAGAATAGTGTATATAAGAGTCAGGTATCTAAAGCCTTGCAAATAGACCCTCTTTCTGATATGGTTAATGTGGAAGATGACTACCCAGAGCTAATCTTTGGTCCAGCCACAGGAGAATATGAAGAAAAAAAAATTCCTCCCTTTTACCTGAGTCTTAGGTTGCATGAGTTTGTCTTGCATAACGCCATGTTGTACTCTGGGGCCTCGCATAATTTGATGCCCAAAGATGTCATGGAAAAGTTAGGCCTTGATGTTACTAGAAAGTACCATGATTTGTATTCTTTTGACTCAAGTAGGGTCCATTGTATTGGTCTCATCAAAGATTTAGTAGTGTCTTTAGATCAAATCCCAGCCAAAAATGTCTTGATGGATGTAGTTGTGGCCGATGTCCCACCATGGTTTGGAATGCTTCTATCTAGGTCTTGGGGTGCAAAACTTAAAGGAACCATACAACTTGATTTCTCCTATGCCACAATCCCTGTATTTGGCCAGTTGAGGAAGTTATATAGGGAGAAGAAAATGAAATATATGATCACCAGTAAAGATAAGCCCGTGAATCATCCCATCAATGCAGTCCACACAGATTTAGAATCGTTTGTCCTATATTCAGATGGTGGTCTAAATGATGAGGATGTTCAGTTGGTACAAGTGGAGGAGATACCTGAGATCTCAGAAAATTTCAGAGATGTCCTCAAGCAGGAGAAGGACAAAGCAGCAAGTATTTCTGAGCCTCCTGACTGCCAGCAGCAAAGGGATAATGAAAAGCCAAAAATCAACCAAGGTGAAAAGAAGGAAGAAACTAAATTTCAGCATCTACAAGAGGAAGAAGAAGGCCTGTGGAGTATGGATTTCGATGGAGCTGTTGGTAAGGATGGAGCCGGCATTGGAATATGGGTAAGGAGTCCTATGTTTCAACCTGAAAAGGTCCCTACTAATGTCAGAGTATGTGCTTATAAGTTGGCCTTTGAATGCTCTAACAATGAAGCAGAGTATGAAGCTCTGATTGCAGGCCTCAAAATCTTGAAAAAGTTGAAGGCAAAAAGGATTTCTGTGTATGGCGACTCTGAGTTAATAATCAAGCAGGTGAAAGGAGAATACCAAGCTAAACATCCAAGACTGAGGGCATACAGAAATGCAGTTCTATACATTTTGAAGACATTCCCAGAATACACTTTGACAGCGGTACCCAGGATGCAGAATCTTATTGCTGATTCTCTTGCCACTACTGCAAGTAACATGAAGATTCCGATGAACTCCAGTAACAAATTCGAGATTCATGTCAAACATAGGCCTGTTGTTCCGGATAATTTAAGGTATTGGCAAGTATTTTGGGACGATAATGAGATCAATGCATTTTTACAGGGTGATGGCAAATTTAAGGACACTCCCATAGAAGGTGAGTATGTGGTTGATGACCAAGAATTGGAAACAAACCAAATGGACATATTGCAGCTGAAAGACAATATGATTCCTAGAGGTCTTATACCTCTAGAGGAGTTGTTTGATCAGGACGATGTTGCAAAGAAGCCAAGCTTGGTGCCCACAGAGAAAGGAGTTGAAGATGTGAATCTCGGAACACCTGATCAGCCTAAGTTTGTCAAATTGTCAAAGACATTGTCCCCTGAAGTGAAGGAGAAGTATGTGGAGTTGCTTTCCGAATTCTCTGATGTATTTGCGTGGGACTATTCAGACTTGAAAGTGTATGATAAGAACATAATCCAGCATACTATTCCTATCAAGCCGGATCAAAATCCTTTCAGACAGAAGCTGAGAAGAATCAACCCAAAGCTGCTGCCATCAATTGAAAAGGAGGTAAACAGATTATACAAAGCTGGTATCATAGTCCCCATTAGATTTTTTGACTGGATTTCGAATTTGGTCCCGGTACGTAAGAAGACTGGAGAGATAAGGTTGTGTATATATTTTCGGAACTTGAATAAGGCCTCCTTGAAAGATAATTATCCACTTCCGAAAATGGACCATGTTCTGCAGAGAGTAGTTGGAGCATCCAGGATGTCACTACTCGACGGCTACTCAGGCTACAACCAAATATTGGTGCATGAGAAGGACCAAGATAAAACTGCATTCACAACACCCTGGGGAACCTTCCAGTATGCCAAAATGCCTTTTGGACTGAAGAATGCAGGAGCTACTTTCCAGTGTGCAATGGACATCGCTTTTGCCAATGAAAAAGATATCTTTCTGGTTGTTTATTTGGATGATTTGACAGTGTTTTCAGGATCAGATGATGAGCATTTGCACCATTTGAGAGTTGTTTTTCAGCGATGCAGAAAGTTTGGGATTTATCTCAATCCCAAGAAGTGTCTTTTTGCCATGGATGAAGGCAAGCTGCTGGGACATATCATCTCCAAAGATGGTATTCGCATCGATCCAGCTAGAGTGGAGGCAATCCAGCTCATAGATCTGCCACGAAACAAGAAAGAGATCCAAGCATTCAATGGTAAGATGAACTTCTTACGTCGATTTATACCCAATCTGGCTGAACATCTAAGGGAAATGACTAATATGTTGAAAAAAGATAGCACTGTTAAATGGAGTGAGGAGGCTATCAAATCATTCAATCTGGTAAAGTTTGCTTTGTCCAATGCCCCAGTTTTGATCAGTCCTGACTACACTCAAGACTTTATCATATTCTTGTTTGCATCTGAGCATACTTTGGCTGCTGTTTTAATGCAAAAGAGAGACGAGATTGAAAAGCCAATTGCCTTTTTCAGTAGAACTATTAGAGACGCTGCTTTGAGGTATAATCTCATTGAAAAACAAGCATTGGCCCTTATCAAAGCATTGAAGGATTTCAGGGTCTATATTCTGCATTCACATACTATAGCATATTTCCCCAACGCTGCAGTGAAGGATGTGTTGATGCAAACTGATCCAGAAGGTCGGAGAGGTAAATGGATAGCGGCCATGTTGGAGTACGATCTGGAGATCAAGCCCACGAAGTTGATCAAAGGCCAAGGCTTGGCGAAATTGATGGCCCAATCAAATCTGCATGCTTTAGATATAAACCTCATAACAACAGTGGCAGAAGATGAAGATGAAGGTTTGCTGGTTCCAATTTCTGATATTTTTCTGCAGTCCCCGTGGTATTCAGACATTGTCTATGTCCTTCAGCATTTGTCACCTCCTACGGGCGTGTCCAAGAGCAAAGGTAGATCCCTGAAACTAAAAGCCGGAAAATACTGCATTTTAGACAGAGCTCTGTATTGGAAAGATCCAGGAGGCGTTCTGCTCAATTGTTTTGTTGAAGAAGAAGCGCAGAAGGTAATGCACGAGTTTCATAAAGGCGACTGTGGTGGTCACTTGTTTTGGAAGACTACAGCCAACAAGATGTTAAGAGCAGGATATTATTGGCCCACATTATTCTCTGATTTATATAAGGCCGTAACGAAATGTCATGAATGCCAAATCTTCCAAGGGAAGAAGAAATTGCTTCCACTCCCTTTGAGACCAGTTTCGGTGAACGCACCCTTTCAGCAGTGGGGGCTCGATTTTATAGGAGAGATTCATCCCGCGTCCTCAGCACAGCACCGATGGATATTGACAGGGAAATATTACTTTACTAAATGGATCGAGGCCGTCCCAGCCAGGCAATCAACAGACATGATAATCATTTAATTCCTGGAATCAAATATTCTATCTCGTTTTGGCTGCCCCTGCAAAATCATAACAGACAATGCAGCAGCGTTCAGGTCCAAGAAAATGATCGAATTTTGTGACAAATACAACATCGCGATGGGCCATTCAATAGCCTATTATCCACAAGGAAACGACCTGGCTGAGTCATCTAACAAATCATTGGTGAATATAATTAAGAAAATGCTGGAGGCAAACAAAAGAAATTGGCACCGAAAGCTCATCAACGCACTATGGGCAGACAGAGTTAGCAGTAAAAGATCAATAGGTATGTCACCATTTGAGCTGGTTTATGGTATTTACGCTGTCTTTCCTACATCCCTTACAGTCCCAGTTATGAAATTATTGCAAGAAATTGGCAGCGAGGACAATGACAATCATCGAAGGATCAATCAAATGATCCACCTTCAGCAAACAAGAGAGGAAGTGTCACAGAATGCTATTCAGTTGCAGGAGAAAATTAAAAAGATCTATGATAGGAAGACAAAAGCAGATAAGTTTCAGCTGGATGATATAGTGTTGAAATGGGATGCCAGAAATGAAGACAAAGGGAAGCATGGTAAGTTCGACAATCTGTGGAAAGGACCATACAGGATCTCAGCATACAGAGGACAAAATTCCTTCTTGCTTTCAGAAATGGATGGTCAAGATTTCCCTGGAGGAGCAGTGAATGGTAGGCTTTTGAAGCACTACCATTGTTGAAAACAAAGGATCAGAATCTATGTCATCACCATTGTATATACCATGTTATGTTTATCAGAGTGTAGAGTACACAATCATTGAAGTTTGGGGCCCGAGGTGAAGGCTATAAGACTTGGATGACTTGTGTAGGGTCTGGTTTTATTTCAAATTTTCAGTCTTAGTCTTGAGTCAGTGTCAGTCTGCATTGTGTCAGTCTTTCAGTATTTTTGACTCCATGCCCAATGGATAAGGCTACTTGGTCTACGGTGTTCTTGGCACCTCCAAGGAGCTGCCACCCCCATTGGAGCCAATGTTAGTGTCAGTCTAGTCATACTGCCATCAGTGATCAAAACTACTCTTTTGCATTTTCATATTAGGTGTCTCATACCGAATAAAATTTCACCATTCCGCTAGGTCATGGATTCATTGATGGTAGTAATTTTTATCAGTTTTCCCTCATGATGATACTTGTTGTTTTTCCTCCCTATGGTCTTTAGACATTAGTCTCTTTCATTCTCAAAACTATACCAGTAGGTCACATGATGGGTCTCATTAGTTTCTAAGGTCTCACCATGGTCAAGTTAATGGGTCAAATGTCAATAACATCAGCAAGGTCATGAGGAAGTCAATAAATTCAAAGTCACAGCACTAGGGCAATCAAAGAAGACATTTATTCAGCTTGATGTAAGATTCACCTCAAGACCATGTTTTGAGGTGAAAGCATGATACTTTGCCTTTCGGTCACAATTCAGAAGTTGTTATCTCCGCAAAGTGAGGTCCCTGCCTTCAAAGAATTTTTCCACAGCATGTTCAGCACCAGATCATCTTCAAAGCAGATCCATCAGAAAGAGCCCGGAAAGAGCTTTCCAACGGTATACTACACTCTCAAAACTGACTTCTGAATTGAATTTTATGCTTAAGTGAAGTAAAAGCCCTTATACCCTCATATACCCCCTATTTCCCCATTTTCCCTTTGAAACTTTGTGTTATTAAAGTTTAATATTCCTTTAAAAAATTCCCTTTTCCCCTTTTCCGACTATAAAATCGCATTATAAATACAAATTCGATTATGCTAAACCACTTCCCCTTCATGTCTTTAAGCCTTATAGCAAAGTCCAAACTTTATGTTATATAAACCCCAATCGCAAATCGCAGTCGCGTGTTTTATTTGAAGAGCTCCGATCAGCCCATCGCAAACACTTGCGATGCGATTGATCGCACACAACTCTGATCATCACAATCGCAAGTCCCTCCCCCGATCCTCCGATTGCGATCCATCGCTTCTCGCCTCTCGATCCGCCCCTCCGATTAATCGCTCTCGATTATCCCTTAGCCGTTGATTCCACCATCCAATCCGATGGTCCTCCGCCAATCGGAAAATCCTAATCGCACCATTTAAATCCCGCCTCTGATTGAAGCCCCCGATTGATGTCGCAACCGTCGATCTTTCCCGCCGATCGGACGGCCCACAATCAATCGCATCCCCTCCTTCCGAATCTCTCAATCGCAAGTCCCTTCCCGATCCTCCGATTGACATACCCCTGATTAAACCACAACCGTCGATCTTTCCCCCGATCCAACGGTCCTCCGCCAATCGCAATGTTCCAATCGCATTGTTTTAAATCCAACCTCCGATTGACTCTCACCAATGGCTCGCCCCCGATTAACCCACAACCGTCGATCTTCCCCTCTGATCGGACGACCCACGTCTAATCGCTTAATCGCACATCCCTTCTTCCCAATTGCGATTACTCTCCTCTTCCGATTTGCGATTGCAATTGGTCCTTGGGTCCCACCATCAGTACTTCCGCTCGTTCATAAATAAAGGGCCTAGCCCTTTGTTAATTCAATACTTTGGTTATATTTTTTTCTTACAAAGGCCTTCCTCCCATCGCATCGCATAACTGTAATATGTCACTCCGCCGTGCCCTCCGCTCCGATTGCGATTGCGATTGCTGTTTGTTATGTCATATCTCTCCGCTCCCCCATTCTGATTGCGATTATAATGCAATTCTCGCCTCCTTTCCCTCCTCTGTCCCATTGAAAATATGGTTTCCCTTCACAAAGCATATATGTTATTACGTTCTATTTCTGTAGTATTTTATTAAAAAAGTCAAAGAATAAATAAATAATGGAAAGCGGAACGTCAGAGGCCAAAGAAACAGAAATGTAACAATCGCATCTTCAGCAATGATTCTAAAGGATCCACGCTACAGGTTTTGCCTCCGCATTGGATATCCGGAAATTTCAGGAGGAATAATGTAACGCAGCTCTTCCTTTACGAATATATTATGAGCTCTTGGTCTTCCATCTTCAGTTATGATTCCTCCTCTTCCCATCGATCTATATTCCCACAAATTATGTCTATTTATTGTAAATTCCAATCATTTGTAAAAGGAGGCTGAAAGTCTGAGGTTTAAAAACTCAGAAGGAGGGGAATAGTGTGGCAGTGAGCGCTGTGTTCTGTTGTACAGTTTGGCAGGGAATTAATAAAGTGATGCAACTCTGATTTGTGGGATTCATGTGGTATGAGTTTTAGCATATGTCTTTTCTTTGTGTTTCATATGTACTTTGTTATGTTGCAACATTCATTCATAAACATTTCCAGTTGAATGTTTTCAAGTTAGAAAGGTAGAATCCATTTTATATGCTCTGCCTTGGGGAATCATTCATACTCTTTTATTTTCTTCTGTTTGAAAAGGATTCATTTAGTATGCCCTTTTCAGCTTCTCAACAGTCTTTCCACTCCATCTTATTTCAAACTTGATTGCTAAATCTCCTGCCTATCTTGCCCCATGAAATATCCTGTACCCTGATTTAATTCCTCATTTCATACTGTCCTTTTGTTCCATACATCCCTGAAATCTCAGTTATCCATCAAAACTCTTTTCCCCATTTATATACCTAGCCTAAAATCAGTTTCATTATTTATTTATCGAATATCTACTCTACGGAGAGAGCCCTCTCCTGTCCTTGTAGGGCTAGCTACAAGGCTAAGCGTGGTTTAGTTGTTACCCTGATTTGCCTTTTTCAGCCAGAGGTTCAGATTGGGTGCTAACATATATATATAGAAAATCATTTTAATTAGGAATATTACCTTTTGAATGATTTTATTTTTTTGTTGTATGTTTTTTCTATTACAAGTCTGACAAGTCTTATTGACAATTTCTCTAGAAACGCTTCCTGTTTTTTAGGTATAATTTGGTTATTGGAATCATTGGATTGATTTTTGTATTGTGAGTGGAAAGTATGTCTATACTTTCGTTCCACTATATCCCCCATAGTTTTGTTAAAATTAAACCCTTTCATTAACCTCGAGCACCACTCCAGATGAGTTAAGGACCAATTCATCGTCATTTACATGTTCTATCATTTTTCTTTCTTAGAATGACATTGATCTTTTCCTGCATTGTTGCTCCGTGTAGAACATTAAACATATATGAATTAATAAATTGTTTGAATAATATATATATATATATATATATATATTGAATAATATTTTTTTGTTCACATGATTCATCATTCTGCAATTTTTCTATCAGGAATTTATGTTCTCCTGCACTTAGATTAGAAATAATCTTATCAGGCTTCTTCATTTTGTGGCTCTGCAGGACACACACTAACCAATACATATCAGTTAAACTTACATATAATTCAAATATATTATTTTTGTAAAGAATTTATAAAGATTTTTTATTTTTGGATGTGTTATCATTGTGTCAATCAATATTTTTGCTCCTTGACAAATTCTCAAACTTTTTTTTTTATCAATATAAAATCTATGCCATTGAATACATAAATCATTAAATATACTTTATACATTAATCAAATAATATTCAACCAAAAAGAGCTTTGGTAACCTGTGTGGTTAGTTAAACCAAACGCCTTGGTGCATTTAATCTATTAAACACATTGAGTGTTTAATTGTTAAGCACCAACAACGAAAAAATAAAATTTTAAAATAAATTTAAATTATGACAATGTGATTTGTGACAATAAAAGCATCACCATCACAATAAAAAATGAACACATTAAAATAAATAAATACAAGTCACTTAACGGTGCTATTTGACAGAGGTGAGTCGGTGCGTTATATTACACCAAGCGCACCAATAAACAGACCCCATTTTGTAAAAATAGACAAGGCCAACAAGATTTGGTGAGATAGAAGCACCGTCAACATTGGTGCGTCAAATTACATAGGGTGCACCGCGAAATAGACATCATTTTTTTTTTTAAATAGACAAAGCCAACAGGGTTTGGATCTAATTCAATAAGTGATACCCTTGCTTTGCATGTCAAATTCCCTATATATAGTGAGTACACAAACCCATTAATTTTAGAACACCTAAAATGAAAAACCCTAATTGTGAAGTGGTAGAGGGAGTTAAACCCTAAAGGTGAAATTTTGCAATCACATAAGCAAAAGTAAAGGTTTAATGTAAGTATTGATTTTTTTGTTTTTTCCTAAATTTTAATTAAATCTAAATAGAAACAAAGATCGTAAAAAATTTAGTAGTAAAATCACTATTAATTTTTTTTTATTATTATTATGAAGAGTTTTTAACTCTTTTTTTTTTAATCTTGAATAAACTTAATAGAAATTGTAATTTATTATTATTGTTATTATTATACAGGGATTTCAGTGAATCACCATACCTTTCAAATTCTGACCTTTTTGCGGTTCCAAAATATTCTGCTACTCTGCAATGCTCCCAGCATGTCACTTTTGCAAATGATCTCTCTTTTAATTAAACCCTAACAGAAATTGTAAAAAAAGAAAAGAAAAAGAAAAATCAACAATAAATTTAAATTTTTTACTATGCATGGTTTTGAGTGAATCACCACACCTTTCAACTTATGATCTTTAGAATAGTTCTGCTTCTCCAAAGTATTTTGCAACTGCACAGTGCTCCTCGTATGTCTCTCCTACAAATCTCTTCCTTGAAATTTTGGGCAAAATAATGAAATAGTGAATAATTTATTGTTATTTAAAAGTCTTTGTGAAATTATATTTCGAAAAATCAATTGTCACTCATTTTTCAATTTGAAAAAAAAACTCTTTTTTTTTTTTTTTTTTTTTTTAAACTTAATCTAAACATCAGTGTGTTTGATAGTAAAAAGAATCGCTGTGTTTACACGTAAAGTGCACCGACTATGGTAAATTACCGATGCGCAAATTTTTTTAAACGTGCTCACATGATAGAATTTATTTATTTACTTACTATTTTTTTTTTTTTCGAAATCTCGAAATGGTGCGGTTAATATTTTAACGCAACAATGCAATTTGTATTTAAATGCATCGATGCGGTAATTGTAATAAGAGCACCGACATGGTAGAATTCATTTTTATTTTCAAAATCCCGAAAGCAAGTGTGGATCGGTGTTGTTTTTATTTAAATGCATCAATGTCATTTTTTACAAGAACATCAATATGATAGGAAAAAAAAAAAAAAAATTCGAAATTCCAAAACTGGTGCGGTTATTATGTAAATGCATCGATGCAATCAGTCCTGATAAGAGCACCAGTGTTGTTAAATATCTATATGAAATTTTATTTTCACATAGAATGACATATTCATCTCAAATTATCCTTTAGGATGCATCCACATGAGTTACAGTAGTTCATAATATATATTTTCTCCTTAAAGTCATCTTATTCTTGAAAAATGGTTTAAAAACTATATTAAAATTCAAATTGTAGTTATATGGTTATCAAAATTAATTTTGGTATGTACACATTTTTATTTTATTTTATTCTCAAATGCAAGAAGAAAATCTTATAATATCAAATGGTCAATTCTTCAAATTTTAGCTCGTTCCATATTGCTGAAAGTCCTTTGCAGAGTTCTCCCTTTCCATCTCGAGTAAGTTCAGATTTTATTTATATTTTGATTATGTAATTGAAATTTGTTTGTCCATGCGAGTTTGAATAAAAATGTATCAAATTTGCAGGATCTTGATTTAGAATCAAGTTCAGATGCAGAAAATATTCCTTCATTTCAAAAACGTTGGAAGCTCTTATTAGGAGCAGCATATCGCAAGCAGTTGGTAGATGAAAATGGATAGTTGCTTCACCCTGCCAATTGGAACATGGCATCTTTCAGCCACAATCATGGACCAATGATGGAAACAATTGTCTGGTATAATGTAATTTCAATAAATTAATTGTATTATCATACCTATTAATGTCATTGGTGTACTAATGTTCAATATTTGTTGAAATTAGGATTCTAGTGATGATGAGCGACCCACCTACCATCTTCCGTTGCACCCTACTACAACGTTAAATCAAGAGAAGGTTGAATTAAGAGCAAGACTCGAAGAGGAACCATACAAATAATGGTTGAATCAATTACCTATTCAATTCCCATTACGTACAGATTCACCAATTAGGAATGACTACAATGATAATAGTTCTTTATCACAAGTTGGAAATGGAGGCAGTAAAATAAAGGTTGGTATGGATGATTACTTATGGGATACTAATGCCATGGATGCAATGTTATTAGATTCATTCCAGAACGATGAGATAGGGGATTATGCTCATATCATTGATACCTTATTCAAAAACCTGATATCTACCTCCACCACCCCTCTCTTTGGACCTGGCAATGAATCAAATTCTACTTAGTTGGGGACAACAATGTTACTGTACAACTTGAAAGAAAATTTTGGCATGGTGAATGCTTGTTTCTTGACAATATTGAGGTAATTGACTTGCATGATCAATCAAGTCCCTTATATTTTGATAAATCTTGTCACACAATCAACATTAAAAATGGTTGATTTTATAAACATTAAATATTGACATTGTACAATTATATTACCCACCAGCTGCAGATTATTCAAAGATAAGGTTATTCTGAGTGATAATGTATTTTTGGCAGCTGCGAAGAGGAAAATAAATTGTTGAAAATGTTGGGTGTTGAGTACATATCATATTATGCATGTCTGAATGATTATATTCTATATAGAGGAGAATATGAAAACAAAGAGATATATCTGAAATGTGGGCATGAAAGGTACTGTAAATATAAAAAAAAAATAAAAAAAAAGAGTAAATCACATGGTCCTCCTCATAATATATTGATGCACGTGCCTATGATCCCAAGGATTCAAAGGCTCTTTTGTTTCAAAGAATTAGCTACATTGTAGGGATGGCATGCCTCACACAGAAGTGAGTTAAGATTTATGTGAATCTCAACAGGTTCAATAACCATGAATGATCTATATTGGATAATTATATTGTTTGTCATCTATCTCGATCAATTTGGAGTGGAAAAAGTGGAGGAATAATCTCACAGGACCGTTTTTACCAACGGGACCCAGTTTGGTGAAACGAGGTCTGAAACCTTCCGAGATCATTTTGAGGCATCAAACGATGTTTTTTGGTAGTAAAAAATTGTTGCTTTAATGTATCACCATTTAATGTTATTCTACACTCAGATATATTTCCAACGGCACAAGAAGCGCGTTAATCAGAGTCTGTATGCAAAAGTTATGTCACTCATGATTTTACCTTCCTATTTTCACACCTATAGTTTGAGAGGATGTCGCGTCAGCCCCCATTATTCATAGAAAATGGGCTAGCCATGTGATTATGATGTAAAATAATATCGAAGAGTCTATATTGTAACTCTAGTTAGGAGTTGATGTAGTCAAAATTAACCACTAGTAGGCTATCGGGTTGTATTATAACCAAGCCACTAGGAAGAAGAGGCAATTCCATTATTTCGAGAGAATTTTGTTCCATATATGAATAAAGATAGCCAAGAGAGATAGGAGGTAGATCAAAATAGAGGATTTGTGCACTTTAGTAGCCCACGGGCCATAGGCATTAATTCTATGTACCTGCATCCATATTTCCAAATAGAGAAAGAGAGCGGAGCGACCTCACCTTCTAGCTAGGTTTTCTCTCGAAAGGGTTTCCCAGAGTATATATTGTGTCTTATGTGTGTGTGTGTGGGATTATTTTTTCGTTATCTAATTTTCTACATAATTTCCTTTCACAAGCATGCACTAATTACAGTTAGATTTACACATCTAGAATTTTAATAAAGTTGTAATAGTGTAAAAATTCAGAATTGTAATATATTATTATGAGATTTGTTGTGGCGAACTGTCTAGTGGAATATCCACGAAATTTTATGAATCAATGAAGAATATATAGGATACATGGCTGAAAAATTCAATGATGAAGTACTAAGTCTACGACTTAGCATAGCCATGGATGGTGTCGACCCATATTCCCTCCAAAACATGAACTATTTTGTTTGGCCTGTAGTCGTGATCAATAACAATATCCCCCATGGTTGTCCTTGAAGAATGAACATATTATGTTGGATCTCATAGTCCTTGGTAGAAGAAAAGTGAAGAATATGGGTGTCTACTTACAACCATTGGTAGATGAATCGAAAAAATTATGAAAAGGGATACATGTGTACGATGTATCAAGACCCATCACAACAGAGAGGAGTTTTACATTGTATGGCATATGTGCTTACACCATACATGATTATCCAGGCTTAGGAGTTTTCTCTGGTAAATTACATTTTTATTGATTTGTTTATATATGTAACAATATTATTTCACATATTAATTTAATTTGCTGCAATTTTTTTTTTTTTTATCTTCATGATCGCTAGCATGCCATGTATACAATAATTTCGTAGGTCTTGTACAAAAGGGTGTCATGAATGTAAATTTTGTGTACCTTCTCTGAAGGCCAGGTGGTGTGACCACCTACAAAAGGAAGTGTATGACTGCTCTAGGGTATTCCTCCCATAAGAAAACCCTTACATAAGAAAAACATTCACTTTCAATGGTAAACTAGAGAGAACCCAAAGGTCTGTAATAATGACACCAGTTGAATGGATTAGAGCATATGAGAGAGAGAAGGAGAAGGAGTTTGCATAAATTTTTGATTCAAATGGGGAGCCTATGTTCGATGATCCAAAATTCTTCGACACCTATGTTGAGAAATTGCCCATTGGGATGAAAAAGAAATATGTCTTTTATGAGCTCCCATATTAGGAGCATCTTAAGATTTCCCACTTACTAGATCCCATGCATATATTTAAAAAGGTTTCATATTCTTTATGGAGGCACATATCATCGAAATAAAATGACACATTGGATGTTAGGAGATATCCTATTTCTTCAAAAACTAAAAATAAACATTGGTCAAGACAAGAAACTAGAGGAGAGTTTGGTCTCTCTTGGTCTTTGAAAAAAGGTGATGTCCGATGTATTTTAAATAAATATTATATTTATTTGGAAAAGGAAGTTATAATGGGTGTGAGGGTGTCTTATTTATATGGGTCTTCACTACGACAATGTTTCACTATGGAATACCATTTTTCGAGGTTGAAATCACATGACCGTTTGAACTTTCTAAGAGTACGTATGTTAAAAAACATGATTTTATTATTTGCTATTATTTTTATGCAATGGGATATTTTATAATTAATTCTTGAATAATGTACTATTTACTTTGCAGTGTCATTATCCTCTACTCGTGCGTGGGTGTGTGAAACATGAATTCCCCTAGATCTATGATATTCTATATCTAAATTATCTGCATTTGTATGTTGGATCACATCAAAGGAGATTCATATGGCTAGCATTCCACGATGGCGTCAAGAGATAATTGAGATTGTTTGTATATTTTAGAAGGAATTTCCGAAGAGTTTCATGGACTTGCAGGTTCATCTTATTATTCTTATAGTATACGAGGTTGAATTAGTTGGGGTATTTCCTTTTCGTTGGATGTTCTTCTTAGAGAGGTACATGAAGAAATTAGAAGGTTTTGTTTGAAAAAGGTAAAAACCTGAGGGGCTTATGACAAAGGGATGTATATCATATGAGTCTTTCTATTATGCCAGTGAGTACATCAAGTAGATTGAAAACACACCAAGTGCGACGATTTGGGATGGTGAAAGGGATGAAGACAAAAGAGAAGGGGAGCTTCTCAAAAGGAATGGAAAGAGGCACATGATAAAGAGTAAGTGACTTATCATTTTTCAAATTTCTATACAGTAAATATTCACACTGAACTTCATATTAACACATATTTTGATATCATGCGTACTATATATTTCGGTTTGATTTCATCAACAAATTCATTTATTGAAGTCGCCAACAAATTCATTCTTTACTGGGGTGGCAGGAGGGGGAGGGATTCTTATTAATATCGATGGAAAAATAAAAGCAATATATGTTTTGTGTATGGGAATAAATACTAACAATCAAGCAGAGGCCTTAGGCCTTATGTTAGGGCTATCTCTTGTACATGAAAAAGGAATTAGGGAGGTGGTCATCCTAGGAGACTCCCTATTGATAATCAAGCATATGGTCAATGGGACTTCGGCTCAAAATTGCATTATCAATCAAATCATAAAAAGAACAAAAGGTATAGAGTCAACCTTGGGAGAAGTCAAGTACTACCATATTATCCGTGGGGAGAATAAAGAAGTTGATAGACAGGAGAACCAGGCCTGCCTATTGACAGAAGAAATTAGCACTGTGAATGGCGAGGAGGGAAGACATCTAATCCCATAACTGTGTTAGAATGAGAAAAATCAATGGGAAAATTATTACTCCTAGAGACCAAGGATTAAGAAATAAGTTTTTTGAACTCCCAAAGAGATGGAGGACATGGAGAAAAAAAAATTGGTGGCATTGGTTAGTTGGTGTTGTATTTGGACTCTTCCATACCTTCCTTCCCCCCTTCACCCTTCTTACCCACCCCGCTTTCTCCCCCTTTCCTTCCCAGAGGCCTGAATTTCCTTGTTATCCCCCCCTCCAACTATATCTTCCGATGCTAAGTCACTCCCCTCGTCGTTTTCATCCCGAGCTCCATTCTCCCGATTCCTAAGCCTACCCCTCCCTTGACTCTTTTGCATCTGCCTCCAATGTCTTGGTCTCCCAAACTCCCCTTGGGACCTCACTTCCCATGTCCCATCGGGCCTCCTTTCCAATGTTGGATCATGGTTATTCGTGGCAATCTCTCCATGGTGGTGGGACGTGGGTCTTGGACACATATTGTCCGGAGCCACACATGTAATTTACCTGTCATCACCTCATGTTGGAGTAGAAGAGCTGAGGGATATTGGACCTGGAGCGATGGTGGTTTTTCGACGCATTCATGGTTGGAGAATGCTGATTATGGATAAATGCGTGTGGAAATTAAATCGAAAGTGAAGGAAAATTTAGTTGGCATGTGATAATCTTTGCAATAACAGGTTTGGGGAGGATTCAAGGTAGAAAAACATTATCAAGGTTAATGTGGAAGTTGGCGGCATGGATTGACAACAGAATGAGGTTAGTTGTGACAGGTCCAATCCCTATTTATACAACTGCTCCAGGTTCTTAGATGGAAAAAAGTGAAATTCAGGTAGCAAGGTAGGTTGGAGTTTTCCACTGAGGAAGACTATGTCGAGTGTCGCAGGCATTGACAACATGTGGTTAGTATTGTGCTTTGTTTCCTCGGTGGCTGGTGAGGAGAGGAATGTGGGTAGTGGAGTTTGGGGTTCTGAAAATTTCAGGGAATTATGGGGTGTGAGACCATTGAGAGATTCTGGCGATGGTTCAGGTTTTGGGGTCTGTGAGAATTTTAGCATATGGAACAGAGTTGATAGTATTGATGATCTTCGTTGTATTGTCTCTGAGTTTTCTCAGATGAAGGTTCCTGGGGTAGCCTCAAAGCTTTGGTTCAGTGTCAAGATAGGATTCAAGTTGTTGGAGGGGCGTTGTGGAAAAACTTATTCTTCCCCTGCTAGTTTGTTGTCGGGAAAGGGAGTTGGTAGTTGGAAGTTTGGGCGAAACGAGTTGGAGTTGGGCAGTGCTAAAGTTTCAATTGTGCAAGACGTTGGGGAGTGGTCGAATTTGAAAGACCCAGGGAAAGTAGGGGTTTCTAAGGGAGAAAAATGGTTAGCTTCTTGTGGGAGAATTAGCACAGGAGTTAGTGTGCTGACAATGTAGGACATTGTGCAAATTTGGGCGGTGGTTGGAAGATGTAAGTGTTGCAAGATTCTGGAAAAGATGTTTGGGAGAACTAGGGTTGCACCCTGGATGGAAACTCATAGTAATTTGGAGGTGGGTAGCTCAGCTATTGGGCCTTGGGGACATCGTCGACCCAGGTCTGATTGTGGACATGGCAGAGGTGGTAAAGGACGTGGATCGGGGTTGGTTTCCTATGAGAGATACACCGTCGAGCACAAGTATATTCAAACGAGGATGTAGATAATTCATCTCAGCTTACACCAGCAACAATAGGACACGCAAACATGCAAGAGCAGAATATGGCCAAGAGTGAAAAATTAAACAAATGGAGAATGAAATTGATGCGCTTCAACATCAATTGGAAGAGCTCAAATTCCTACAACATAAAAAGAGTAGGGAGGAGGGCATGAAAGGCCCGAGATTTTATCTAAGCATCCCAACTGATATGGAAGAATGATTATCTGATCAGTAGCTCTTCAATTTTATTTTATTTTTATTTATTTATTTATTTACTTTTTGTTGTTTTTATGATATTTTGTAAATGTATGCTTCTTATGAAGCAATTTTTCCGTCTATATAGTTGTAGGATAGTAGTTTGGAACTACTTTGGAATTTTGGCAAAATGGAAAGGGCCCGTAGTAATAGAACAACATATGGAAACTTCATTGGAAATTTATAGTAAATGTAAATCACCCGGTTACATGTCGAGAACGGGCTCAAATTAATATGCAAGTATATTCTTTTCTGTTAAAAAAAAACAAAGTCATTCTTTACAATATGAAAGTGACACAAGGGTGGGTCGCATTATAGAAGCAGAAGAGAAGGAAGTGGGACAATGATAAGAAAAAATTCAAACAGTTGAATGGTATAAGTGTGCCTTATTCTGAAGATTTAAAAGAAAATATTCCAATGACATGCCCTAATAGTTAGGTTGTGAATCAAGTCAGAGAGAAATATGGTTCATCTAGTCATTACTCGTGTGCTGAAGAGGATGCACTAAACATAGACATTGGGTGAAACAACTTGGTAATAATCTCTTTATATACATTTTTAACTTCATAATGCACCTTTGAATTGTAACATCTATATTTTATATTTTTAACTATGCCCAGGTTATTAGACACATGACACTGTGATTTATTTAGTTTTTCATAGGTGCATTTGTTCACATATATGTGGGCATATGGACATCATTTTTGCATGGAGGATGTCGATGATGAATGCATGAAACATGACTGTGGAGTGGAAGTCGAGTTCGACTTATCTAGTCGTGCTAGACACTGCAATCAAAACCCAATAGAGGGGACGTTAGGTTACATCAGATAGGTACAAGAGATCATTCAAGTAGACTTCTCTTCATTGCAATGTGTTATTTTTAGGTGCAAGTGGTCAGACTCCTTTGATCAAAATAATGTAAAGGAAGATTGTGATAGCGGGCTGATATCTATCAACTCTAGAAAGATGTGGCATGGAGGTAGGGAGCCTTATGTTTTCCCCAAACACTGAAAACCAGGTGTTTTTTTACCCAAATGTGTTGGATAGGGATTGGTGGTTCGTATTAAAACATGACCCTAGATCAAAACATATTTTTTAGATCAACAAAGATATCATGCCAAGCGAGAAAGATAATGAGGGTGATGATAACAAAGTGTGATATGTTCTTGTATTATTTCATCATTTATACAATTGTCGTAAGTTTTTGTTTTCTTTATTGCACTAATTATATTATTTTTTATTTGTCTTGTTGGCATTTTATATAATTGGTAATATTCAAAAACGTATTTACATGTTTTTTTTATCGTGGAAACATTTTTACACTTAAAACTAAGTATTTTCAATTATGTAATTTATAATTTAAAAAACAAAATTTTAGCATATATGTTTAATGTGTTTAAATCTAATTTATAATAGACTTCTTCTATAGGCTTTGGATAAACATCACGATGGATCAAAAGATTATAATTCTAAGCATGAGTTATCACTTTATAACTATATTTTATTAAGATATCAATCTAAATATACCCATATTATCTCATTTCTCAATGACATTGTGAGTTATATTCTAAAATAACTCACAGAGTGATAGAAAATGGAGTAGGAAAATCATATATGTGTTATATATGTGTACTAAAATGCCTACTACAACCATCATCAAAGTTTTTCAATATAGTAAAATAACCTTTGTTATTTTCACTATGCAACATATCTCCATGAATATAAATGTAGTTTAAAACATGGTGTACAATATCTATGATAATAAGGATTCAAGGTGACAATCCATCTCAAATATGAAAATCAGAAGAATATAACCAAAATGAGAAAATAGGGAATTCAAAAACAACATTGAAGATTTATTCTAGATTTAGATACTTATTGGTTTATTAATTAGTTCACATGTTTTTTCTTCATGTTTATTTCAAAATCAATATAAATAATGTAGTGATAAATCTATAAGGACTTTAACAGTGAAAAAAATGTGTATTAATATGTAAGATTAAATTCTTGACATGAGAGGTAAAGTCATGTTTACTATATTTAAATTTTAGTTCTTGCAACATTATGTAAATTAAAAGGAGATCTTATGCAAGAGTTTTGAATTTTTCTTTTCAATGATAATTAAAAATAAAAGTTGAATTAATAAATATTTTATGGCTAAGAATTAAATGCTATCGAGGAAAGGAATTGAACATGTGGTGAGTGCTATAACAACCCACCTCATCACCGTTTAACCAAGACCCCACAGACATATTTCTTGAGTTGTTCGTTAAGAAATAATCAAATATATTATTTGTCAAAAAGCTAAATATAATATAGTATGATTTTCATATTATTTAACTGGTATTCATTATTAAAAAAAAGATAAATTTAAACCACAATAGCAAATAAAGAACCAAAATAACACCAAAACTTTATCTCTTTATTATTAGAAATAAATTCTCTTGTCTCTTAAGGGAGAACTTCCAATAGAGAAAATACCCAACTACAAGTAACTTCACAAGCCTTATTTTACATTTCTTGATCCTCATCTTTAGAGAGAGAAATTTCCAATTTAAATTGGTAACAATTGCTATAAATATTAAATTTATATTTCTTAAAAATATCATAACTTTAGCGACAAATTAAATTTTATTAAAACGTTTATATATATATATATATATATATTAAATTAAATTAAATCTAAATTAACTATAAAAAAAAATTATGGCTTAAGTTTTTTAAACTTAGCAATAGATTAAATTTAATAAACCAATATAGATCCATCTTAACAACGGATCTACCAATAGCCCAAAGGGATCAAATCTCATTATATGAAAATCTCTTTTTAGAATGCAAAACTTGAAAAAAGATGAACATGTCAAAAGATTTAATCTCTTCTAGTGATTGATAAATATGTGATTAAGATGGATCTATAGTGGTTTTCTATCTCTATATATAGAGTAACCATAGTGTAATTTTTCATAATTATATTAAAACAATAGAACAGATAATGTTAAATAGAACAACAAAGAGTTTATATTTTTTCTAAATAAACATATAGAATGAATATGAATGATTTATCTAAGCAATAGAAAAATATTTATGAAAATTTTACAATTATAGTTTCAACCATACTAAGATTTGTAATTTATAAAAATATCTTTGCATTTTTATTCTAAAGTAAGTCGTTTTGCATGTAATTTCATATATAAAATTTTTCTATAAGTTCACCATTACATAATCTATAATAAATATTATTTCATAAAATTAAACATCATGATGATAATCATATAACAAACATAAACACCATCTAAGATACACATTCAAATTCAGTACCATCATCTAATTATATACACCTCTAGCACATATAAATGTCATTAACTAACACACGAATCTAATAATCTAACAGGGCACCATTGTCATGATCACATCTAACAAAACACAAGCATTGTAATCTAATATCATCACCGCACACATACTCAAATATATAGCTCATGTCAAATAACAACTATCTCACACATGTCTATGTGCAAGCACATTAAATGAACATATCTAACATGACCTAACAATATACACACATCTACACCAACATATAAATTAAGTACATCAACATGAACAAAAAATGCACCATATATATATAGACAAGTCAAGTAACTACATCAAGTCAAATAACTACTATCAAATATATGATACAATGAACGTAGTAGTGGCAGCCTGGTCTGTAGCAGAAGATGATGGATGGTCAAGTATTATATCAACAGTCAAACTATGAGGTGGAGGAGAAGGTGGTTGGTCTTCTCCCTTAAAAGAAACATGAGGCACCTTCGCCAGTATTGGGACGTGATCATCAAGCGAATGATGAGGAGGTGTAATATTAGAAGTATCACCAACACCTTGACCATGATTCGATGGGGTAGTAATACCAAAAGCATGATCACCTCCCTCATCATCATGATCTGACGGGTTAGCACTGCGTGAAGACTCACATGACATATTTTTTGCATGCCCTGCATCTCTCCTCGCTTCTAGTACCCCGGTAGCTCTGATGATATGATGCATAAGGCTCATCATATCACATAGACAATCCCTCAAGAGCTCCAAGTGCCTAGGGTCTGCCATGATGTCTCGAGCCCTTGCAAGGCAGACTCCCTCCTCAACCAAAAGTATATACCTTCTGTCATAGTAATCCATCCTAAATCTGAGACTAGCCCTACGGGCCTACATGCCTATGCCCCTCTGCATTTGAGGATGTGCCTCACCCTCTGGGGCCTCCCCCATATCCACATCTCCCTTCGGTGGGGGAGGAGGTATGTCCCCAATGACTGTGTCGATGTCCACAAAATAAATAGTACATAGCAATAATTATACAATTTCATTAAGCAATTTAATAAAACAAGTTAAGAAATTTCTATAGTAAATTTTGTTCTAATTAATTAAGACAATAAAATGAAACTAGATTATTTTAAAGAAAACACTAATATTACTTTTATCATATGTAGGTTCATCCAGTGCGAAGAGGATGTTGGGACATTTTCACCATTAATCCATCCCCGCGTATGGACATGACAACAAGACAAACATGTGGTTAACCTCACTGGCCAGTAGCGCTAGTGCCTAGGCAGAAATCTTGATCGAATACTCCAGTAGGCCCCTCTTGAGCACCACCTCGCCTTACATGCGGATTAGTACCTCAGTCATCATCCTAAGAGGTTGATGGTCAAAAGTAGGCCTCATCTATGGAAACCTCTAAAAAAATAAACAAAAAAGCTCTGAAGCGAAAGGGAATTTCATCCTCCCATGTATCATCGCATGGCATCTGTAGCATCCCTGGTGAAAATTCCATGGAATAAAGTTAAAAATAATAACCACGGTTGATGGGACACTTATTCCAAGCTGAATGTTGGGCAAAACATCCTAGTGGGTGTTCATTTGGTTTATTGTGGCTAAGGAAATTGGAAAAGGCAAAGGCATTGGAAAGGCATGAGGCATTAATTGGCATTTTATTTATGAAAATAATGGAAATTAGGAGAAAAGGGAGATGAAAGGTCACAAGTTGCATGTGAGGAGGAAAATGAAGGAAAATAATGGAAAATGAAGAAAACAGAGGTCTCATTAAATAAAAAGGCTTACGAGGATCAGTTGGCAAGCTTTTTACTCACACTTATGGTTCTCATTATCTCTATCACGCACACTCTTGGAAACTTAGAGTTTTTGGAGCACTTTGGCATTGGAGCAAGAAAGGAAAAAAAGCAGGAAGGAGGAGGAAGAAAGCAAGAAGGAGAGGAATCAAGCAACTACAATAGGATTCTTGGTAGGTATCGATTTGCATGTGTGTTTTCCTTGATAGATCTGGCATTCATGGTATTACATGTGGTTTTTTTCTATCTTGGCATGGGTTTTTCTTGGTGTGACAGTGTTTTCATCCTAGCCTTACCATTTCTAGATAGCCATGGTATTGTGTAGTTCTAATTTTTTGGTTTAGTTGGATTTTTGGATGGATTCAAAGCTGAGTGGGGTGGATCTCCAAATTGATATAACACATAGCCTAGTGACCCCTGAACCGGATTGTGGCTTGCAGTAAAGCTGGATAGTGTGGTTCCTCGGTGGGCCTACAAATCCTCGACCGATGAATGGTGGATATATGGTAAAGCCTATAGGTGTTTTGCCTATTTTTATGGCCTAGTGATCTGAGTTTGGATTGCAGTAAATCTTGAGAGGTGGGTGCTCTCCATTGGGCCTAGTAGTCCTGAGATGGGATGTATGATAAATTCTGGAGAGTATGCCTCGGTTTAGGTCTTGGTGACCCCTGATTCAGACAATGGGTTGCGGTAAATCCTAAGAGTCTAGGAGACAAGAAAATTACTCACGGTGTAGGTGGAGAGAATCTGGTGATATCCATGTTGTGTTGACCTAGTGATTGGGTGTAGATCATAGTAAAGTCAGCTATAACATGTTTATTGTGTTGGTCTAGTGATCCGATGTGGATCACAGTAAAGCCTGATTTCTATTGATGGGGGTGAGGTGGTTTAGCCTCGAGATGCCCTAGTTGGTTCTTTCGATTTGATTCCCACATTCATGCTTGGAATGTGACACGAGGGTGATTGGCTAAAGAAATATTTGGCTCAACCAATCTGTGGTCGGGTGGAACATGGTAGTCCCATCCCTCGTTGGTTTCTACATTCATTAATGAGAAATTCATTCCTTTGGTATTTAGTTTGCAAATGTAATGGTAATTATCTGGATTATATTGTTGTTGTATCCATGGTATTTCCATTGTTATTATGTTTTTTATAATCATGTATTTTATCAGTGATGATGTATGGCTCTATCCATGTTTTTACTTGTAAATTAATGCATAATGTATCTATGCTCAAATAGATTGTTTTGTAGCTAATTATGCAAGAGAGAAATGCTTCTTATCGATTCTCAGATAAGTATGAGACCCCTATGCGTAAATCTGTTGTTTACACCTATAGATTCAATGTTTGTGACATGTTTGAAAAAATGTTTGTCATGGCTAGGAGGGGTCCATATGAGTTCTTGTTGATGTGATTGCTTCCATATAATTGGTCTAATGTTATTTATCATCCCCTAATTTTTCATGAAGTTCTGGGAAGTGACCAGGGCTCTAGGCCTAAAAAGGTGGCTAAAATACGAGAGTTACATGCACAAAATTAGGCATTTGGGGCCCTAGCCGTAGGTATGTAGTGTTGTGCCCAAGGATATAGACTCCTAGGCATAGACATGCAGTCTTATACCTATGGATATAGCTCAAAAGTGTAAAAATGTCAATGTGAACTAGGGGTAAGAGGCATAAAGGGTTGGTTTTCCTCCTGTGGGTGTTGTTGATATTGTACAAGGAAATTTTGATGTGTTTCTAGTAGTTCCACTTCCTTAAGGTCGCCTAGGAGGTTGAATCTAATTATAGTGGCCTCTCATCACATGTTTATTCTGGTTGGCCGGTTACTTAGGTAGATGTGGGACGAGGGTGTTACAGAGTGGTATCAGAGCATGGTTCAACCCTTGGAATGGATGGGCGGTGTATTGGTCATGTTTTTTTGTCGGCTACATATGTGTTTATGATACCTATGGTGTATGTGCTTGTTGCATCCGTTTTGTGTTGCCCATGGTGGCAGTGGTGTCTCCATGGAAGTGTGGATGGTGTTGTTGTCAACATGTTGTCATGAGTGTATGACTAGTTATGTGTTGTTCATGCTTGTGTATTGTTCGTGCACATTTGCTTACATATTGTGCATGCATTGCTTGTTTATGTTAGGTCACATATTGGTCATGCTTGTGTATTGTCTATGTATGCTTGCTTATGTGATGTTATATGTGGGACATTCATTGGTCATTCATGACTGGTTATACATGTCAAGTGGGTGCATATGGTCAATTTTGCATTGGTTTGGTGAATTTTGTGGTGCATAAGGTCATTGTATGAAATTAGGTCATCGTGATGATATTGGTATGTTATGATGCTAATGTGTTGGCTAAGAAAGAGCAGGAGATGCAGACCATCAAAGTGAAGTTGCAACGTTGGACCTCGAAGCAAGAGCATATTGTCATAAAATTTTGGATGTTGGGCATGTAGGCATGTAGGTTAAGGATTGTTATATGCAATATGGTTAGAGTATTCCTTTCATTCTATTGATGTTATGGTTAGATACATTATAGATGCTAGTTGATTAGTGCGGTTATATGCACATGTGTTAGATAGTCATGAATGATACTAACATGTGGTTGTATGCATTATTTTTGTTGTGATCATTATATTATATGGTGCTTTATGTTAATTAACTTGATGCCTATGCTATATGTTGTTGGTGATTATGTTACATGATTAAATTGTTGTTGTTATATGTTAGCTAGTTTGATGATTAGGGTTATTGTGTTAATATCTTGATGTTATATGTATCATGCTAATTTGGATTGTCCTATGCAAATGTTTAGGGTTATGACATTCCAGTATGATTTAATACGTTGTGATATTATGTCACACTAATCTAGGTTGATTTTGCATCTGTGATTTTTATGCATGAATGAAATTTGTTTACAAGATTATGGTGTGAACATGTTAGTTAGTTAATGTTATGGATACCATGATCTTATTTATGTCGAGTTGAGGTGTTGTGAAGTTATATTGTGCTAATCAAGATAGCCTCCCCTGAGATACATTAAGGTATGAGTTTGTGTATGTCATCTATTGTGTACTTGAATGTTTGATTACTTGCATGATATGAGTATGTTCCTATAATATTGCATGAAGGAATGATCGTGCTTTAAGATGGTTGTACTAACACATATGTGTTGAGATAACTGATGTGTACATTAGTATAAGTAGTTTATAGTTGTAGTATTGTGATTTTGACCACTAGTTGATTATGACATGACTGTTAGTCTTGGTAGAGGCTGATTTTAATTGATAGATATGTTGTCTTGATGTTTGGTACATATGGATGACATGTGTGTCTAGTTACAAATCAGCGTTCTTGGCAAAATAAGATAAGGTAACTGGTGTATTGTTATATTTATTTATGCGTTGGTAGTTGTGTGGTTATGGTAGTATGATGTAGGGATTGCATGGCAAAAGATAATGCCACGAAATCTTGAAGAAGGCTCAGGTTGATATTTCTCTTGGAAGCATTGGGAACCCATGGGGATTGAGTCATGGTGTTTGTTGCTAGTCTTGTGCTTTTGGTATTTTATGATTTTTTTGCACTTGATTTTCATTTTTGTTTATGCCTGGTGCAAGGCCTTGCCACTTTGTTTGTGATGTTGTATTGATTTTGTTTTTTCATGGTTTTATTCTTGTTGTTTATTGTTCTTGCATTTTTTTTAGTCTTAGGAATTGGTTGGGAAAGAGGAAACTCAATGGAGCTTGGGGAGAGTTGTGTGGTACCCAACAGGTAATGTAAGGCCTGGATGAAGCTCAATGTATGAGTAAGCACAACGGAAGGTAAGAATATGACAATCAATTGGATTGGTTGAGTCCACTGGTTTAATGGACAATGTCACAGTAGGTAAAGTGAATGGATCTAAGGTGTTATATGCCTTGCCTATGTTGGGAACTGTTGTTCTCAATGTTGTGCATATTATGCACGGATAAAGGAAGTTCTCTTAACCTTGACCTTATTCTATCTGATGATTATGATGTGATCATGATTATGATAGTGTTTATATATGTATACATGTATGTATGTATGTATGTCATCCCTGACAGGGTATTCATGAATCATGCTTGTTTAACATTAATGCTTATATGTATATATGAGTGTATGTATGTCGTTGTATGACAATATGATGATTTTTTTATGCTAATGATTATATATGTATGCATGCATGTATCTATGTCATTGTATGACAAGGATTTCAAGGATAATTCTTGTGGAGGAATGCTTCCTTATGTAGGTGAATGGCATGAATAGGTTCCTAGCCATGAGGAATCAAGTGGCAGAGTAACTCTGATATATCTATGAGGTCAGTATCATGTGGATATGATTTAATGTTATATGCTAGTACTATGCCTATGTTTATGTTATGGTCAAGTAATGTTGAGGGGTACATCAGTGAAGTGAAAGTAGTGTGATATGCGACATGCTAGGATAAGCATGGAAATTGGAAAGACACTAGGAGAAAGGTTTCTTGGGGGTCAGTGTGTGGTCTATGGATGTGTAGTACTATTTTTATGTATATGTTATATATGTTGTACATTTTTCACCTGTGATGTTGCGTGTATGCATTGTTGTGTGTATTTAGTATGTGTACACGTTGTTCATGCAATGTTATGTACATGATGGTACAAATGGTGATGTGTAATGTTGTATGCATGTTGTGTATATGGTTTTGTGTGTATATTTCATATGCAATGCTAGGTATATATAGTGCTATGTACATGTTGGATATGCGGTGTTCTGTACATATCGTATTGTGCATGTTTTGGATATGTTGTGTTGTGTGCATATGGTGTTGTGCGCATGTTGGATATGCAATGTTGTGTATGTATGGAGTTATGTACATTTTCTATATATATTTATATGTACATATGGTGTTGTGTGTATGACTGTACATGTGGTGTTGTGTATATGTTGTACAAGTGGTGTTGTGTGCAGGGTATTATCACTCTCCCCAACATCCTAAGGTCGACAGTAGGACTGGAGAAAGGTAACCACAAACCAAAATTTAGGTCAAGTAGCTAGCCCTACCCGGACCAAAGAGGGCTCTCTCCATGTCAATTTTCAGTCAAAGGGATGACAGGATATAATGTTTTAGGCTACTTATGATGCTCAATATATTAAGGTTTTTGTTTGTTTGGAGTTTTGCCAGATAGGAATGACAATTAGGAGTCTAGGTCTAGGGTTTTGATCTAATTTCAAAGGTTCAGTTGCAGAGGTAAGGGTGAGGCTAAGTAGTTAATCTAAGAAGCATGATTAATTTGTCATTATGTATAGAGTGAAATGAGAGGGAATTATAAGAGCATTAAACTGAATTCATTCATCAGAAGAGCAAGACAATTTCATGAAAATCTTATATAAAACAAAGCATGGAAAACATGTTTTCTGTCAATAAAATGATAAGACTTAGCATAAAGAAGCATATATGTGAAGTATAAGTAACATAAAATTCAACATCATGAGTTTACAAAGAAAAAAAAATGCTTAAAGACATACCATATGAGTCTCAACACTATGTCTGCAACACTGTACTTGATTTCATTAGCAAAATCTTTTACAATAGCTCCACTGCAAATAAAAACTATAAAACACCACCAAATACAAAAGAGAGTCTATTTATAGAAAATATTTACTATGACACCTCATCAGGTTGAAATCCCATCCAAAATGGATGATAAATGCAAAATATGAGTCATTTCCTAGTTTATAGGGAGGCTAGAAACCACTCCTTGAATTTTAGCTATAAACTAAGAGTGTTTGTCTCTTACATTGATTACAAATTCCTTCATGATAGGAAGCCAAAAACAACCCAATAAATCTAATTATAACTCATATCCTCGAATTTGTCACCATTTATGAGCTTCACAAGTGTCCTGAGGGAATCCAATGCTAAACTGTGAGAATTTTGACTGAAGATTTTAAAAACAATTTGCATAAGCGTAACAGAACTTTGGATGAAATTTTGAGGCACTTTGAGAAGTCCAAATCCACTTCTGAAAAAACGGTCAACTAGCCCCGTGTGTCTAGTTTCCATAACATCTTGAATTTTTCAAAATGGATCACAGGAATGCCTTCAAAAATCCATTCTCCTAGGGTGGCTCAAAAGTGTAATAGAGGGTCCAAAAAGGAGGAAAAAACATGAAAAATAGGTGGTTTTTGAGAATTTTCTTCCAAATTGTAGCTTTTCATGCCATGAGGTTACTCATCTATGATGAAATCATCATAATACATCCAACCATGTAAATAAATCACCATTTGGATGCCTCCAAAACAAAAAGTCATAAGTGTCTGTTACCTTTCTGCAATGAGAAATTTCCAGAATTTTGCAAAAAATAATGTAAAATACCAAAATTGCTCCAAAGAATTCAAATTTGGTTCTTTGAAAGCTGTAAGAGATGGGCTAGACAACCAAGGACTTCACATGTGATTCATTTCTAGCATGAGGTTTGAGAAATTGTTTATACTCTTCAATGTCTAAGTCCATGCCCTTGAACCACTGCTCTCCATGAGAAGGGATACCTGTAGCTGAAGCAATTAGGTCAGATAATAGGTTGATCTCCATACCTGAAAGAGTGACATTTCCCATATTGTATCTGGTTTCAAAAAGGCTAGATAATTGAATATGATACCCCCCTTCCATAAGCCTGTCACAAAATGTTAAACATTGAGTTCTTTGAAAGCACCTTCTGGCCATTGGCGAAGCATTAATCTCATGCATGGTTAATGGCTCAAGCCTAAGATGGAACCCTCATTTGAATCTATTATTTTCACTTTATATGGTGTTTTTCACTCGAATGATGAAAACCCTAGGGTGTTAATGAAATAAGAGAATGAGAATGGAAATTTGGAAAAACATAGTGTAGGAAGGTGCAAGTTTGGTGGACGAAATGGAGGTTCTTGAAGTTGAGAAAAATTCTATAAAAATTTTAGTAGGTAGTGTTGTGTGTTAGCTTCAAGTTGTGGGTGGAATGAGGGAAAATGAGTGTGAGGAAGGTGGTAAAATGATAAAAACACAGGAAATTCCCAATGTTGACTGTGAGAATAGCTAGTGTAGAAGTGGTGTAGGTTTAGAATGTGAAATGAGGGCATGGAGCTAAGCAAAAATTATAAGAAAAATTGATTTCACAGGGTGTCATCTTAGCTCCATATTGAAAGAGGAATGAGGATAAATGGATGTGTGTAAGGTGGAAAAATCTAGCAAACACAGGAAATTCTCAATGTTTTTCACTCTGAAAAAGCTAGAATCTAGGATTTGCTTGTATTTGACATGTTATGAATGGTATAGATGATAGGAGTGCGGGGATAAGGTATATGGAATGTGTGGATTAGGGTTTAGATGATAGGGTTAGGGTTTAGGTAGGTTGGGTATAATAGGGTTTTTCAAATTAAAAAAAATTATACACCATGGACAAGTGACAATGTGAAGAAAAGAAAATGAGCATGAAAATGTGTTAACACTCATAAATTTAACCACAAGAGAGCATACAAGATGATATCTTACCTTGTATGAGGGTTACACAAGGTAATGGTGCCAAGCTTGAACATGTTTGGAAGTTTTTTGGAGACCTAGACCGAAAAATTCTTCTTTTCGAGAAGTTTAACAATATATACAGAAGTGTAACAAGGGAGGAAAAATCATAACAAAGGCTCACAGAAACAAGGGAATTGCCAAAAATCTGCAAAAATGGGGCTTAAAGACGGATCCATATATATCTAACCATAATGGTTTGTGAGAAACTGAGAGAGGTTTTTTTTCTTTATCATGTTATGAACAATAACCACCTCCAATTTTCCAAAAATACTTTCCCATTAGCTCATAATATAAGTTTGAAGTTGATCACTCAAAATTTGTAGAAGAGTAGTGCACTTTGAGCAGAAGCATAACAAGGGAGTTTGGAGACAAGGGAGTTTGGAGGCCTTCCGAGAGGATTTTTGGGCTGCAAGTGGTATGGTTGGAAATCTTAGGATGTATTCTATATAATTGAGTCATCAAGCACTACAAAAACCTGTTCCAAACCCCTCAAAATTTGATTTTAAGACAACTTGTCGAAAAGTGTAGAAAATGACCTAGAGCAACTGTATTTTGAGCATTTGTCTCAAACCATAACACCTGTGCATAAAATAAAGGAGGTTTTTGTTCTTTTGCCTATTATTGACCAAAATTTCTTTCACTTTTGTAAAATTCATCTTCATTACTTCAGAAACTTATTTTTAAGCCAAAATATCCATGTGTGCATTGTAAACCATAGCTTCATCATGAAGCTCTAAATGATGCCATGGGTCTAATTTGTCTCAAACCTGTAATGGTGACCTTCCTTATGTACCTTATTCTCACACTCCATGAATTTTTTCAACAAGGAAAGCCCTCGCTTGATGTAGTGGATAGGGAAGGTGGAAAATTAGGAAAACAGGGAATAATGGTAGAGTGATTTTAGGGACAGAAATGAAGTGGAAGGAAGTTAGGGAAAAATCCCTAAAAATTTGGGGAGATAGGGTGATGAGTTGGCTACAGGATGCAAGTGGAATTTTTGGGAATGGGCATGTGAAAGGTGCCCAAATGGTCAAAACACAGGGTTTCACTAGTTTTTCTGCCAAAATGCAGTAAAAATTAGGGTTTTAATGAAATTTATAGAAAAGAGGGTTGTGAGTGATAGGAGATGTTAGGGTATGGTTTATGAAGGCTATATTAAGGTTGTATATGGTTTTATTAGGGTTTTATCAGCTGAAACAAACAAAAGATGAAAACACCAAAAGCGCAACACATAGTGGAGGTAACCTAATGATGGAAACCACTCATCTGTTGATGAATTTTGACTTGAGAGAGGTATGGAGGGTGGGTGTACACTTACTGTTTAGGAAGTGCATGAACCTTTGTGTAATGGTTCTGAACCTTGGAAAAATTCTTTGGAGCTCAAACACCAAAAGAACTGCACCTGCGCAGCATGCCCGGAAGCATAGCACAATTTGCTTATTTTTCTTCAACCCATGGCAGATGTGGAGTATGATTATGAGAAGAGAGGAGCTCTTTACTTATTTCCCTATATTTTATAACACCCTATGCAGATGAATTGTATGATGAAAATGATATTTGTTCGCTTTATTTTATGACATAATTGACTCTTATGGTGGCGAAACAAATGAGACCTAGACTCTAACCTAAATGAAGGTGTGGTGAATGACCTCAGACCCTAGATTATTGATGGATGAAATGACATCTAAAGTGATGATGAGCATGAATGGAGTGAAGGGAGTAGCATTTCAGACATAGACATATTAAGTGAACAAAATTTTATTTGAAAACTGACTTGAAACATGAAATTTTGACCTAGGACCATTACTAAGTAAACCTGAAAGAGTACATTTGATCATTGAACATTTGGACACTAACATTGGCTCCAGCTAGGGATGGAAGCTCCTCAAGAGGTGTCATGAACACCGTAGATCAGGTAACCTTACCATTGGGTGATGGAGTCAAACTGGACTTTGAAAAACTTTGGCAAACTGGAAATGATGAACTAAATTTGGAAATGAGTTTGAATTGAAAACTTACTTGACTACTGACTGAATTTACTTATGGCAGCAGACCATCACGTTCTTAGGGCCTGCGCCTCGGGCTTCAAATCCTGATGATAACTCCCACCTATTGAAGATATATATATATATATATATATATACAATCATGCGATATGATCCCTCCAGTGTAACCAATCCAGCAAATGGCTACTTACTTGAATCCTGCTCACACTTTCCTCGAGCGGGAAAAAGGAACAAAATATAGGCAACTCAAAGTGTCCATTGAACATGTGCTCTTAATCCATAAATACAAGACAATTCATCTTCCTATATGGCTGCAACAAAATAACGAAAGAATCATGAAGAACATGCAACATAAGCTTTTTTGGATGACTAAAAACAGGAAAACAAACCTCCTTCCAAATTGTTGGTTTTTCTATGTACTGAAACTGATCACCATCATCAATGAATGTTGCAACATCGACCTTCATTAATGGTTGTAATAAACTGGAAATAGGGTCTTTAATAGTATCAGGAGAAAATGAAGTTTGTTCATGAAAGTATGCGTTTGAAGTAGCCATATTATCAAAAGTAAAAATGTGCACATCCATAAGATACATAATAAATTCCTCTTTATTAGCAGACTCTTCAATTTCTTAACTTGGAGGAAGATCATCATCTGCAAATGATCTAAAACAACCTCTTCTTTTTCACTACTTTCCCCTTTAATCCCATCGACTTGGGCTGCATTCTCATGCTGCTGAAAGTAAAAATTTTCAAAAGGATTTGTAATCTTCTTTTCCTTGATCATCGACCCATAAGATGAATCAACCAATGGACTGTCTATTTCCTTTTCTTGTTATAAAGAGTTCTCATACTCCTGATCATGAAAAGACGGACAAGGCTGCAAAACTTTGTTAACTTCATGGGATATAACTTGACTGTTAGGATGCAGATCTGTTTCATCTTCAAGCAAAGAAGGAGTTGATGTGTGGTGTATATGATCCTTTGTATCAAGGCAACTAAACTCTGTTATTTTCTGTTGAGAAGAATATTCATGAAGGGCCTCTATGATCTCATAATGCATACACTCTTCATCACCAAAATCCTCTTCAAGGTATTGGATGAAATCTTCACAGGAGTCACAACAATCTTTGAACAACAAGAATGAATGGCGAGACTTTCCATAAAACTCAAAGAATGTTCTGTTGAAATCTTTAAGAGAGAATAAGCTACCTGGCTTCAACCCTTCGTACCATTATATTGATTTCTCTTCCAGGGTAGCCATAAAAATTTTCATTAAGCAATCTTCATGAAACCTAATCCCAAGCTTATGTATATGCCAATGAAATTTTATTAAATGCAGAATAGCCTCATCCTCGTTTCCATCTATTAATTTTGGCAGATAAGTTTGCCAATCTATGTAATGAATTTGATTTGGAAAACCAGGAACGTGAGCACGATTCATAGGGGCATACCTTCTAGCAGTTGAATCCATCTTGAAATCAGTGAAGTCATCAAGAAGTTCTTCAAGCTACTAGTTTTTGAGCAGTGGAGTCACCATGAAAACTCTAAACTTTTGGATTATTTGGAAGTGAAGTCGCCAGGTGAAAGATGCACAACCTTCTTGTGTCTGACCACTATTTCACCATTAGAAATCAGAGCTAGTATTTGTCGTTCTTTCCCGAGAAAGATTTAACCTTCTCTCCCTGGCCGCAGTGCCAAGAATGTTATCACTCTCCCCAACTTCCTAAGGTTGACAATAGGATTGGATAAAGGCAACCACATACCAAACTTTAGGTTAGGTAGCTAGCCCTAGCCATACCGAAAAGGGCTCTCTCTATGTCACTTTGCAGTCAAAGGGATTATTGGATATAATTTTTTAGGCTAGTTATGATGTTGTATAGATTAAGGTTTTTGTTTGTTTGGAGTTTTGTTGGATAGGAATGATAGTTAAGAGACTAGGTCTAGTGTTTCGATATGATTTCAAAGGTTTAGTTGCAAAGGTAAGGGTGAGGCTAGGTAGGTAAGCTAAGAAGGATGATTAATTTTTCATTTTGTATAGAGTGAATTGAGAGGGAATCAGAATGATCATTAAACTGAATTCATACATCGGAAGAGCGAGATAATTTCATGAAAATCTTATGAAAAATAGATCATGGAAAGCATGTTTTATGTCAATAAAATGATAAGAATTGGCATAAAGAAGCATATATGTGAAATATGCGTAACATAACATTCAAAATCATGAGTTTACAGAGAAAAAAATAAATCTCAAAGGCATACCATAGGTGATCAAGAGTTCATAAAATTTGCTCAAAATTCAAAGTTACAGGACTGGGTTGAAACCAGGATGGTTGCATAGATCTCGTCTTCCTGATTCTGGCACCGCAAACGATTTGAAAACCCGATGTTGTATGAGGGAGATATCGCATTATGATCGAAATTTTATACAGGTAAAATTGCGACAATTTGACCAGGTTTGATTGTGATGCATGGTCAGCAAAAGGGAACATTATGAGGAATATTCCTTTCCTTAGAACCAATCGGGGTTTGACAAGTGTCTCTTATTTATTGGTCGAATGAGTTTGTACATTTTTTTGAGGTCCAATCGAGAGGTGGCACGTGGCTAGCCCTGAGGCTGCCACGAGGCCCTGGAATCACATTATAAAATTTTGGTTGGAGGCCGTAGGAATCGACCCCCAGACCTCCTGTGGGCACGCACAGGTCTCTACTGTTCGAGCTACAAGTGTTTATTAACAACTATAGAAAGTGGCTTGTATTTAAGGTTTGTTACATTCATAGTTGTGGGTTGGGAACTGCCGGTGGTCCCAACCCGCCAGTGGTACCCTGGAGGTTGGTCACATTTCAACATAACTACCACATATAACGTTACCACCATGGTCTATACAACCCGTAATCTCCACAACATTTTTGTGTTATGTTGTGAAACCAACTCCAAAAATAGAAGAAAAGAGATATCAATGCCTTAGAAATAAGCCACTTCGAGGGGGAAACCTCCAATACATTACATGAATGAACAATTCTTGGATGATACAAAGACCAAAACCTCCTTCTATATATAGGAGTCCATGGGGCCACAATATAATCCTAGTGGGGCCACAATGTAATCCTATCTGACCTAACAATAATAATATAAGGGCACAATAATAACAATATGGGGATTATAGGGGTACAACAATAACAATAAGGGGGGCTACACTAACATAATAAGGGACTACACTATTAATATAGGGACTTAACATGTTATACTTATCACATTTCATATGTTAACGTTAACTATAACTACTTCCGCACGGTTATTGCAAACCCCATACCATCAGCCAAAGTTCCTACCTTTGAACGTGAGTTTCGCCTTGGGTTCCGCCAACCATTGTGTTAGCCACGGGTTTTGGGGTTGGCATGTGGCTACCCCAACCACTAACATTTAATGCCACAGTTTATTCGGTGGCAGTTTTGACCAGCACGCCATTTTGGGCAGGATTAGCTATTTTAGCTCCAGTTAAGTGGAGTTCTCCACTTTTAGTGGAGTTTTTCTAGGTGAAACTAGGAAAAAGAGTAGGAGACTCAATTTATGCCCATTTTGAGTGAAATAAGAGTCATTTTTGACTAATTGGAGCATTCTAGAGCCATTGGTGCAAAGAAAAAAACCATTGGACCACTGTAACTACATGTAATAGCAAAATTTTGAGCATAATGAAAGATGGTCATGCCATTGGGAGTTGGACCAACAGATGTAGCCCAGGAGGGATGAACTGCTTCATCATGCTTGCTATGTAAATTTCATGTGGTGACTTATTTATCTGTTTTACACTGTTGTTAAATGTTATTTAAGCTTGTTTTATGCTTCTAATTCACCTAAAATCATCTATAATTTATGGAAAAATGCCTCAATCCTTAAGCAAACTAATGAGACAAGTATGCACATGTTTATAAACTGAAAAGACAATTAGCACAACAAAAATAATACAGTCATTTCAGATCAGATTGGTATCATAGCTAGAGTTTATTCTTTGGTGTTGTTTAGTGCAAATAATTTTTTAACTATTTGCAAGTTTTAGATGCTTAGTAGGCTTAAGCTCAAAAGAGGAGAAGGAAAATTGGTGGAAGCAGAAGGGTCTCAAGAAGAGCCAAAGCAAAGGAGAGAAATATTTCCACAATCTCCACCACCTAGTTCACCTCCTAAAGAAGTAGAAGCTACATTGAGTATGTCTGAAGAGGAAGGATAAATACATGAAGAATTTGATCCAAAAGAGGAAGAAAGAGTGTTCAGGAAAGCATTCCTTAAAATGAATGATATGGTTAGAATCCTTTATCAAGAAAGGAATGAGAAACTAGAAGTAGAAGGATCTAAACTTCAAAAGGAAGGACAAGGAATTTCAGGAGGTCACAATGATGAAGATAAGTCAAAGAAGGGAAATGGAGGAAATGGAAGCAATGGAGAGCCATCATCCTCACCCTCATCATCATCATCCTCTACTTCTTCTTCAGTACATCAGCCACACAAGTCAAAGAACACTGGTAAAATTCCTTTTTTAAAACTTGATGTTAAGTTTGAATTGCCAATGTTTAATGTTGAAGTCAACACAGAAAATATTGATAATTGTATTTGGAAATTGGAGGTCTATTTGAGAATCTAGAACCTTCAAGATGATGATACCAAAATTCAATTAACTTCATTGAGAATGGAAGGTGTAGCACTTGTTTGGTTGGAAGCCAAGAAAAAGGAGGAAATCAAGAAACATGGTAAGATTATTCTATCATGGTCTGGTTTCATTACTACTATAAAAAAATAGTTTTATCCATTAGCTCATATGTAGAAAGCCATAATGAATGAGCAGAAATTTAGACAATTAAAGGGACAAAATGTGCAAGAATACACCCAAGAATTTAGGAGAAGAGCTCTCTTATTAGGGGTATATTTGCAGAGCCAAGAGACTTTTCTCAAGTACATAGGAGGCTTACATAGCTAGCTAAAACATACTATTCTCAAGTTTAACCCCATCAGTCTAGATGAAGTATGTGTTTAAGCCACACATCTAGAAGCTAGAGGGAAGAACATTTCTGAAGAGGGTAGAAAGAAACCTTTTAAGGGTAAAGCTAAAGAGAAGACCTCAAAAGGAAAAAACAAAAAGAATGCATTTGTTAAGAAAGAGGGAGAAAAAGTGGTTTGTAACCATTTTTCAAAAGAAAGCCATGATGAAACTCATTGTTGGAAATTACATCATGAAATGAGGTCAAAGAAACCCAATAACAAAGGGAAACAGAAAATTGTAGCTATAGCTCAACATGATTTTGGATCTGATTCAAGTGATGAATCTAAGATTACAACCATGGGATTGAATATCATGAAGGGAAAATAAATTGAAACTAAACCCAGTACCAGTACATCAAACTGTCACATAAATACTTAAAATGGAGAAGAAAGAATAGAACTGTTTCATGTGAGGGTCATATCCAAACATACCAAGATTGACACATTGTTTGAAAGTGTGTCACAAGAAAAATTAATATTTGAAGAATTGGTCAAGAAACTTAACCTTGAGACCATACCATATCCAAAACCATATCCATTGGGTTGGATTTGTAAGGATGCAAATTTACAGGTTTCAAAGAAATGCATATTGCGGTTTGCAATCACTGCAAATTTGGTTGACACAGTTGAATTAGATGTGGTTTCGCTTGACATAATAGGTATTGTGTTAGGGAGTCCTTACTTGTATGACAGGAAAGCGATCTTCTATTTCCATGAGAAAAAGTATCATTTATTCAAATATGGAAAGGAGTTCATTGTTAGAGCACATCGCAAGAAGACAAACATTGCTATGGTAAATGCTGGACAGGTAAAGAGGGCGGTAAATTCAAGTAAGGATTTTTTTTTCTCTTATGATTAAGCCTAAAGCTGATGTTAATCATGAATCATTTAAGGGATGTGATCCTAAGTTGAAATCATATTTATATGATGTAGCTAATGCACATCATGAGATGTTTTAGGAGTCAACAGGATTGCCTCCAAAAAGAGAGATTCAACATGAGATTCTATTACAACAAGATTGTCCTCTTCAAAACATCGGTATGTATCGCATGTCGATAATGGAGAATGCTGAAATAAAGAGGAAAATCAAAGAGATTTTGGACAAAGGAATCATAAGGAAAATCACCTTGCCATGCAGTTCACCCATAGTCTTGATACCAAAGAAATATGGGACATGGCGCATGTGTGTAGATTTTCGAGCTTTGAACAAGATTACGGTAAAGAATCGTTACCCACTACCTAGAATATATGATTTTCTTGATCAGCTGAAAGAAGAAATTTTTTTCACTAAGTTAGATTTACGAAGTGGATATCATCAAGTAAGAATTGCATAAAGTGATATATGGAAAACTTCATTCAAAACCAAACAAGGACTCTTTGAGTGGCTAGTTATGCCATTTGATTTGTGTAATGCACCAAAAACTTTCATGCATGTTATGGATAGTTTTTTGTGTCCATTACTTGATGAATTTGTGATTGTGTACTTAGATGACATATAGATTTTCAGCAAAACAAGAGAAGATCATGTCTTGCATGTGAATAGAGTGCTTGATATTTTGAAGAAAGAGAATTGTTTCTTAAGATGTCAAAGTGTGAGTTTGGAAATAATTGTTTGGTCTATTTGGGAAATATTGCAGGAGGAGAATAATTGGGGATTGATCCTTCTAAATTGGAATCCATTGTGAATTGGCCCACACCCAAAATAGTAACCGAGGTAAGGAGTTTCTTAGGTGTAGCTCAGTATTGGATAAATTTTATTGATAAATTTTCCTCCATCGCAGCTCCTATGCATGCAGTGACAAGTGTGAAGAAAGGCTTCCAATGGGGAGGCAAACAACAACAAGATTTCTAAGCTTTAAGATACAACATCATTTCAGCTCTAGTCCTTTCATTACCAAATTTGAGACAACCATTCGAGATTCAAACCGATGCTAGTGATTATGCCATGGGCGTAGTACTTTTGCAGCATGGTAAGCCTATCGCTTTTCATTCTGAAACATTCAATGGTGCTGTAACTAATTATCCTACATATGACAAAGAAATATATGCGTTGTTAAAAAGTTTCAAGAAGTGGAAACACTACTTGATGGGTAAAGAGACTATTGTACATACTGATCACCAACCATTACAGTACTTGTAGTCGTAAACAAAATTGCAGCAATCAGGACATTTCAGGTGGATGGGATTTCTTCAATAGTTTCAATTGTTTATAAGGTACAAGAAAGGTATTTTCAATAAAGTTGCTGATAGGATTTCAAGACCAATCATTAGTGCATCTACTTTACTCAAAAATGATTCTGTTGTACATGAGAGTTACATAGAACAATATGCACATGACATTGATTTTCAAGATGTGTATGCTAGTTTGAGTGAAGGGAATGAAGTTGAAGAAAAATATTATCATGTGCATAACAATTTTCTATTTCATTTGGGCAAGTTGTGTATACCACAAGGAGAGAGGCTAAGTGTCATGAGATAATCTCATTCATCTCTTATTGTTGGACACTTTGAGGTAAGCAAAACATTGGCACATCTATAGAGGTATAAATATTGGCCTCACATGGTAGATATTGTGTTGTGTTTTATAATAGGTTGTTCTATGTGTGCAACAAGTTAGCCTAGTAATAGGAAGCTTGGGTTGTACACGCTAATACCGGTACCATCAAGGCCATGGGAGAGTGTCTCCATGGACTTTGTTGTAGGTCTACCTATGTCAAAAAAACAACATGATTATCTTTATGTAGTTGTGGATAGATTCAATAAAATGTGTATACTTATTCCATGTAAGAAAACCATTACTGCTTAACTAATTGCTGAACTTTATTTTCAACATGTTTGGGTTCATTTTGGATTGCCAACTTCTATTGTTAGTGACAAGGATTCTAGGTTCATTGGGAATTTTTGGTCAAATATATGGAGAATGATGGAAATAAAGTTGAAAAAGAGTATTTCTTTTCATCCACAAACAGATGGACAAACCTAGGTGGTGAAAAAAACCGTTGTGCATCTATTGAGAGGATATTGCAGCAAAGATCCTAAGTTGTGGGATGAACAACTGCATTACATTCAACATGCTTACAACCGGGCAAAGCACTCTTCAAAACAAACATCACCTTTTGATGTATACTTTGGGTATTTGCCAAAATCGCCATTAGACTTCATCTTTGGGAAGGATGTTTCAATTGATGGCCATAGTGACAGTGATAAGGCTCAAAAGTTCATTGAGAAAATTCAGATTATACATCAAAAAGTTCAAGAACAACTTGAGAAAATTCAAAGGAAATACAAAGAGAGGCATGAAAAACATCGGGTTAATCACAAGTTTCAAGAGGGAGATGAGGTATGGTTGCACATTAGAAAAGAAAGGATGCAAGGGGAAGGTAAAAATCTCAAACCCATTCACTATGGTTCTTTCAAGATCATAAAACAAGTTGGTAACAATGCATTCCAACTTGACTTGCCTTCTTATATGAAAATTTATTCAGTTGCTAATGTTGAAAACTAATTACATTTATATGAGCCACCTTTGATCAATGATCAAGGAAGTGATGTTCAACTACCATATATTGAATATTTCTTGCCAGAATTTATGGGTGAGCTCAAAGAAGATACAATTCTTGACAGGAGGACAAGAACATCAAAGAGGGGAAGTGTTGACTACCTTCGAGTTGGGCTCAAAGGCACTAAACCAAGCAAGGAAAAATATATGGAGGTTGGAAAAGTGAGGGAGTTGTACCCTCATCTACTGAACAGGTAATCAAGTATTTTGGGGTCCAAAAGCTTCCCAATGGGGAGGAGTGATTAGGAGTCCATAAATTTTTCTTAAAATTAAAAGTTACAGGATTAGGTTGAAACTATGATGGTTGCGTAGATCTCGTCTTCCTAATTCTGTTGCCGTGAATGGTTCGAAAAACTGATGTCGTATGAAGGAGATATCGCATTCTGATCGAAATGCCAAACAAGTAAAATTTTGATAGTTTGACCAGGTTTGACTGGGATGCACAGCCAACAAAAGGTATGCAGAGTTCGCAAAAGGGAATATTATGAGGAATATTCCTTTCCTCAGAACCAATCGGGGTTTGACAAGTGTCGCTTTTTTTATTGGTCGAATAAGTTTGTAGGTTTTTTTAGGGCCAACCGGGAGGTGCCACATGGCTAGCCTTTAGGCCACCACGTGGCCCTAGAACCACATTATAAGATTTTGGTTGGAGGCCGCAGGAATCGACCCCCGAGCCTCCTGCGGACACGCACAGGTCTCTACCGCCCGAGCTACAAGTGGTTCTTAACGATTATAGAATGTGGCTTGTATTTAAGGTTTGTTGCATTCATAATTGTGGGTTGGGAACCGCCGATGGTCCCAACCTACCAGCGGTTCCCTAAAGGTTGGTCACATTTCAACGTAACTACCACATATATTGTTACCATCACGGTCTATACAACCCGCAATCTCTGCAACAATTTTGTGTTATAATTATCACATGGCATATGTTAAAGTTAACTGTAACCACTTTTGCGCGGTTATCGCAAACCCCACACCATCAACCGGAGTTCTAACCTCTGAACCTGAGTTATACCTTGGGTTCTGCTAACCGTTGTGTTAGCCGCGGGTTTTGGGGTTGGCATGTGGCCACCCTAACCACTAACGTTTAATGCCACAATTTATTCAGTGGTAGTTTTGGCATGCCCGCCCTTTTGGGCGGGATTAGCTATTTTAGCTCCAGTTAAGTGGAGTTCTCCACTTTTAGTGGATTTTTTCTAGGTGAAACTGGGAAAAAGAGTAGGAGACTCAATTTTCGCCCATTCTGAGTGAATGAAGAGTCATTTTTACTAATTGGAGCATTATGGAGCCATTGGTATAGAGAAAGCAACCACTGGAGCACTGTAACTACATGTAATAGCAAAATTTTGAGCATAATGAAATATGGACATGCCATTGGGAGCTGGACCAAAAGATGTATCCCAGGAGGGGTGAATTTCTTCATCATGCTTACTGTGTAAATTTCATGTTGTGACTTATTTATCTGTTTTACACTGTTGTTCAGTGTTATTTAAGTTTGTTTTATGCTTCTAATTCACCTAAAGTCATCTATAATTCATGGACAAACACCTCAATCCTTAAGAAAAATAATGGGACAAATATGCACATGTTTATAGACTGAAAATACTCTAGGCACAACAAAACTAATACAATCATTTCAGATCAACAGGAGTCTAAACACTATGTCTGCAACATTGTCCTTGATTTCATTAGCAAAATATTGTACTATAGCTCCACTGCAAATAAAAATTATCCAACACCACCAAAGACAAAGGAGAGACTAATTATAGAAAATATATACTATGACACATCATCAAGTCGAAATCCCATCCAAAATGGATCATAAATTCAAAATATGAGTCATTTCCTAGTTTCTAGGGAGGTTAGAAACCATTCCCTGAATTTTAGATATAAACTAGGAGTGTTTGTCTCTTAAATTTATTACAAATTCATTCATGATAGGAAGCCAAAAACAACCCAATAAATCTAATGACAACTCATAGCCTTGAATTTGTGACCGTTTCTAAGCTTGGCAAGTGTCCCGAGGGAACCTAATGCTGATCTGTGACAATTCTGATTGAAGATTTTAAAAACAATTTGCAGATGTGTAACAAAAATTTTGAGGCACTTTAAGAAGTCCAAATCCACTTCTTAAAAAATGGTAAACTAGTCCGGTGTGTCTATTTTTTAGAACATCTTGAATTTTTCAAAATGGACCACGGGAAGGCCTTCAAAAATCGATTCTCCCAGGGTCAGTCAAAAGCGTAACAAAGGGTCCAAAAAGGAGACAGAAACATGAAAAATATGTGGATTTTGAGTTTTTTTTCCCAAATTTCAGCGTTTCATGCCATGAGGGTTACTTATATATAATGTACCCATCAAAATACATCAATCCATGTAAATAAATCACCATTTTGATGCCTCCAAAATAAAACGTCATAAGTGTCTGTTACCTTTCTGTATTGAGAAATTTCTAGAATTCTGCAAAAAATCATGTAAAATACCAAAATTGCTCCAAAGATTTCAAAATTGGTTCTTGACACCTGTAAGAGATGGGCTAGATAGGCAAGGACTTCACATGTGATTCCTTTCTAGCATGATGTTTGAGAAATTGTTTATACTCTTCAATGTCTAAGTCCATGCCCTTGAACCATTGCTCTCCATGAGAAGGGATACCTGTAGCTGAAGCAATTAGGTCAGATGATAGGATGATCTCCATACCTACAAGAGTGAACTTTCCCATATTGTAGCTGGTTGTAAAAAGGTTGGACAACTGAATATGATACCCCCCTTCCATAAGCCTTTCACAAATAACACCGAGTTCTTTGAAAGCACCTTCTGGCCAATGGTGAAGCATTAATCTCGTGCATGTTGAATGGATCAAGCCTGAGACGACGCCCTCATTTGAAGCTTTTCTTGTCACTTTCCATGATATTTTTCACTGGAATTATGAAAACCCTAGGGTATCAATGAAATGAGTGAATGAGAATGGAAATTTGGAAAAACAGGGTGTAGGAAGGTGTAAGTTTGGTGGATGAAATGGAGCGCCTTGAAGCTGCGAAAAATTCTAGAAAAAATTGAGTAGGTAACGTTGTGTGTTATCTTCAAGTTGTGGGTGGAATTAGTGAATATGAGTGTGAGAAAGGTGGAAAAATGATAAAAACATAGGAAATTCCCAATGTTGACTGTGAGAATAGCTAGTGTAGAAGTGGTGTAGGTTTACTATATGAAACGAGAGCCATGGAGCTAAGAAAAAATTCTAAGAAAATTCAGTGCATAGGGTGTCATCTTAGCTCCATATTGAAAGTGGAATAAGGATAAATGGATGCGTGTAAGGTGGAAAAATATAACAAACACAAGAAATTCTCAATGTTTTTCATTGTCAAAAAGCTAGAATCTAGGGTTTGCTTGTATTTTACATGTTAGGAATGGTGTAGATGATAGGAGTGCGGGGATAAGGAGTATGAATTGTGTGGGTTAGGGTTTAGATGATAGGGTTAGGGTTTAGGTAGGTGGGGTAGGTTAGGGTTTGTCAAATTTTAAAAAAAAATTATACACCATGGACAAGTGACAATGTGAAGAAAAGAAAATGAGCATGAAAATGTGTTAACACTCATAAATTTAACCACAAGAGAGCATAAGAGATGATATCTTACATTGTATGAGGGTTACACAAGGTAATGGTGCCAAGCTTGAACTAGTTTGGAAGATTTTTGGAGCCCTAGACCGAAAAATACTTCTTTTCCAGAAGTGTAACAACATGTACAAAAGCGTAACAAGGGAGGCAAAGGCATAACAAGGACTCACATAAACGTAACAAGGGAATTGCCAAAAATTCTGCAAAAATAGGGCTTAAATATGGATCCATATCCCTATAACCATAATGGTTTTTGATAAACTGAGAGAGGTTTTTTTTCTTTGGCATGTTATGAACAATAACCTCCTCCATTTTTCCAAAATAATTTCCCATTAGCGCATAATCAAGTTTTAATTTGATCACTCAAAATTTTCAGAAGCGTAGCACACTGTGAGCTGAAGTGTAGCACCTACTTTGAGAGGGAGTTTTGAGGCCTTACGAGAGGATTTTTGGGCTTAAATTGGTATGGTTGGAAATATTATGATTTATTCTATATAATGGAGTCATCAAGAATTGCAAAACCCTGCTCCAAACCCCTAAAAAATTGATTTGAAGACAACCTGTCCAAAAGCGTAGAAAATAGAGAAATTGTATTTTGAGAATTTCTCTCAAAAAATTATACCTGTGCATAAAATGAAGGAGGATTTTGTTCTTTGGCCTATTATTGACAAAAATTCTTTTAATTTTGTAAAATTCATCTTCATTACTTCAGTAACTTATTTTTAAGCCAATTTGTCCCTATGTGCAATTTAAACCTTAGCTTGATCACGAAGCTCTAAAAATGATGCCATGGGTCTGAGTTGGCTCAAACCTGGAATGGTGACCTTCATTATGGACCTTATTCTCACCCTCCATGATTTTTTTCAACAAGGAAAACCCTCGCTTGATGTAGTGGATAGGGAAGGTGGAAAATTAGGAAAACAGAGAATAATGGTAAAGTGGTTTTAGGGACAGAAATGAAGTGGAAGGAAGTTAGGGAAAAATCCCTAAAAATTTTGGGAGATAGGGTGATGAGTTGGCTACAGGATGCCAGTGGAATGTTTGGGAATGGGCATGTGAAAGGTGCCCATAAGGTCAAAACACATGTTTTCACTAGTTTTTCTGCCAAAATGTAATGAAAATTAGGGTTTTAATGAAATTGATGGAAAAGAGGGTTGTGAGTGATAGGATATGTTAGGGTATGGTGTATGAAGGTTATATGAAGTTTTTAGATGGTATGATTAGGTTTTTATCATCTAAAACAAACAAAATATGAAAAACACCAAAAGCACAACACATAGTGGAGGTAACCTAATGAAGGAAACCACTCATTTGCTGATGAATTTTGACTTGAGAGAGGTATGGAGGGTGGGTGTCCACTTACTGTTAAGGAAGTGTATGAACCTTTGTGCAATGGTTTTGAACCTTAGAGAAATGATTTGGAGCTCAAACACCAAAAGTGCAGCACCTGCGCAAAAAACCCAGAAGTGTGGCACAGGTAGTGTTGGCACAATTTTCTTAGTTTTCTTCAACCCATGGCAGATGTGGAGTATGATGGAAAGAAGAGAGGAGATCTTTACTTATTTCCCTATCTTTGCTAACTCCCTATGAAAATGAATTATATGGTGAAAATGAGATTTGTTCGCTTTCTTTTATGACATAATTGACTCTTATGGTGGCGAAACAAATGAGACCTAGACTCTGACCTAAATGAAGGTGTGGTGAATGAAATCAGACCCTAGATGATTGATGGATGACACGAAATCTGAAATAATGATGACCATGAATGGAGTGAAGGGAGTAGAATTTCAGACCTAGACATATTCAATGAACTAAATTTTATTTGAAAACTGACTTGAAACATGAAATTTTGACCTGGGACCACTACTAAGTAAACCTGAAAGAGTACATTTCATCACTGAACATTTGGAAACTAACACAGGGGGTGTCATGTACATGTCGTGCATGTGGAGATGTGTACATGTGGTGTTGTGTATGTTAGAGTCAAAATATGCATTCTACCATCAGTGATTGATTTTATTGCTTCATTTCTCATTTTAGTTGTCTCATTCTGAAATTTTTATATCATTCCATTAGGTCATGCTAAAAATTATTTCAGTGATGGTAGCTTTCCTCAATAAAAATTCACTCTCCTTTAGAGAACCATATTTTCTAACTCACTCCCATGTCTCATTGAGCATAATAATACCTATGAAAATGTTCATTTCACCATGTCTTGCCTCAGTTAAAGTGAGTCATGGAGATCAGGTCTTAAAGTCTCATTAGGTCATTAGGGTTTTATTTTTCAAGGTCCAAAATGCATTACTTAATCCAGATTTATGCAGGAACCCAGTAAAATATAGAAATAGACATAAACAAATAGATGTAGTGGAAATAATGCTTCATTTCATTAATATCAAATAACAGAAATATGCTAACACACAATGGAAATAAACTAGCTAGGGTGCTGGTAGCATATATCCGAGAATAGATGTGGCGGCTACAGACCTCTGAATTGTGTTACAATGAGGCTCGAGGGCCTATTTATTATTTTGAAACAATGGAAAACTCCAAACATCCAAAAACCTAACCCTAGGAGATGAAGCGCCAAAACTATGGGCCCTGTTTGGGTAAATTGGTGTTTCAACTTCCCGAGGACGTAACTTTGGCATACGATTCTGTTTGACATGATAAATAGCTCGTTAGAAATATCTATTCGAGGATTACAAATTTTGATGTGAGAAACATCAATCCATGGACCCATGTTGCTCCTGGTTTTTCCAAAAAATATCGTTTAGGGCCTTAAAATGGCTTCGGAAGTTCAGGACCCGAAAAACTGCCAAAAATAGTAAGTTGTGCTGCAACTTAAAAACTGAAAGAACTGATGGTGGGGGTTCAAATGGAATAGGTGGGTGGCCACCAATATCCACCTGGATCATTAAGGCTCCAAAACAGCTCCGGGAGTGTAGGAGCCGAAAACCTGCTAAAAATAGTAAGTTGTGTTGAAAGTGAAAAGTTGCAAGAATTTATGGTGCGGGTCCAAATAGGTGGGTGGCCACTGATATCCACATGGATCATTAATCCATCTAAATAAAGTTAGCAAACATATGAGAGTGACTCAAAGATATTTTATCTTACTCTACAGAAGATCATCACTTTGTAACTATTCTATTTTTTAAGTTGCAATTATTTCAATGATTTTTATATCAAAATGATATTTTGATATAAAATAAAATATGTAATTTATTTTTCATTTTTTCAAATGTAATTTTAATTTTCTATATGCAATAAATTATTCCCTAGCTGCCAATTCAATCATTCTTGCCAAACTGAAGCAAACAAAGTCAAGCTCCATTAGCCAAATCAACCTGCAAAGCAAAAAATTCAGAAAGGTCAAAGAGTATTCGTGTCAAAGTTTGAGAAGAAAAAGTGAACATAAGGAAAGTGGGTAATTCAAATTATAAATCTAATCCACTAGATTATAAATCCATTCAAAGCCTCAAATAAAAGTCTATTTGTTTCATTCATCCTTCAACAATACTCAACAAAGGAGAAAAATCGCTTTTTCAGTGAGAAAACAAGCAAATTTCCAGGGTCGCTACGCGTTTGAGACAGTCACTACGCATTTGAGGGAGTCACTACGTGTTTGCCTAAATTTATCAGACCATTTTACCTGGATGTTGCACGTTTGAGAGGGGTCACTGCGCGTTTGCAAGGGTCGCTGCACGTTTGCTCCGGACGCTGCGCGTTTTCTCAGAAAGTCAAAACACTATCTTATAGCCCCCCACTCTATCAGCCAATGCCAGATCTCTGCATAGGTTTTATTCAAAGCTCCATTGATTAGTGAGTAAGCCATAGACATTATATCATTGATACATTTTTTGCTTTATAATCATTTTAAGCTTTTTCTAAGGAAGAAACCCTAGTTCTCATTTCAAACCTAATCCCTAAACTGTTATATATTTCCCTTCCCATTCCCATATATATTTTTCCATATCCCCATTCCCTAAATCAATACCATTCCTAATACCTCTAAATCCTAGGGTTTTCACTAACCTAGGTTCCCATTCACATTCCCATTCCCTCCATTTCCCATAACACTTCCTTTCACTTCACATTTCATCCCATCACCCAAGGGTTTCTACTTCAATTATGGCTGAAGAGGAGAACATAAGTATTAGTGAGGAACAGAGGCTGAAGAAAAATCCATATAAAAAGGGAGGGAAAGTCATTATACATGAACCACCAACCATTAGAGAGCTTATGGCATCTCCCCTCACGGTGTCATGTTTTAAGCATGTAGCCTGTTTTGAATTTTGTGAGAAAGTGCAAAAGATCCAGTATCAGCCTATGTTGACAAGATTGTTCATTTCCAATCTTCATGATAGACATGCCACTCTTGCTGGGATTAATTTCACTATGTCCACTAATATCATTGTAGCTACTATAGGGATCCCAAATGTAGGAGAAAAATGGTTTAAACAAGGAAACCTCAATCATTGCTACTATGAGCCATATCTTAAACCAAGATAAACGGATGAAAAAAAGACAATTTTTCGTTTCTCTCATCTCCTTGATAGATATGTCCCCATGATGAAAATCATCATGAAATACTTCACCTGTGAGGGAAGGTTTTCTAGAATCTATTCCTATCATATCCGACTCCTCATGCACTTCACTAGAGTCAGAATGCTTCACATACCCTATTATCTCTCCCATATCATTAATAAAATGGCATATATTGCCCAAAAAAGAGATTATGGTCATCAAATGCAAAGTATTTTCCACCACTCCCTCATCAAAATGATAGTCATGTATCAACTTAATCAATTGAACATTCCATGGGACACCTTCATATCCAATGAGATTTTTACTACCCCACCTAGTCAGCATGACCAAAATGCCCCTTCATCATCTCATATTCCCGCATTTATCCCTCCATCTCAACCTGTTGTTCATTCATCATTACCAGGCTAGTTTCATTCACCTCATATTGAGCCTTCTTCTTCACCTTTCGATAACCCTACATCATCATCACATCATGATTTAGAGTCATCAAGCAGTAAGGAATATATTGAGGCATAATGGGCTAATTTGGCTGAGGTTGATCCATTTCCCAAAACTTACCAGAGAGGCTATAGGCATGTGTTTGCTTCACTTGGAGTGAAAGGGGCCATGCCTTCTTCATCAACACATCAGGTAGATAAAGGTAAGGAAAAGGTAATGGAGCCAAACATTGATGATGAGGAGGGAAATCATGAGACAAAGCACGAATTTCAGTTGATTGAATGAAGTGAAGGAGATGAAGGAAAAATCACCAATGCAACAATTAAAGGAAAAGAGGCAAAGATTAATGAACTTCAGATTAATCTTGAGAGGGCCAAATATGTGATTGACTTCCTTGAGCAAGAAAATCAACAGCCGAAGACCAAGCAGGGCATCAATGAGGTGAAGTGTATCAAAGCACAAATATAGGCAGAAAAGGCTAAAGAATTGCTTGAGGAAACATTGGAAAGGTTTGGTGAACCTAATGATGAGGAGGATCAGCCTCCAAGATAGAGACCAAGGACTAGAGGGCTGAAAAGAGCTCTGGACCTAAAGAGACAAAGGGAAGCTGAGCTAGCAGACCAACTTACCTTAAATGAATAGCTCACCCTAGAAATCAGCAAGAACAGGGAACCATGGCTTGATAGAGCCAATTTACATTTGGAGAAGTTTCTAGGGAAGGCCAACAAGTACAATGACTTGTTGAGATCAAGGGTCAAACTTCATGCACAGAAAGATAGAACTGCATTGGCCAAGCTCAAAAGAGCCAATGCTAAAATTGAAGATTTGACCAAGCAAGGACATAAAGAGAAGTTAGACATACTTGTTGAGGTGTCACTCCATGTCTCAAACACTTGATGAGCAAGTACCCTCACAATTTTTACAAAATTTTGGCACACTTTGCACTTTTGTTCATTTCTGTTTTTTTGAGTATTTTTGCACACAGAAAATTTTCCAAAGGCGCAACAACTTGGATGCTAGTCTCTTTTTTGGGACCTCCAAATGAAAAATGGCCACCACCAGTAGGTTCATATTGATGAGGACATCAACCCTAGAAAGTTTTAGAGTTTTTGGAGGAGAACTGGTCCATCAAAAAACTCAAAAAACTATCAAAATTTCATGTTTCTGCCTCTAAATCTGCCTGGTCGCTGCACGTTTACTAGTCTTGGGAGAACAGGTTTTTGACAGGGAAAATGAGCACCATTTTGAAAATTGGAGGTAGTTTTGGAAAATAGACTCAAAGGGATTTCCAATGAGCTATCATAGAGCTAATTTTGACACTGGGAAGGCACTCAAAATCAGCCTTGAAAAAAGGTCAATTTTTGTGTCCGGACGCTGCGCGTTTGACAAGGAAATTGCATTTTTACACAATCTTCAGAAATTTTTGAAGTTTCACTCCAGTTTGACTTTTAATTTAGAAAATGAGGAATTTACTTATGTAAATGGTCAAGATGAATGTAAATATCATGTTTTTACTTTTATCTAGGGTAAATACATTAGGTAAGTCAATCAGTTGAGGTGTAATGAATCAATTCATTAGAGATAGGATTGAGTCACTTTTCTCATCCTATACTCTAGCTATCAGTTCAACTTTTTGTGTAATATCTCCCTCACCTCATGGATTCGACCCCTATGGATGAGTGAAGGTGGTTTTGAGGTCCATTTAGCTCAGGTATTTAGAGGAGTCAAAGGTTGGAATCAGTTGGATGCTACCAAATTAATCAAGAACCAGTTTGGCATGGAAATTAATGAAGAATTGTAGCTATTTCCTTGGGATTCATGTGGTATGAATGTTTGGCATAGTTTTTTCTCTGTGATCATTTGAATGAATTTTTTTTAAGCTTATAAACATTTCATGTCTATTATATGATAAATTTCAAGTTGATGGGCATAATACATGTTTTTCATGCTCTTTTTTGGGAAATTTTTCATAATCTGTCCATTTTCTTTAGTTTAGGAAGAATACATCTCCTATGATCTTCCTAGATCCTCATCATTCTTAAACCATCTCACCAAATCACCTTTAAGTGTTGAGCTTTCTACTTACCTTGCCCCATCGAATGGACTGCAATTCCATTTAATTTTCCCTGACCTAGTCCCCTTGACCTAATCCTCATTCAGTGAGCCCAACACTAATAAAAAAAAATCAAACCATTCTACACTTATTAGCTAGCCCAAAACCGTTTTCATCCAGCCCTTTTGGCTGTGATTTTTTTGGAGAGAGCCCTCTCTGACTTGGTAGGGTTAGATACCAAGTCAAAAGCTTGGTCTGTGGTTACCTCTGTTGGAATTCCTTCCTTAGCCTTGGGAATCTGGTGAAGTGATAACATACTGGCGCCATTGCCAGGGAACAAAGAGACAATATTTTCCCTGGGTGTACGACAAAGATCAATTGGAAACTGATCCTTTGGATGATAGCATCGAGTTTTGGAAGGCTGATTTCATAAGTTAAGTGCCTCACAGTAGATTTGGCTTCTACAAGATATACCAGATCGAATCCAGACCCTGATCCAGTTGATCCTGTTGATGATTCAGAGCAATTATTTCGAAGACACCGACATCAAACTCCGCAAATTCAATCAGGACCAAATCCATTGGTAAGATCAATATCTCTACCTGCAAAATTGCTTTCTCTAGAAGATATACCCTATGACATAAAGTTTGAATTATTTTTATTCAAGTCAAAATCTGAAACTTCCTTGTCTGATATAGTTTTTTATCCTCTGAGATTATTTGAAGTAAAATCCTTGTCATAATTAGATTTAAGTTCTTTGAGAGATTGGTTTTACGAATAAATCAAGCCTGAATCTGACCTAGACATTAAAGAGTGGAGCAAATTTTATCCTACCAAAGAATTTTTTGTTACATCTGAACCTAAAACTCAGCAAATCTCAGTATATTAATATGCACCTTCGACTTCATCATACATACCAGCTACTTCAACACCAACAATTTCAACTCCTTTACCCATTCAGTCCATCCCTCTGGTTGTTAACCCAATACACCATCCATCCTAAATTATGGCTCGTTTTGGACCATTAGTGATCCCTAGTAATCTTGCTGATCTGCCTCAAGGGTATAGTCAAAGGCTTCCCATTTTTGATGAAAAATCTGAAATCAATGCCTGTCAACACATAGTCAAAATCACAACCTTTATAGATTTGGAGGAGTTAGATGCAGATGATGCCAAGATGCAAATAATTTCACAAAGTTTTTTGGGTGAAGTCAAAGTCTGGTTCCGTGCCCTAGCAGCAAATTCAATTAGGACTCCCACTAAATTGAATGATGCTTTCTTAGCCAGGTGGGATGAAAATAAAAACCCTTTAGAGATCCTTGCTAAATATGATTCCTTGAGACATAATCCCAATGAATCAGTGCCTGATTACAATGCCCGATATCTAAGAATTTATAATTCCATTCTCGATGAAATGAAACCACCTCTTGGTTTAGCCCTTTTGGGTTATCCTGATGCCTTTAATACAGATATGGCCTATTCATTAAGAGATAGAAACCCCGCCACCCTTGAATATATGATAATGAATTCAGTGAGTGTTGAAGCAAATATTTTAATTAAGAAGGCTAAACTTAAAGGTGAATGCATATTTACTATCAAAGAGGAACCCTCCACTTCATCTGATACCAAATTTGATGCCTTGCTGAAAACCATGGAGAGAATGGTTGATAAGATGTCTATTTTAGACAGATAAACTGAACCTCAAATCAAAAATCCAAACTTCTGAGGCCAGCAACAACCTCATTTTCGAATAAAGCAGTGAGAATAAAGACCTTCTGAACCACAATAGCAACAAATCAGAACACCACTTCAACAAAAATATGCCCAAAGTGATGAAGAAGAAGAACCGACGGTAGAAGACAATCTTCTTTTCACGGTCGATGGTAAGCCCATTTTTCTCACCGAGGATGAAGAATATGTGGAGAATACAAGTTCACCTAACGACAAGAATTTCATAATTGAAAATGAACATGAATTAGAGATAGAATCTGATGTCTATCATATAGGGTACCTAAATGCATTGAGTTCCAATCAAAGACAGTATACCTTGAGAGGTTGGGATGTTCCAATAACTCCACTTCCGAAGGAAATAGTTCAGTAGAAAGAAGCACCACCAAAACAAGTTCAGAATAAGGGTAAAGAAATTGTAGCATCGAGTCAGAATAGAAATAATCAGCCTACTACAAGTGCACCAGTCAAAGAAAAATACATTCAGAGAAAGAAAGATGCACCCAGAGATCATGTCAAAAAAAGGGATGTTATCACGAAAGAGGTAGAAAAAACTACACCTTTTAATTTCAAGTTTGAAATTTCTAAATTAAAAGTGTCTATTCCTCTTACTGAGTTGGTCAAAATTGATAAGTTCAAAAACCATGTAGCCAAAACTTTAAAAGTTGACCCTTTATTTGACATGGTTAATGTGGAGGATGACTAGCCTGAGTTGATATTTCGTCCCACCATTGATGGCCAATCCGAAGACAGTGAAGTCCCACCATTCTATCTAAGTCTTAAAATTCATCAGTGCATTCTTAATAATAATATGTTAGACTCTGGGGCTTCTCACAGCCTCATGCCCAAAGGCATCGTGGAGAAGCTTGTCCTTGATATTGCTTGCCCGTATCGTGATCTATACTCTTGTGATTCTGGCCGTGTCCGCTGTTTAGGTCTGATCAAAGATCTAGTGGTCTCCTTAGAAGAAATCCCAGGAAAAAATTTCCTTATGGAAGTGGTAGTTGCTGATATTCCACCACGTTTCAGTATGATGTTGTCAAGATCCCGGGGGGCCAAATTAAGAGGTACACTGCAGTTAGACTTTTCCTATGCCACTATCCCTCTTTGGTAAAATGAGAAAACTTTACTGAGAGACAAAAATGAAGTACATGATCACTAATAAGGAAAGGCCTAACAATCATCCAATCAATGGTGTACATATTGTTTTAGAGTCTCTTATATTTTATAATGGTTCCGGTTTAAATGATATAGATTGTCAAATAGTAGAATTAGAGGATGTTCCCTAAGTTTTTGATTGTATTAGAACAGTGCTAGAGGAAGAGAAAGAAAATATGCCTACTGTAACCCAACAACCATCAGAGGAAGCAAATAAAAATTCAGAGCATCATGAAGAATCAGACCGCCAAATAGTGTCAAATCAGAGTCAAGAATTTCAGCACCTAGAAGAAGAGTAGGATAGGTTGCATATGAGTTGGAGCTACCCAAGGGTAGCAAGATTCACAACGTTTTTCATGTATCATGCCTGAAGAAGGCACTGGGGCAGCAGGTGACTACGACAGAGGAGCTTCCGCCCACAGATGATGAGGGGCACTTGGTGCTACAAACGAAGGCCATTATTAGCACTAGGGAGAGGCAACTATGGAGTAGGATAGTCAGGGAGTACCTTAGTAGTGAGGTGGAGGAATTTACTGGACGAGGATGCCACCTGGGAGAGTGAGAAGAGTCTGCAGCATCCATCATTACAGTTACTTGAGGACAAGCAACGTTTTGCCGGGGGAGATTGTAATATTCCCAATTAGCAATAGCTAATTGGGAATATTAATTTTGAATATTTTGCCTTCATAGAGTTAAAATATAAATAAAGTGGGTGAAGGAACACTTAGCTCACACTTAGGATAAAAATATTTCCTAAAGTCACTTAAGAGACATGTCTATTTGGCAACGTAGGCCCTAGTGGTCAAGTGGCAGCATAGGAAAGGGAGTAGCGTAGATAGCGTGGGGCCCAACCAGTGCAGAGTGAGTTGGACTACGTGGGCCAAGGGGGACAACGCAGAGATTGGTGGGGCCTAGGTGAGGGAAAGGCTCACCAAGCATAAAAGGAGGAAGGGTCTCCTCATTCTTATTCATTTTGATTATGCATCTTTGAGATTTGTATTCTAACATTGAGCACGTTTGCTGTTTAGCAAATTTTGCACGTACTGTTCAGTATATCGAGTGTCTCCGTTCAGAGATCCCAACCTCAGCCTTGGGGGACTTCGAGTGCCTGCTCGGGTAATGAATTTCATCCTTGTTTTGCCGAAGGGAGTTGCAGCTACCACATGAGGAGCATCCACTCAGAGAGACGATGCAATCAGTGAGAGGGAGGACACAGTCTTGTGAGGAGGTAGTCCCAGATTGGGGGTTGGTTGGTGGATTCAGCCCAGGATAGTAGGTAAGGGGCCAACCCTTCCTTATTCCAACATTTTGGAGGAGTTAGGGGCCATATTTTGGAGCAGATCATTTAGAGCCAACGTCCCTCCTTGAGGAATAGTGTAGTGCCTCAAATGAGCCATTTTCTGGGGTCGGCCATTTCTGAAAATATTTCTGGGCTTTTCTGGGTATTGGGAGTAGAGGCCATTCCCGAAGTTTCAAAATTTTCCAAGGTGGGGAGCAACCCCAAAGATTCAGTTCATTCCAGCAGTAGCAACAACATAGTAGCAGTGCCAACAGCTTGGAGATAACACAGTATTGAGTTAGCAGCCATTTCGAGTCACAATCTGAGATTATTTCTACGCTTGCCTAGTGCAAGCCAAGGTGCCATCATTCTGATCACCTTTGTACTCATTTTCTATCTTTCAGTATTAATCAAATGGCTCAGTGTTCTCTATATTGGTTATTGTTCATGTGATAACTCTCTAGTTGTTGTTTGTATTTGTTTATGTGCTTTATATTACTGTTTATTTCTACTTGGAATATTACAGTGGTATCAGAGCTCATAGACTTGGCTCAGCCTGTGGAGCAGATTGTCTATGACACCAGCAAGAAAACCATACGTCACTTACCGGGGAAGAAAATATAAAGACCAAGAGCGGAGGTTAGAGCTCACCTTTGGGAAAGGTGACAACGTTCCAGTGGTGGATGCAGAGGAAGAGGAACCAATGGTGGAGGAAAGAAATCCCGATAAGGAGTCTAGGGAACTTCTCCTCAAATTAGTATAGGATTTGTCGAGACAGATAGAGGAGATGGGGTAGAGATTCATAGCAGAGTCTAGACATCGCGATACCCCAAGGGGTTTCCATGTTGGAGAGGGCTCAGGTACATCTCATCATTTACAGGAGCACCTCATAGCATAGCAGATGGCATCACACACACCCCCCCATTCCATGAAGCCTACATTTCTTGCCGCAGACATTGGGGTAGAAGCACAGCAGGAGCAGGAGCCGACACACATGGGAGATTATTTTGCTGAGTACCAGTCATATGGTTAGGAGTTCAGAGATGCCCTCACTTTCCATGATTTTTTTCAACTCAAGCAGGACAAAAAACCCCGCAACCATCACAGGGGGAACATGAATTCACATGATGGGGACTTTCAGCGCACGGTGGGTAGATTCCATTTACCGACATTTTATGGGTCATCCAAGTGTTCGACAAAAGCTTGGGTGGAGAAGTTGGATATATATTTCTAGGTTAATCAAATGGCAGAGCTAGAGGCTATCAAAGTGGCAGTGCTACAGCTAGAGGGCGAGGCCTAGGATTGGTGGTTTCATAGGATGGTTATGCTAGGGAACTTGAGAGTGACACCATATGCCAAGTTTACGCGGAGGTTGGTGGAGCGTTTTGACCAGAGGGATCCAGAGGAGCATTTCGTTGAGCTAACAAAGCTCAAGCAGACCGGGAGGTCGGACACATACACATCAAAGTTTTTGAGACTCTCCGTGATGGTACTAGATCTATCCACAACCCGTATGATTTATATGTTCACAGATGGATTGGCAGAGCCTCTATGGGAATTAGTCAGATTGACAAGGCCCGTGACACTCCATGATGCCGTTGAGAGGACTCGATATTTGCAGGATGCACTTCCCAAGACTAGAGCTCCTTTTCCCCAGAGATCGGCATTCTAGCCGAAGGGAAAGGATGAGAGGGTTCCACCTACCAAGGGGAACCAGGGTAGAGGGTTTGGAGATGATGAGGTTAGGAGAGACCTGAAGCAGAGGAGGTTATGCTTCATGTGCCAGGAGCCATGGGCACCAGGACACCATTGTGCCACGGGGAAGGCACATTATATCGAGGTCTTCTCCGATAGTAGCGGGGAAGAAGATGAGTATGAGGATGTGGAGGATGGAGGTCGCAGTACAACGCAGAGAGGAGATCATTTGCCACCTCCACCACCTGGAGCAGAAGGTGCATCTTTTTCACCTACCGGGGGAGCCCTTGCAGCCTTGCGGGGATTTCCCAAGTACTTGACACTACGTGTCCGAGGTACAGTACGAGGGCATCGTGTGTCGGTGTTGGAAGATAGTGGGGCTACCCACAATTTCATTGATGCTCAGCTGATAGAGTGGAGGGGCACACAGACGGAGACTTTTGATGGATTTTTGGTATTGGTTCCAGGGGACCAGACCATGCAGTGTGCCAAGTATGTGCCAGCCTTGGCAGTGACGATGGGGACGTACACCCTGACAGATCATTTCTTCGTGGTGGACATTATGGACAAAAACATGATACTGGGGGTACAATGGCTTATCACATTGGGGAAGGTCATCACTGAATGGGAGACCTTGGAGATGGAGTGGATGGACAAGAAGACTGGGAGGCATGAGAAGATTCGGGGGATGCACACCTACCCACCACAGATAGTTTCAGCACACCGGATCGAGACAGATTTCTGGAAGGGGGACATAGAGTGGGTAGTGGAGCTATGTGTGTCAGAGGCAGGATCTACAGGGCAAGGCGTACACCCATATGTACAATCCATTCTTGACAGGTATGCTACAGTATTTGGGGAGATACCACCAGGACAGCCACCAGATCAGGGGTTTGAGCACACTATTGAGTTGGAGGAGGGTATCCAGGTTGTCATCACTACACCCTATTGGCACCCGAAAGCCTATCGAGATGAGATTGAGAGGGATATCCATGAGCTCTTAGCTCTTGGACATATCCGTCCTAGCACCATCCCCTTTGCTTCTTCAGTAATGATGGTGAAGAATAGAGACGACACGTTGAGGATGTGCATTGATTACAGGGCCTTGAACAAGAAGACCATGAAGAAACGGTACCCCATCCCATGGATTGATGAGTTGATGGATGAGCTGAGGGGGTGCCAGCAAAACTTTGAAGGTTAGTGAATACACGGAAGGGGCAACCAGATTTCCCAAGGGACTGTGTAGCATAGAAGGGAAGGCCATGGATGGATTTGTTTTGGCCATTAGCATTTCCATATGGAATTAAATGCACGTTGGGAGTGTGCCCTGGAACAATGAGCCAATAAATTTTCACTAAGAGGACAAGTGGCACATGATTGTAGCGCTTGGCATTGGATGCAACTTTGACTATGACAGTGGATTCCGGACTTGCTAGGAAGGAAGTGAATCTTGGTACTATTTTGAGGGTGGAGGTTGTTGAAGTTTGCAACAAGAAACAGTGAAATTGGCATCCAGTAATAGCATGACAACACCTACACTAGTGTGGCACCACAGGTCGTGTAGTGATGGGTCCTAGCGACACATTAGTGTGAAATTCAATTGATTTAATAAATTGGAGATGTGTCAAATTTAATTATCCCTTATTTAAATTGGACAATAAAATGTAATCTTATCTCATCATCACTTGTAATAGTTAATTGAGTATGATAAACTTAGTTAGCTCATGAATTTCGAGTTAAGGGTAGTTGGTGAGGCATGCAGAGTGATTCTATGTGTTTTAGAGTTCAAGTTGCAGTTAAGTGCATGAGTTTAATGCATGAGTAATAAGTTAGCTCAGCTAGGTGAGTTAAAGTTTGTTGAAATAGTTGTAACTGTTTGTTGCACTAGTGAGAGATCAAGTGAATTAAATATTATTAATTTCATAATCAGTGATCTGCCATGCAACTGATGATTTACTATTAATATCTACATGCATGTCAGTTCTAGTGGAGAACTAGTTGAGAAAAATGTTAAAGCGAAGTTAACTATCATTTGTGATATTAGCAGACTGCCCACATGCAGTTAAAACACCACAGGATGCCCATGATACTCAATGCAGTTGAGGAAGGCTGAAATTCCTAAAGAATAGGGATTGCATTCATCAGGAATTGCGTGAGCAAGGCAAGTTGAAGACAACATGAGAATTGGCTAAGTGTTGGCCCGATTTTGTCTGGATCAGTGTGAGACGATAGGCAGATTACAGGAGACTCTTGTGAGAACAATGCATTGTAATTGTTTCATGATTCCTTGTGGAATATACAATATATGACAAAGGGGTTCTGAGCAACAAGATTTCCCCGAGAAATTATCTATGTTGTGGTTTGATTTGATTCTTTCTTTGCTTAATGTGATTGTGTTTAATTTCTGCAATTGATTTGTAGAAGGATTCAATATCTAGCTTTAGTACATTTCTTGATCGGATTGAATCCATAGATATACATATGTTTGCATAATTTCTACATGGTATCAGAGCACATGAAATCACTATAGTGGAGGAGAAGCTGAGTTTGTGATTGAATAGAATTCAAATTTTCAAAAGTATTCTTGGTGTGATAGGCGAATCAGGATCGAAATGGCTTTCAATGGCTTGAGATTGGAGTATGCACTCAAGGGAAGGTCTAACTATATTGCATGGAAAGATAGGACGGAGGCAGTACTAGAGGACAATGGGTTGAAATAATTCATTCATAATGATGTTCCCAAACCTGCAATATCAATTGCTGCAAATCTTGATGCTTAGGAAAATAAGGTTGCAAGGGCGAGGAAGAGCTCACTGGAGGGAGTACGAGACTACATTTTCTCAAGTATCCATGGAAAAGAAACTCCATATGCAATGTGGAAGGCTTTTATAGATCTATTTCAGAGCAGCAGTGATCATAGAAAAATGGTACTGAAGGACAAGCTCAGGAAAATAAAAATGGAGAAAGACGACACTATTCAGGTATACTTGACCAAGTTTTTCCAATGTCAAGATGAGATTGGGAATGTAGGAATTACTATCGCGAATGATGACTTGGTGAGCCTAGCTCTTCTAGGACTTCCAAAGAGTTGGCATAGTTATCGGGACTGTTTCAATGAGAGGGAAAAGTTTCTAGATTAGGAACGACTTTGGTTGGATTTGGTGCAAGAAGAATTCAGGTGGAATACCAGGGATGGATCTTCATCTAAGGAAGATGATGAATGAATTGGCTAGTAAGGCGAAGAAGGGGAAGGGAAAGAAATCATATTCCAAATTTAAGACCGGAAAAGAAGGCAAGAAGCATGACATTTTCAGAGTGAAGTGTTTTCACTATCACAAGCATGGACAATATGCCACTAATTGTCCACAAAAGAAGAAGAAAAATAAGGCTTAAGGATCTGTAGTTGGTGAGGCTTTGACCTTGCAATTTGAGTTGGACTTCTCGCTGATCGCATGCATGGTGTCAAGTGTGATGGGATCAGGGTGGTACTTGGATAGTGGTGCATCTTTTCACATGACGGGAGATAAATAAATTTTCAGTAGCTTGGAGAAGGACATCCAGATGCATATCAAAATGGGTGATGACGGGCATAGTGCTACTGGGATTGGTACAGTTACCTTCTAGAGACAATCAGGTAAACCCTTTCTATTAAAAGAAGTAATGCATGTACCAAGCTTGAAGAAAATTTTTGTCTCAGTCACAATGTTGGAGGATAGAGGCTATGATGTTGTTTTCAATGAAGGAAAATATTCATTTCGACACAAAGCAACAGGAAAAGCCAAGAATACTGGGATTTGTGTGAAGAATCTCTATAAACTTGATGTAGATGGCTGTGCAACATTGATGGGTAAAGCAGACAAAGTGGTGAGTCGGGATGGGGGTGAGTTATGGCATAGGAGATTGGCCATATACACCACGGAGCTTTGAAGGTCATGCAATATATTTCTATGGGGCTTCAAAAGGGTACTCTTGCACAAATAAACACATGCAAGGGATGTACCATGGGGAAGTGTGAGAAAGCCATGCAATTGTCCCTTGAGAGGGAGCTTGATTTGCGTGCAGATGAGGAACTCTTAGGTCCAAAGAATGAACCTAAAAATGTGGAGTAGTCACATGCGGAGGATGATGGAGTGGTAGAAACCACTCAAGCAGAGAAATTTCAAGCCAGATGGACAGAGGGAGCGCATGCAGCTATGCCTCCAGGTGTGAGGTGGGGCAATGTGCAAAATTAATCCCAAGAAGAAATTTTGGCAGGGTTCATTGAGATGGTGCGTCTTATGGATCGAACCTGGCTATGAGGAGCCCACAGTAAAGTAGTAGCAGGATCAGTTAGATTGATGCAGTCAGATGTCATGAGGACATAAATCAAAGTGATAGGTGTTAGATATTGGAGCACAGATCAAAATTTTCAGCAATGTAGAGTACATGGATGCAGATGTCAAAAACACAGAGAATCCAATAGACATGTGAAGTAGGTACCAACAGTCAGAAGACTCTAATGACAAATGCATTATACTAATTTAGTTGTTTGGAGGCTATTCAGTTTCATAAGTGTTGCATGTGCGAGAAACACTAGAGAAGTGTTGCATGTGCGTGAAAAACTAGAGAAGTGTTGCATGTCGCATGCAAGGACATTCCTTTCTTGTTGAGAGGGATTGTTGAAGTTTGCAATAATAAACAATGAAATTGGCATCCATAAACAACATGACATCACCTACACTAGTGTGGGACCATAGTTCGTGTAGTGATGGGTCTTAGCGATACATTAATGTGAAATTCAATTTATTTATTAAATTGGATATGTGTCAAATTTAATTATCCCTTAATTAAATTGGACAATAAAATGTAACCTTATCTCATGATCATTTGTAATAGTTAACTGAGTGTGATAAACTCAGTGAGCTCATGAATTTCGAGTTGAGGGTAGCTGGTGAGGCATGCAAAGTGATTCTATGTGTTTTAGAGTTCAAGTTGTAGTTAATTGCATGAGTTTAATGCACGAGTAATCAATTAACTCATTTAGGTGAGTTAAAGTCAGTTGAGCTAGTTGTAACTGTTTGTTGCAATAGTGAGAGATCAAGTGAATTAAATATTATTTAATTCATAATCAGTGATCTGCCATGCAACTGATGATTTACTATTAATAGCTTCATGCATGTCAGTTCCAGTGGAGACCCAGTTGAGACAAAGGTTAAAGGGAAGTTAACTATCATTTGTGATATTAGCAGACTGCCCAGATGTAGTTAAAACACCAAAGGATGCCCATGATGCTCAACGAAGTTGAGGAAGGTTGAAATTCCTAAATAATAGGGATTGCATTCATTAGGAATTGTATGAGCAAGGCAGGCTGAGAATTGGCTAAGTGTTGGCCCGATTTTGTCTGGATCAGTGTGAGACGATAGGCAGATTGCATGAGACTCTTGTGAGAAGAGTGCATTGTAATTGTTTCATGATTCCTTGTGGAATATACAATATATGATAGAGGGGTTTTCAACAGCAAGATTTTCCCAAGAAATTATCTGTGTTGTGGTTTTATTTGATTCTTTCCTTTCTTAATGTGATTGGTGATTGTGTTTAATTTCCGCAATTGATTTTTAGAAGGATTCACTATCTAGCTTTAGTACATTGCTTGATCAGATTGAATCCATTGATATACATATGTTTGTACAATTTTTATAGAGGTGTGAGCCTTTGGATTCCCTTGTTACTGATACGAGCATCATATCCTTTAGTTGTTGGTTGACCAAATATGCATATGTGTGTATTATTGTAAATACCGTAATGAGTTGTGTTATAAAGCTCTTATACACGGTATGATTGTCATGATGGTTTTTGATTTTATGCAGGTTATTCATTGTAAATAATGCAATGAGTTGTGTTATAAATCTCCATAGGCAGTATGTTTTATTTTTAGTGGTTTTCTAGTTTGTAGGTGTCATTGAACACCGAGGACAATGTTCCCCAAAATGGGAGGGTTATGTAACAACCTTGGTGAAAATTCCATGTAATAAAGTTAAAAATAATAACCACTGTTGATGGGACACTTATCCCAAGCTAAATGTTGGGAAAAAGATCCTAGTGGGCATTCATTTGGTTTATTATGGCTAAGGAAAGTAGTAAAGGCAAAGGCAAAGGCATTGGAAAGGAAAGAGGCATTAATTTGCATTTTATTTATGAAAATAATGGAAATTAGGAGAAAAGGGAGTTGAAAGGTCACAGGTTGCATGTGAGGAGGAAAATGAAAAAAATAGAGGCCTCATTAATTAAAAGGCTTATGAGGATCAGTTGGAAATATTTTTGCCCAAAAATTTTCTCACACTTATGGATCTCATTCTCGCTCTCTCTGTCACTCTTGGACACATAATTTTGGAGCACTTTGGAATTGGAGGAAGAAAGGAAAGAAAGTAGGAAGAAGGAGGAAGAAAGCATGATGGAGCAGGAATCAAGTAGCTACAACAAGATTCTTTGGAGGTATCGATTTGCATGTGTGTTTTCCTTGCTAGATCTGGCATGCATGGTATTGCATGTGGTTATTTTCTATCTTAGCATGGGTTTTTCCAGCCTAGCCTTGCCATTTCTGGATAACCATGGTGTTGTGGAGTTCTCATGTTTTGGTTTGGTTGGATTGCCAGATGGATTGGAAGTTGAGTGGGGTGGATCTCTGAATTGATATAACACATGGCCTAGTGACCCTTGAACCAGACTGTGGGTTGCGGTAAAGCTGGATAGTGTGTTTCCTTGGCAGGCCTAGTAATCCTTGACCAATGAATGTCAGGATATATAGTAAATCCTAGAGGTGGTTTGCCTCGGTTTAGAGCATAGTTATCCGGGCTTGGATTGCAGTAAAGCCTGAGAGGTGGGTGATCTCCATTGGGCCTAGTAGTCCCGAGATGGGATGTTTGGTAAAGCCTGGATATTATGTCTCAGTTTAGGGCCTAGTGACCCATGATTCAGACTGTGGGTTGCGGTGAAGCCTAAGAGGCTAGGAGACAGGAAAATTCCTTATGGTGTATTCAGAGAGAATCCGGTGATATCCATGCTTGTGTTGGCCTAGTGATCAGGTGTAGATCACGATAAAGACGATTATTAAATGTTTATTGTGTTGGCCTAGTGATCCAATGTGGATCATAGTAAATCCTACTTTCTAATGATGGGGGTGAGGTGGTTTAGCCTTGGGATGCCCTGGTTGGTTCCTTCTATTTGAGTCCCACATTCATGCTTGGAATATGGCACGGGGGTGATTGGATGAAGAGAGATTTGGCTCAACCAATCTATGGTCGGGTGGAACGTGGTAGTCCCATCCTCGATTGGTTTCTACATTCATTAATGAGAAATTCATTCCTTTGGTATTTGGTATGAAAATGTACTAGTTATTATGTGGATTCTATTGCTGTTGTATCCATTGTTTTTCTGTTGTTATTATCCTCGTTATAGGCATGTATTTTATCAGTGATGATGTATGGCTCTATCTATGCTTTTACTTGTAAATGAATGCACAATGTATCTATGGTAAAATTTATTGTATTTTAGATAATGATGTAAGGGAAACATGTTTTTTGTTTTGTTTTTTGTTTTTTTTTTAATCGATTCTCAGATAAGTAGGAGACCCCTTCTTGTAAATATGTTGTTTACACTTGTAGATTCAATGTTTGTGACATGTTTGAAAAAATGTCTGTCATGGAGAAGAGGGGTCTAAATGAGTTCTCGTTGACATGATTTCTTATGTGTTAATTTTCTAATATTTTTTCATGAAGTTCTGAGCAATGATCGAGGTTCTGGGCCTAAAATTGTGGCTCAACTCCTGGAGTTGCAGGCACAGAACTAGGCATTTGGGGCCCTAGCCGCAGGCATGCAGTTTTGTGCCCGAGGCTATAGCCTCCTAGCTGTAGGCATGCAGTCTTATGCATGCAGTTATGGCTCAAAAGGGACATAATGTCAGTGTGACCTAGGGGTAGGAGGCCTTGAGTGTTGGGTTACGTCCTGGGGGTGTTGTTGATACAATACAAGGTATTTTTGATGTGTTTTTGTTGGTTCCACTTCCTTAAGCTCACATAGGAGGTTGAATCTCATTATAGTGGCCTATTGTTGCACGTTTACCCCGGTTGGTTGGTTGCTTGGGTAGATGTGGGATGAGGGTGTTACAACATCTATCTAAATCCCTACAAAACTGCCACAAAAAAATGGCAGGCCATCTAATACATCATGGTGCTTGCATTAAAGAATGAACATAAAATAAAAGAGGGAAACTAATGTGATACACATCACTAGTATAATGTGAAATGGTGCTCACTAATAATGACAGACACATAACGTCATGTTTAGCAAAAGTAGCATTCCGTAGTTGTCCACCACACACCTAAAAATATGCTGGAAAGACTACATAACCCCCAACATATTTTGAGAGTAGACAAGCTGACTCTATGTTGCAACACCATGGGGGACATTAGGGAACTCAAGAAAATCCTTCCTTCTCCTAGATAGGGCAGTGATAAAATATATTTCCTCCTAAGAGGGGTTATACCACGTCTCAGGACCGACACCGAAAGAATGTTGGTGGACATCTGACTGACGGATCATTTGGGCCAGTAAGCTAGAGTGCGCCTTCAAGGATGTATCATCCTTATATTACTTAAGGATTCCTACATTCCTCAGGAACACTTAGGTCACTGCGCTAATAGGGAGAGGGTATAAATCTCTCTCCCTCTCTCATGCCTCCCATGGTAGGACCACATTGTATTGGTCTGCCATTTCCTCCTGCTCCCGCTCCCTCTGTTGACGTCTATGCTACATGATTGACATACAAAATACATCAACCTCATACATAAAACATAAACTTTTTTTTTTTTTTTTTTTTTTTTTTTTACAATTAAAAAAAAAAAACCATCCCTGGTGCGCCCAAAAAACAGTAATGCACTATCTCTAGTGCGATATAAGACATAAAAGCAACGACAATAGTGTGTACATACATATGATGCAGGTTTTGGTTTGAATACATAAATTTTCATCACATTGCATCAAGGCAACCTTACACACTGGTGCATATGTATAACCTTTTCTCACTGGTACGAAATTTTAAGGTTATCAAATGCACCGAGCTATATTTTTATTTAATATTATGTTTGCAGTGCATTTGGTAAATATTAAAATACCGAAATTAACCTAAAATGTACACACTGAATTGTGGCACACCCTGTAAATTTACAGGATGCATCGCTATCGATGCGATATGAACATGTCAAATGCACTACGCAGGAAAAATAATTTCAAAAACAGTGCATTTTTGGACCTAATTTGAAATTCTAATCCACAAACAAATTAAATTAGAGAGAAACATAGACATTACCTGGACATATTCTCGTCGGGGAGGCATAGTTGACACATAAATGAGAAAAGAAATATTCACCACCGTATGAGAAAATTTGAAAGCCAGACACTGAGCATGGGACAGAAGGATGGTGAGAAAGAGAAGCACCGACGACAAGGCGTTTGTGTGAGGCAAGAGTGGTACCGGTGCTTTAGAGCTCTACAACACTGCAAATGGTAAAATCAAAATTTATGACTGACATTTTTTTTTAAAACCCTATTTTGGTATGTTATTATAACAATATCAATGCGTACTATTTCCAAGAGCACTGCATATTTTTAAAATTAAAAACCCTATAGTGGTGCTCTTGTTAAGATGCAATGGGGCAATTTAAAACATGAACAATTCGATGCTTCGTGGGAATATAACACCGCTTAAGAACCCCCTAGCAGTGCTCTTGTTAAGATGCACCAAGGCATTTTAATATATGAACAACACTGGTGCTTCGTGGGAATATATCACTACATTTTTAAAAAATTAAAAACCTTATAGCGGTGCTCTTTTTAAGTATACACTAGCGCGTTTTAATACACGAACAACACCGGTGCTTCAAGGGAATATAACATTGATATGGTGAAAATAATTTTAGGACCAACATTTTTTGAATTTAGCCTTTGCTAGGTGCTATTGAGTAGTGTAAGCATCGATGCGTCATATATAGGTGGCACACCATTATTTTAAATAATGCTTTGACGATGCCTTATATTTCGTATGCATTGGGGTGTTAGTGTAGTGGTTTAACACCAAGGTGTCATCACAATATAACACCATATTGGGAAAAATGAATTTTACGACTGACATTTTTGTAAATTTAACCCTTTTATGGTGCTATCAAGTAGTATATGGATCGGTACACTTTTGTACTGAGTGCACCATTATTATTATTATTTTATTTTAAAAAAATTGTCGTAGTGCACCGTGTTCTATTAGGCACCGATGCGTATGTGGATAGTAAAGCACCGATGCGTTTGTATATTATAGATGCACCGTTAAAAAAGCATCTGCATGCCCACCTCTACTAGTGACCTCCGCTACAAACATATTTTTGGGCTATTTTTATATGGGCTTCAACAAAAACCTCTGCTAGAGGGTATTTTCCTTGTAGTGTGTGTGTGTCTATATACTCACACACAAATGTTAATCCTCCCTGAGTTGAAATTTGTAAAACAAGGTCCATTGGTCTTGTTATTTTCATGTGATCAACTAATTAATTAGCAAAGGTTATCTACCTCTTAAAACACTGGTCATATAGACTAATCCACGAATTTGGGATAATTACAAGCGTGCAACATCGACTCTGAAAGACATTCCAAAGCATTTATACTCAGGAATTCCACATTCCTGATCGTTAACATGTGTTAGTCTTTAAGACGATGACCAGATACCAATACGTCAACATAAGTAATTGTCTATTAAAAAATATTTCTTTCTCTTCAAGCTCTAGAAGCATTAAGCTAATTCAAGCTGAGAGTATCCACATAAATGACCATTTCATAGATATTTACACAAAACATTGAATTTCATTATTCATGCAATGTTAGTTTTTGTAGCATTAGATAGGTGTTCTAGTCTAAATTTGTGTCTAATAGAATATGGAACATGAGATATCCAAAAAACAAAAAAGTTTTAAATAGAAAACACCTAGAAACCACTCAAATAAATTAATTGATTGATAATTAAAATTTTCTGAAGTCTAACTTAGGGAAATCGATTAATTAAAGGGAATTAATAGAGTATGATCCAGAAGGATCTAAAGAATCACATGAATCGAGTCTAAGATGATATTATTTGTTGATAAGTATTTAATCATGGCCTTTGAAGCTCTAGTGAATATTATAAGAGTAGATCGATAGGATGAGGAGAGACACAAGAGAGGGAGCGAATTATCCAAGCTGTGCAAATTTCCCAGTTCATAGTGATTCACTAAGGGAAGAAATCAAACCATTGGAGGAGCATCAGTGAGAGGGAGAAACCAAGAGTATTTTGGAGGAATTCCACAAAATTTTTCTAGTGTCAGAGAGGCGGGAAAGAGGGAAGCTGAATTATTCTGTAGAAAATCCATCCAGATAGTGCGAGTGTCAAGAAGAGATCGATTAAGTTACTAGAGACTAGGAGGCCGCCTGGAAGGAAAAACGAGTCATTTCCACAAGTAGAGAGAGAGGTTATATGACCCAATTAGAGGTAGTTTCAAGGGACATCTAGACTTGTGTAGGTTAGTAGTCCGAGTAGCCAATAGGCAGTGTAAGTAGGCCAAAAGGAGGCTAGTTGATTTGTGGAAGGGAGAAAATTTCTCCAAATATTATTTTTTGCTAGATTATTTGTCAGAGGTTTTCTAGTGAGGCATTCAAATTATTGTATGCATATTTTTCTATTGCATAATAAAATAAACCCTCATCTGTTGCAATGGTTTTCCCATCGGGCTTTTTCCGGGGATATTAGTCCAAAATAATTGTGTTAATTGTGTGCATCCATTTTCTCAATTCCAAAATTGTTTTCGTAGCATGTTTATTTTATTTTGAAGAATCATAGTGTGAATTATTTGATATTAATCATAAATTTATAACAATAATAATAAATGTGGAAACATTAGATCTATTAATTTAATAAAATGTTAATATTTTGGGAGAGTAAATTCCAGTATTTGTAGTTCAAGGAATTTTCACATAGTATAAGAGCATGTTTGATTATATCTAAATCTCAGAGGCAGGAAGAAGTGAGATTGTGCAGTTTCAATGGTAGATCTGAAGCACTTTCTCTAGAGTTGTGTATGCTAAGCCAAGGGTTCGATTTTCAAGGGAGTAGAAAATTGATTTCTAGATCCAAGTGAAGGAAAAGTTCGATTTTGGTCTAGATATGTGGTTGGGGGTAGTGGTGTTACTAGCAAGCAATTCCGGTGAGCATATCAGTGATATTTCAGGGAAGAAAAGTGAAGAAAGGTCCTAGTCAGGGATAAGGATCAGGAGAGGCAAGTGAAAGAAGAAATATATGTTGAATATCAAGTGCTTCGGTTGTGGTGTGTATAGGCACTATGTCACCAAATTTCCTCACAGGAAGAAGGAAAATAAGGGGTAGCAGGAGCAACCAACAACTTTAGCAGTGATCAATGAACTAATGACTATATTGGAGGATTTTGCGTTGATATAAACAACACCTCCAGGAGGGGGAGAAGCTTGATACCTATGCATATCATGTTGGGAAAGGTGTAGCACAAATGCAACAAGGAGATCAGTTAGATAAATTATATATTGTTACTAAAGGACCATCCCTTCGCTACAAGATCCCACAGTATCATAGTAGAAGGATTCAGTGTTAATAGAGCTATTTGTAGTCAGATGATCGATAGACAGTTGCAGTAACATAGTGTCAACAAGATGCAGTCAAATTGACAGTAGCAGAGCTAGTTGTAGTTAGGTGATTGAGAGGTAGTTGTAGAGCTATTTGTAATGACACAAACAATGTGAATTTCCCAATTGCAGTATGTAGGTGTAGTTCTAGCCATAAGAATCTCAACACAGAGCGACACATTCCAATTTCCAGTGTTAGATGATAGTTCAAGTTGCTAGGAGGGAGAAAAGAGATTCCTGATAGGGAAATCAAGACTTAGAGGGAGTCTATTTTTAGAGGGAACAACCCTATGGAAGCTAACACTTCAGGATTTTGTGAGATTAGACTCATTATTGCAATAGTTGCAACAATAATGCAGAGATAGCAACAGAGTAGTAGCATCAAAAATATGAGTAGATCAGAGTTTGTGTAGTAGCATGATGGAAAGTGTTCTCTTCACGGTGATTTCCAGTGACAAGGGATGGTCAACTTGAAGAATTGGATGAGGACATCAACAATGCACAAATTTCCAGGTGTAGGAGAGTAGTATTAGTGGAGAGAACACCTTCCTCGCTAAGAGGGGGTGTTAGTTTTTGTAACATTGCAAAAGTGGTCTAGTCTCTATTTGTGTCTAAGAATAAGGAACACGAGATCTACAAAACAAATAAAATGTTTCGAAAGAAATAACCTAGATACCACTCAATTAAATTAATTGATAAATAATTAAAATTTACCTAAGTCTAACTTATGGAAATCGATTAATTAAATGGAATTAATTGAGTATGATCAAGAAGGCTCTAGAGACTCACATGGATAGAGTTCAATATGATCTTATCCATTGATGAGGATTTAATCATGATCGTTGAAGATCCAGCGAAATATTACAAGAGAATATCGATGGAATGAGGAGAGACACAAGAGAGGGAGAAAATTATATAGGCAGTGCAAATTTCCTAGATTTCAGTGATTTAGTAAGAGAAAAGTTTAATCCAGTGGAGGATCATCAATGGGATGGAGTAGCAGAGAGAATTCTAGAGGAATTTCACAGTAGTTTTCCAGTGCCAGATAAACAGGAAAGAGGGAGGCTGAATTATTCTTCAGAAAATTTGTCTAGGTAGTACGAGTGATCCATAAACCGAAGTGCGAGTGATAGGAAGAGATCGATTTAGTTGTTGGAGACCGGGAGACCACCTAGAAGGAAAAGTGAGTAATTTATAGTGGTATAGGGAAACTAGACGACCCATTTGAATGCAATTTTAGAGGGTCATCTAGGCTTGTGTAGACTAGCAGTGCAAGCAGGCCAGTTGATTTTCAGAAGGGAGAAAATTTCTCCAAATAATTTTTGCTAGAATATTTTTTAGAGGATTTCCACTAAAGCATTCATATTATTGTACTCATATTTTTACTATTGCATGATAAAATAAACCCTAATCTCTTACGCTAGTTTTCCCTTCAATATTTTTCCGGGGAAATTAGTCCAAAATAACTATGTTAATTGTGTGGATCTATTTTCTTGGTTCCAAATTGATTTCCACAACGTATTTATTTTGTTGTGAAGGATTGCAGTGCGGTTTATTTGATATTAATCATAAAATTAATAAACTGCTAATCAGTCAGGAGAATAAATTCCAGTAGTTGCACTTCATGGAAGTTTCACATGAAACATAGAATAATTAATGTGTCATTGATTTAACAAAATAAATATAAATATGATTATTTCATACAAAAACAGATACTAGTATACTTATCTTATAAAAAATTTGGCAACTAAAAGTGGTACTCTAACTCCCTACTGTGAGAGGAAATTCAACCAATATAAATAATTGAAATAGGATGTCGTAAGGCCACTCTGTCTTCACCCACTAGCCACACGAGCTTCCTCTTTGTATTTTCCAATTTTTTAGACAAAATAAACATCCATGCCAGGTTATCACAATACAAGGAGTCTCAACTCACTTTCAGGATAAGGGAGTCGACATTAAGGTAAGGTTAATCCATGGATAAGCTAATGGTGGGTAAAGAGATCAATCCTACATGTGTTTCATCGGCGATTCAAGCACAAGAGTTTCAACCCAAAAAAATTCTTAGTGGTTCATCATCCCTCACAAACACCTGAGTGTCTCTTCCCAATCCAATAGGTTCATCAAGCCACAAACTTCTAGTGGGTTCTTCAGCCTTGCAAGCAAGTCATCACTCTCTATAATTGTTTCACCCAACAATCCTCTACGGGGGTTCTTCAATTGGCTTAGTCTCTATTGGGTTTGATGATTATGAATTCCGATCGTTTCCTTCTTTGTGCTCTCACCTACGCCCTTGGAATATTTTTTCTTACAATATTTTTCATTGTGCATGTTGAAATGAGAGAGTGTGTTATCATTTTTTTTTATTTTGGATGCATATGAAATTAAACATTGGAGTGTGTGCCATTCCAAAAAGACTAATAATTTGTCTTCTCGCTAGCTCCATGCAATTCAACTGCCCGGGACAACTCAACACATTCTAAATTTATGTTTTTGTCCTTTTATTGCTTATTGTTGGAGCTAAGGGACACGTGGCCTGTACTTCCTTCTTTAAGTTAATTTATGGATTATTCAACATATTTAAAACTGTTGAGATTCAAAAAGATGATGAGCTTAGTGAAAATTAAGCACCTTCACTAAGTGGGGCCTGCAGGCTATTTTTAGGTGTATGTCTATTTTTAGAATGGTGAGCATATTCTAAAGTTAGTGGGATGATGATTCTAGACCGTTGAACAAATTATATCTTCGGATGAATTTCTATTTTTAGAAGATTGGGCGAAGTCTATTTATAGATCACTAATCTAAAAATAGATGTATGTCGATTATTATTAGCCCTTAATAATAATCAGACTCTAAATATAAACTTATTCTCTTGGAGCACTTTATTTCAGTGAATAGGTGTGGCACATCAGTGGGCTGAAGGAATTACACAATTCCTAGGGTGGTTGGTGACTCATGCATGGAGGAATCGGTTATAACTGATAGTGGCAAGTTGTGATAGAGTTGGAAGAGTAGTTATGTGAGTTGTTATTTAGTTTAACTCAGTTCAGTGAGTTAAACTCAGTTGTGCTAGTTGTAACTGAACATGCACTAGTGATAGATGAGTGAATTAATTATTTAATTAATTCACAAGTAGTGTCTTACTTGCAACTAAACAAATACAACAATTAACTACTTGCATGCTAGTTTTAGTGGAGACCCAGAGGAGAGATAGGTGAAAGGGTGAGATGGACTATCTGTTGTGACTATAGTGATGCACTCAATGAATCTACATATACATTGCAGTTTCCAATGAGGATTGTGCAGTAAAGGCAAGGCAAGATCAAATTAATTCAGGGATATTCTTCAGCAGGGATTGCGCACTGGAGGCAGGCTGTCAGGAGGCATGAATTTGGTGCATAGATATGCAAATTTCTGCATGACAGTGTGTGACGATTACTGATTGTACTGAGAGCTTGATGTACTAATATTTGTATGAGATTGTTACATGTTCCATTGATATATACAATATATTATAGTTGGGGTTTTTAGCTTTAATATTTCTTGGTAAAACATTCTTGTTATGTGCGATTGATTTGTTTCATATGTGTTTTGCAATTGGCAATTTAATTTCCTCAAAGAATTAAGTGGAAGGATTCTGTATTAACATAAGATTAATTTGTTAGATCAGGAGGATCCGATAATATACATGCATATTGTATAATTTATACATGGTATCGGAGCAGTGTTGATCACTGGAGATTTCAATATTGAATCAGTGTTGAGTTTTGTGTTGGTGGACAATTCGAATTTGCTGCAAGAATTTCTTGGTGCGACAGTTGAGTATTCATTGAAATGGCTTTTAATGGGTTGCATTTGGAGTATGCACATGAGGGTAGCTCCAAATACATAGCCTAGAAGGAAAATATGGAGGTGGTGCTTGAAGATAATGGTCTGAAGGAGTTCATCGATAGCGATGTTCCTAAGCCCACTTCGACAGATGCTGCATTACTTGACGTCCGGAAAAATAAAGTAGCGAAGACAAGAAGAATTATGTTGGAAGGTGTGAAGGACCATATTGTGTCAAGCCTTCACGGGAAAGCCAATCCATTTTCAATGTGGAAGGATTTGACAGATCTTTTCCAAAGCAACAACGACCACAGTAAGTTGGTGCTGAAAGATAAGCTCAAAAAAATCAAAATGGAGAAGGGTGACAATTTTCCAAAATATCTCACGAATTTTGTCCAATGTAGGGATGAGATGGGGAGTGTGGGAATCAAATTTATGGATGATGATATGGTGAGCTTGGCTCTCCTTGGGCTTTCTAAGAGTTGGCATAGTTATCAGGACTTTGTCAATGGACGGGAGAAACTGCCGGATTGGGAGCGACTTTGGATGGATCTAGTGCAGGAGGAGATAAGGCGAAGTACCAGGGATGGCTCTTCATAAAAGAATGATGATGAAGAAAATTGCGCTTTGGCTGCCAAAGAAAAGAAAGGGAAGGGGAAGAAATCCCATCCAAAATACGAGGCTAAAGGCAAGAAGCTGGATTTGTCCAAGGTGAAGTGTTTTCACTGTCATGAACATGGGCATCTTGCCACTAACTGCCCACAGAAAAAGAAGAACAAGAAGGCTGCTGGAGTTGCAGCTGGTGAGGCCCTTGCCTTTCAATTTTAACTTGATTTCTCTTTGATCACATGCTTGGTTTCAAGTGCAATGGGATCAGTGTGGTATCTTTATAGCGGTGCTGCCTTCCACATAACGGGAGACAAGGAGTTGTTTAGCGACTTGGAGGAGAAAGATCTCCAAATGCATATAGAGATGGGCGATGATGGTAGATACAGTGTGACCGTAATTGGAACCATTACCTTGGAGAGGGATTTAGGTAAACCATTTCTGTTGAAAGATGTTATGCATGTTCCAAGTCTAAAGAAGAACTTGGTCTCTATCGCGATGTTGGAGGACAGAGGTTATGATGTTGTTTTCAGTGAGGGAAAATATTTCCCGTGACATAAAACAATGGGTCAAACCAAGAGGATAGGGATTTGAGTTAAGAATATATACAAGCTGGAGGTAGATGGTTGTGCTGTAATGATGGGAAAAGCAGAAGAAGTGGTGAGCCAGGATGAGGGCGAATTATGGCACAGGATATTGGGCCATCTTCACCATGGCGCCTTGAAGATTTTGCAACAGATTTCTATTGGAATTCCCAAGGGTAGTCTTGCGTAGTCATATCAGTGCAATGGATTTACTATGGGTGAGTTTGTGAAGACCACCTTTCATGAGAAGGAGAACTGCGCTTCGGTGATCCTTGAGAGAATTCACACAGACATGAGTGGAACTTTCTCGGTTCCTTCAACAACAAAACATAGGTATTATGTTATATTTGTTGATGAATATTCTCATAGATGTTGGATCTACTTCATGCAAAAGAATGATCAAACATTCTCAAAGTTCCATGAGTTTAAAGAATTGGTGGAGAAGGAGTCGGGGAAGCAAGTGAAGGCTCTATGAAGCGATAATGGTTGTGAATATATCTCGAATGAATTCAAAGAATTTTGTATCAAAGAAGGAATTTGAAGAGAACTCATAACGCCTCATAACCCATAGTAGAATGGGGTCGCGGAGAGGAAGAAAAAAATTATTGTGGGTGCTGCACGAGCTATGCTGCATGACTAGGGCCTACCGATGCACTTGTGAGCGGAAGCATGCAACACTGCGATTTATGTGAAAAACCGTTGTCCTCATAGAGTACTTGGCATGAGTACACATAAAGAAGCTTTTACTAGTAAGAAGCCAGATATTTCTCATTTAAATATTTTTGGCTCATCTATTTACATTCATGTGACCAAGGACGCTAAGATGAAGCTGTAGTCGACTACAGATGTTGGGATATTTGTGGGGTACACAGAAACACCCCATAATTATCGTGTGTATTTTCCAAACAGTCGGGTGACTGTTGTGCGATGAGATATAAAATTCAATGAGGTGAAAGCCATGAAGTTGTCTCTTAAGAGGGAGCTACACTTGCATGCAGAGGAGGAACTTCTGGTTCCCATAGATGAGCCTCAAGATGTGGATCAGCCACAGGAAGAGGATCATGGAGTGGAGGAGTCCACTCACGTAGAGCCAAAAATCAGAATTGGTAGAAGGCGTACCATAGAATCTGAGAGGCTGAAGCTGGATGCAACACAGAATGTAGGAGTCCCTACATCACAACGTAGACATAGATATTCACCTGACCGATTCAATGGATACATGGCTCTCATGAGCAAGTGTATTGCGACAGAGCCATCTTCCTTTGAGGAAGCAAAGAAAGAGCCCACATGGGTAGATGCCATGGTGGAGGACAATGACTCCATTGTCAGAAATAATGCTTGGGATATAATCATTGGTAGGTTGAAGATGGATCTACAAGGTAAAGCAAGCTGCTGATGGGAGTGTTGAGAAGTATAAGGCAAGATTTTTTGCTCGAGGCTTCTCAAAGATCGAGGAGATTGACTATGAAGAAACCTTTGCACCTGTTTCTTCCATAAGGACCATCCTTGCTCTCTTAGCGCAGATGGGTTGGCACATTCATTAGATGGATGTGAAGACCGCGTTCCTTAATGGGATCATTGAGGAAGAAGTGTACATTGAGAAGCTTTAAGGATTTGAGATATTCAGCAGCGAGTCACATGTGTGCAGACTCAAAATAGCGTTGTATGGGATGAAGCGAGAACCTCGTGCTTGGTACAAATGGATCGACAACTATTTCACTGGACTTGGCTTCACCAAGAGTGAGGCAGATGCAAACTTATAGCAAATTGTGGTGGAGGGTAAGATTTTAATCATTTTTCTTTATGTTGATGATTTAATACTAACGGGTGATGAGCAGTTGATACACTCATGCAAGGAGGATCTTGCAAAGGAGTTTGAGATGAAGGATTTGGGCCTCCTTCATTATTTCCTTGGATTGGAAATATGGCAGGGAGAAGGTGAACTGTTTGTGTCTCAAGGCAAGTATGCTCAAAAGATACTTGGTAAATTTCACATGCAGGACTGCAAGCCCATGGATACTCCTCTTCTAGGAAATTGGAGGAAAGAGGATCCTACATCGACAGAGGTAGTGGATGCTACTGTCTATCGACAATTGGTGGGTTTGCTCATGTATTTAGTTAATACAATACTGGACATATGCTATGTGGTGAACCAACTTAGTCAAGCGATGGTTAAGCCTAACAAATTATTTTGGAAGGCAGGAAAGCATGTCCTGATATATCTCAGGGGCACATCTGAGTATGGCTTATGGTACATACAAACGGATGAGGTGAGGTTGCATGGCTTCATGGATGCAGACTGGGTAGGCAACCCAACAGATAGAAAGAGCACATCAGGAGGGGTTTTTAGTATCGGATCTACAACAGTTTCTTGGTACAACATGAAACAAATATCCGTGGCACTCAGTTCAGTGGAAGCAAAATAAATGGCAGCAAGTCAAGCTGCATGTGAGGCTATCTGGATGAGGAAGATCCTGGTCGGTTTGTTCGGTTCTCATTTAGATCCTACAATGATTCATTGTGATAATCAAAGTTGCATTAAAATCTCGATTAATCCCGTCGTTCATGATAGATCTAAGCATATAGATATCTGGTATCATCATACCAGAGATTGTGTGCAACAAAAGATCATGTTGCTTCAGTACATTCCTACAAAAGATTAGGATGTAGATATTATGACGAAGGTGCTCACTAGGAGAAAATTCGAATACCATAGAGACATGATTAGGGTGAAGGATAATCCCTATCTTGTTGAGAGGGAGTGTTGAGATTCAACAAGATGATGAGCTTAGTGAAAATTAAGCACCTTCACTGAGTGGGGCCTGCAGGCTATTTTTCGGTGTATGTCTATTTTTAGAATGGTGAGCATATTCTGAAGTTAGCAGGATGTTGATTCTATATGGTTGAGAAAATTATATCTTTGGATGAATTTCTATTTTTAGAAGATTGGGCGAAGTCTATTTATAGATCGCTAATTTAAAAATAGATGTATGTCGATTATTATTAGCCCTTAATAATAATCAGACTCTAAATATCCACTTATTCTCTTGGAGCACTTTATTTCAGTGAACAGGTGTGGCACATCAATGGGCTAAAGGAATTACACAATTCCTAGGGTGGTTGGTGACTCATGCATGGAGGACTCAGTTATAACTGATAGTGGCAAGTTATGACAAAGTTAGAAGAGTAGTTATGTGAGTTGTTATTTAGTTTAACTTAGTTCAGTGAGTTAAAATCAGTTGTGCTAGTTGTAACTAAACATAAAGTAGTGATAGATGAGTGAATTAATTATTTAATTAATTCACAAGTAGTGTCTTACTTGCAACTGAACAAATACAACAGTTAACTACTTGCATGTCAGTTCTAATGGAGACCCAGTGGAGAGATAGGTGAAAGGGTGAGATGGACTATCCGTTGTGACTATAGTGATGCATTCAATGCATCTACACAGACATTAGATTTTCCAATGAGGATTGCACAGTAAAGACAAGGCAAGATCGAATTCATTCAGGGATCTTCTTCAGCAGGGATTGCGCAGTGGAGGTGGGCTGTCAGGAGGCAAGAAATTGGTGCATAGATATGCAAATTTTTGCATGAAAATGTGTGACGATTGTTGATTTTATTGAGAGCTTGATGTACTAAGCTTTATATGATATTTTTACATGTTCCAATGATATACATAATATATTATAGTTGGGGTTTTTAGCTTTAAGCTTTCCCGGTAAAACATTCTTGTTATGTGCGATTGATTTGCTTCATATGTGTTTTGCAATTGGCAATTTAATTTCCGCAAAGAATTAAGTGGAAGGGTTTTGTATTTAACATAAGATTAATTTGTTAGATCAGGAGGATCCAGTAATATACATGCATATTGTATAATTTCTACAAAAACCACTCAACCAATCATGATTGATATTTAAAACAACCCATTCCTTTAACAATATCCTTCCTCAAGCAATTTGGAATATGTGTCCCTTCTCTTTTCCTTTTAAATAATTACAATTATTTACAATAAGATAAATATTAACCAAGGGATCTCACAATATACACAAGGAAAATGTTACACTCTAACATCTATAATGAATGATTAAGAACATAGGTCAATATGATACATTGAACAAAGTTGTTTGCTATGTGTTATATTCTTTGCACAACTAGTCTTGTGTGCAATAAGTTGCATTGGGCATAGCGTGTGGTTCATTGGGGGGAAAAAAACACCCCCATTAGGGTAGAGGGAATATTATAGGAGGTGCACAAACAGGCATTTAAATCTATGTCGATTTGTAATATTCCCAATTTTTCACAAGATAATTGGAATATCAAAGTTCTTAATTTCCTTATTTAATTAAGCAAATAAAAGGGTGGAGGGACCCATAATCCTCAAAGATGAATAAGATCCACTTTTTATGTGTGAATGTGGATTAATTAAACATAGATATGCATAATGGAGTAGTGGAGCAGCTACTAATGTGAAAGGAGTGGAGATCATGTCCCATTAATTAGATAGATCATAGAGGTTGAAGCAGTCAACTGATATCATGGAGGGAATCTAATGTAATATCATAGAGCATTCATGATGAAGTGATGGAGGAAGTAGTGCATTTAATGCACACATGATGGAGAGGGTGCACATTGTATGTATACATGATGGAGGACTTGGAGAGACAACACAGTCAAACATGGAGGATTATGTCCACATGAACAATGTAGTTTAGAGCTGGGCCAGGTCTTGGGAAGGCTCACTTTGTATATAAAGAAGATGAAGGCAACATTGGAGGCAAGCTTTAGTTTATGATTTGATGATCTATTTAGATCTGGATTTTCCAGGTGACGTTTCCATGCAGTCTTAGCTAAGCTTGCGGTGCTGTTTAGCATAGGGTGTTCCCGAGCGGGAATCCCACCCTTACCGAAGAGGGACTTGTGTGCCTACTGTAGGAAGGTTATTCTGAACATCCATTCATCATCAGGCATTGGTGCCACACTATTTCCACTATATTTAGAACACATACCTTCAAGAATTACGCAATTTCTGAAGATTAGTTTGGGAGGAGGAGGTTGTCTCTAGTATTTCAGTTGGAGAACCAGTGAAGGATTATTCTTATCACCTTGGAATTTAATATCAGCAATCCCAGGGCCTCATTTAAAATTTGGAATTAGGACAAAATTTATTGACGTCCTATCAGCAACAGTCCCATCAAGGATTGTATAGTCCATCATTGTAGATCCAAAGGAGGAAGGAAGTTGCTAGCATTTCAGCTAGTAATCCTGTGAGGGATGAACCCCTCACCTTTCCATCATCGTTCCCATCAACCTGGAGCTTATATTGCTACATTTACATCAGGATTGAGTCTCTCCCTCTTGTATAATGCAGTTTCTTCAGCAGCTGTATATTCAGTTGCTGAATTTTGAGGAGGAGGAAGAAGAGATAAGATCTCAAGCTTCTAGCTTGGAGATATGAAGGAAGGACCAACCCTCAAATATTATATCTATTTTTATAACATATTTCATCCATCTTTGGATCAAATCTAGCTTCAGAACTGCATAACCCAGCAGTCAAAGGATCAAACCCTAGGAGGGTGATTTTCCATACTCATAGATCTGGAAAATCCTTTCTGGGTTATCTTGGGTTTCCATCACATTGGCCAGATATTGAATCTTGGCATCATCAGAGCTCTTGAGCCCCATAGATCTTCATTTCCCTTTCAGCCAATAGTCACATGCTCATTATCTGCTAAAGGGATAGTGCAGTATTGCTTTATGTAGCTCTCCAGTTACGCAGTGATTTTTGTAGCATGCTTGTAGGGTAATTCTAGGCCATTTCCTTGGCTATATTACCTTATATTTTGTACACTGTTGTAACTGTAATCCATCTCCACATAATAAAATGGCTCAGATTCTCCGTACATTCTGTTGTTGTCTTTAGATTAATTGTTTACTTTGCTGCAATTCTTATATTGTGTTTTAGTATTACTACATTCTCCCTTTTTGGATATTACAGTGGTATCAGAGCATGATCTCTGGCTCAGCTTGTGGAAATTTTGACAACATATGAAAAAGTAGATAATAGAGGTCTACTACTAGGAGGGATAAATTTTTTCTGCATCTTTCTTGAGAACTATGAAGGATCTCTCCAAGGAGATCAATGAAATGAAGAAAGAAAGGCAAAGCGAAACCTCAAGAAGGTTTCAAGATGAAGAAGGTCGTAGTACTTCTTATCGGAAACAAAGAAGACCAGAGGATCATAGGTCTCCTCATAGATCTACTATGCCCACTTTCTTTGAAGAAGGTGAATGGTATAGAAATGAAGAAAGAGGAGAACCTGAGACTCATGAGACTCTCAGTTTGTATCTTAAAGAGTACAAAGAATAGTCTAGAGCATTCAAGGAGAGTCTAACTCTCCAAAAATTCTTGAAAATCAAAGAAGAAAGAGGATCTTATAGCAACAATAGAATATTTAGGCATAATAGATTCCATTTGCCTACATTTTATGGATCTTCCGCAAGCACTGTTAAGGCTTGGAGGAAAGATTTAGATGCATTTTTCAGTCTATATCCTATAGCTGAAAAAGAGGATGTCCAGATTGCATCACTTCATCTTCAAGGTGAAGCCAATGATTGGTGGGTTGGTCACATGGAGCATGCAAAGGTGACTAAATATTCAGATTTCTTTCACAAGTTGAGGAAGAATTTTGATGTGAGAAAACCAGAGATGTGCTCCAAAGAGACATTTCCTAAGGAAACAAAGGAGGATGTCATTCTTGTCACTCTGAAAAAAAAGTCACTACATTCACCACCATCTACAAAGGTACTTGTATTTGGAGGAAAGACACTTGCATATTTTCAAGATAGTCTTAAGCTCTTGACTCATAGAGCCCCATGCATGATTTAAGAGATGCATGAGGAAGAGGAGGTAGATTCCAATGCTGGTATATTGATAGAAGAGAAACCATCATCACTACCAGCAGTTGGAGGGACTATTGTTCCAGTTGGAGGAACTCTTGTGGCCTTGCAAGAGGTTCCCACATATCAGTTGATCCAAGGTATACACCCACTTCCATCTCATATTGTTTCAGTAACTCTTATTTAAACTTATGGGAACATGCCATCAGGGCCAATGCATAACCAAGGATTAGAACAAAATGTTGATTTGGAGCAGCATCATATCACTGCACAGAGGACCCTTCATCTAATCAAGGAAGAGAAGAAGAACCATCCTAGTTTTTCATTGATGAACTACATTCAACCCCTTGAGTTGAAGTGTAGAGTTTCAGAAGATGGGATGAGTATGAACCTATGGACAATGGCTGGCTATGAGTTCAGAATTGTGCCTTGCTTTGAGACAACACATGTATCACCGTGCAGATCTACAACATTGTTAATGAGCAGTAGTGAGAAGAGGAGGACCCATTCCTTATGGGAGAAATCATATGGAAGCTTCACTCATGAAGCAATGGGGAGAAAGATGATAGATGGTAGACATATTGAGATGGGCAATCTTTTCCCCTTTCAAGATGACTCTTTCTCAATGAGCATCTCACAAGTCAAAGAGAAACTTCTACCTGCATCAGACCCAAAACCTTATTGGTTTTGAAGGGCCATTGATGAGAAGAAGGTATCATTAAGAGATATCATTGGAGGTGCACTTCAACATGTCATGGAGTGAAAAGTTCTTCATCAGTTTGAGGAGAATGGTATTATACAAAGGGAGCATACCATGTTTATGCAGAACATCATTCATCATCCACATGGGGATGAGTGGGTGATGCAGGGGCATTAGGCTCAAGAAAATTCCTTGTATTTTATTAGACTTAGGGGTTTTGTGTTTTCAAGGGAGTTGGTTTCTTATGTAATGATTTGAGTTATTTTAATGAGAATTAATTAAATATTGTGAGGAGTTTTGTAAATGTTCTCGAATGTTGGAGAACATGAGAGAATTAGGCTAGTTGAGAGTGTATAGGGATTGAGAGATTTAGGAATTAATTATAAATCCTAAATTAGAATTTGTTTCATTATTTTGTGGATGAAGGAGGATCCTTAGGGACAAGTAGTGATTCTAGGACTTAGAGGATTCTTATTTTTGAGCAAGTTAAGGATCTAAACCATAATTGGTTATAGATTCCATTTGTATAAATTTTAAGCCTAAAAGGCATATAGATATAGATTTCAAGGTAGAAAAAAGATATAGAGGTAGAGTTGAATTGTAAGCCTACAGGCAGAATAGGGAATAGGCCACTGATACAGAAGATCAAACCTGTTGAAGATTGCAACAAGAAACAGTGAAGGAGGCATCCTGAAACATCATTCCTGATCCTAGTTGGAAAATGATCACCTAAACTAGGTGGGGCCCACACAGGTGATTTTTGGCGCAAAGTCTATTTTTAGACATGTCGATCATATTCTATGAGTTGCAGGATGATATTTTTGGATGGTTGTTCAAGTTGGAAAAATAGATTGATTTCCATTTTTAGACATATTGGGCGGAATCTGTTTTTAGATTGCCAGTATAAAAATAGATATGTCGAATATTATTAGCTCTTAATAATATTTGGACTCTAAACAACAACTTATTCTCTTGGAGCACTTCAGCTCAGTGCACAGTTGTGGCACATCAGCTGACAGAAGGAATTACACTATTCCTGAGGGTTTACTGGAGCTATTGCATGGAGGAATTTAGTTAGAACTCATGTGACAAAGTTTGGTGGAGTTGTAGAAGTAGTTGGTGGAGTTGTGTTTAGTTTAACTCAGTTAGACTCAACTAAGCTAGTTGTATCTAGTTTAACTGATTGATACACTAGTGAGAGTGGTGTGAATTAATTATAAATTAATTAACTAAATATTAAATCATTAATCAACTGAAGAATGCATCAGTTAACTACAATGCATGGACAGTTCAGTTGAGACCAGTGGAGAGGTAGGTGAAAGAGAAAGTGTGACTATCAGTTGTGACTATAGTGTTGCATTCTTTGCACCGCAAACTCAGTGGAGATGCCTTTAAGGATTGCGTGAGCAAGGCTGGAGAAATTCGAGTTCATTTAGATCCATTATTCAGCAGGGATTACGTAGTAGAGGCAGGCTAGCAGGTGGCAGAGATCGGTGCATGGATTTACTAGATAAGGGCCTGATTAGTGTGTAGCAATTGTATTGTACTGAGAGCTTGTGAGAAGCTTTGTATGAGGATTGTTAAATGATCTCTAAGACATATATCATATATAGATATTTGGGGTTTTTAGCTTCAGGCTTTCTCGTAAAATCACTGTGTTAATGTGTGTGAATTTTTATGGTTTCATGTGTGCATTGCAATTGATTTAATTTCCGCATGTGATGATCAATGGTGGAATAGATTCTGTATTGTGCATGAAGTTAAAATAGTGTGTGATCAGGATAATATTGGATATATAACATATTAGTTTTAAAATTTATACATGGTATTGGAGCAATTGATCATTGGAGGAGATTGCAATTATTGAAGCGGTTGAGTTTTGTGCTGGTGGAATTCGAATTTGCTGCAGTGTTTTCTTGGTGTCGAAGTTGAGCATTCATTGAAATGTCTTTCAATGGATTGCGATTGGAGTATGCCCTTGAGGGCAGCTTGAATTATATTTCATGGAAGGACATGATGGAGGTGGTGCTGGAGGATAATGGGTTGAAGGAGTTCATAGATGTTGATATTCCTAAACCGGGTTCTAGTGATGCAGCCGCACTTGACGCATGGCAAAAGAAGGTAGCAAGGTGTCAAAGGATTCTGTTCGAAGGTGTGAAGGATCACATTGTGTCTAGACTTCATGGTAAAGCCACTTCATTCTTGATGTGGAAGGCTTTGACATAATTTTTCCAAAGCAGAAGTGACCAGAGGAAGTTGGCGCTTAAAGACAAGCTCAGGAAAATAAAAATGGAGAAGAATGACACTATTCCGGTATACTTGAAAAAGTTTGTCCACTACAGGGATGAGCTTGGGAGTGTAGGAGTTAGTGTGGATGAAGAATACTTGGTGAGCTTGGCTCTCCTTGGGCTTCCAAAGAGTTGGCATAGCTACGAGGACTCTGTCAATGGTCGGGAGAAACTGCCAGGATGGGAGAGACTTTGGTCGGATCTTGTGCAGGAGGAGAAAAGGGCGGAGTACCAGGGATGGATCTTCATCAAATAATGATGATGAAGAGGATTTCGCTTTGGCTACCAAAGCAAGGAAAGGGAAGGGGAAGAAAAATCCTTCTCAATCCGGTGCAGATGGCAAAGAGCGTGACATGTCCAAAGTGAAGTGTTTTCACTATCACGAACATGGGCATTTTGCCACACATTGTCCACAGAATAAGAAGAACATGCAGGATGTTGGAGTTGCAAATGGTGAGGCTCTTGCCTCGCAATTTGAGCTGGAATTATCATTGATCGCATGCATTGTGTCTAGTGCATTGGAATCGGGGTGGTACTTTGATAGTGGTGCTTCCTTTCACATGACGGGAGATGTGAATATTTTCAGTGACTTGGTGGAGAAAGATCTTCAGTTGCATGTTGAGTTGGCCATCATGGATGATACAATGCGACTGACATTGGTACCATTACCTTTCAGAGGGAGTCAGGTAAACTCATTCTTTACAAGATGTAGTGCATGTTCCAGGTTTAAAGAAGAATTTAATCTTAGTCGAAATGTAAGAGAATAAAGGCTATGATGTTGTCTTTAGTGAAGGAAAAGTTTTCCTTCGGCACAAAGCAACAGGACAAGTCATGAAGGTTGGGATTCAAGCTAAGAATCTCTACAGACTTGAAGTAGATGGGATTTCTAAGGAGCTTCCTACTTTTTGGAAGTGTGAGAAAGCCATGCAATTGAAGCTTGAGAGGGAGAAAATTTTTCATGCAGGTAAGAGTGAACCTCGGGATGTGGAGCAGCCACAAGATGAGGATCATGGAGTGGGAACAACCACTTATGCAGAGAAATTTCATGCCAGATGGGCAGAGGGATTGCATGCAACTATACCACCAAGTGAGAGGTGGGGCGACATGCATGAGTAATCCCAAGAGGAGATTTCTGGGAAGGATTCATGGATATGGTGTGGATCTCATGAATTGAACCTAGATACGAGGTGCCCACACATAGCAGCAGTAGCATGATCAGTTGGATTGATGCAGGCAGATCAAAGTGACAGTGTCGGATACTGGAGTGCGGTTCAGAGTTGACAGCAAGTGCAGAGTGCATGGGTGCAGAGTTCAACAACGTAGTGGTTCCTAAAGACATGTGCAGTAGCTAAGCAGAATTCAAATAGTTTGATGATAGATGCATCATATTGATTGAGTTGTTTGGAGCCTATTCAGTTTCAGAGGAGTTGTAGAGCAGATGCATGGAGTTGCATGGCGCTTGCAAAAGTTGCAGGGCGAATGCATGGAGTTGCATGTCGCATGCAAAGACAGTCCTTTATTGTTGAGAGGGAGTGTTGAATATTGCAACAAGAAACAATGAAGGAGGCATCCTGAAACATCATTCCTGATCCTAGTTGTAAAAGAATCACCTAAACTAGGTGGGGCCCACACAGGTGATTTTTGGCGCAAAGTCTATTTTTAGACTATGTCTATTTTTAGACATGTCGATCATATTCTATGAGTTACATGATGATATTTTGTGAATGGTTGGTCAAGTTGGAAAAATAGATGGATTTCTATTTTTATACATACTAGGCGGAATCTACTTTTAGATTGCCAGTCTAAAAATAGATATGTCGAATATTATTAGCTCTTAATAATATTTGGACTCTAAACAACAACTTATTCTCTTGGAGCACTTCAGTTCAGTGCATAGTTGTGGCACATCAGCTAACAGAAGGAATTATGCTATTCCTGAGGGTTTAATGGAGCTATTGCATGGAGGAATTCAGTTAGAACTCATGTGACAGAGTTTGGTGGAGTTGTAGAAGTAGTTGGTGGAGTTGTGTTTAGTTTAACTCAGTTAGACTCAACTAAGCTAGTTGTATCTAGTTTAACTGATTGATACACTAGTGAGAGTGGTGTGAATTAATTATAAATTATTTCACTAAATATTAACTCATTAATCAACTGAAGAATACATCAGTTAGCTACAGAGCATGGACAATTCAGTGGAGACCAGTGGAGAGGTAGGTGAAAGAGAAAGTGTGACTATCAGTTGTGACTATAGTGTTGCATTGTTTGAACCACAAACTCAATGGAGATGCCTTTAAGGATTGCGTGAGCAAGGATGGAGAAATTTGAGTTCATTCAGAGCCATTCTTCAGTAGGGATTACACAGTAGAGGCAGGCTAGTAGGTGGCAGAGATCGGTGCATGGATTTGCTAGATTAGGGCCTGATTAGTGTGTAGCAATTGTATTGTACTGAGAGATTGTGAGAAGCTTTGTATGAGGATTGTTACATGATCTCTATGAAATATATTATATACAGATAGTTGGGGTTTTTAGATTTAGGCTTTCCCGTAAAATCACTGTGTTAATGTGTGAATTTTTATGGTTTCATGTGTGCATTGCAATTGATTTAATTTCCGCATGTGATGATCAATGGTGGAATAGATTTTGTATTGTGCATGAAGTTAAAATAGTGTGTGATTGGGAGAATATTGGATATATAAAATATTATTTATATAATTTCTACAAGGCCAGAGGAATAATTCCTATGTAAATATTGGTTTTAATACAGAAAACTCAATTTCCGAGTTTGTATTTTGAGTGTATATTGTGTGCAAGTGAAATTGACAGGAACAAGGGAAATTATGTCATTATATATTCAAGCTACATTTTTAAGAGATTTGTGTGGTTTGAGGATGAAGGTTCATTTATTGAATTCTGTGTGATTGAAAAAATTAGTATCGATCACATAATGGATCGATGAAAGTAAAGAAATTGCCATGGACTTCTAAATTGAGGTATAAAATTTGCCTGAATGTATTTTGCAATTGGAGTTGACTTCGTATAAAGTATTTCATGGAGAAATTACACATTCTGTTGTGTAATAGATAGTGAAGTGAGATCTGCAAAGATGTCACACAGGGTTTATTGTATCGGTGGTTACGGCTGCCCATTTGGGGTTTCTATTGTAATGGAAAACGATGGATATAGAACTGTTGAAAAACCAAGATTTTCAGATTCTGAATTGTGTTATGGTGGAGACAATCTGCGTGAACCAAGGAAAATAAGTGATTGCAGAGAATTAATTTTCGGTTGAAATTTAAGAGAGGAGTTGAAGAAAAAACAAGGAAAAGCAGCGGAAATCCGTGGTAAAACATGATTAAAACAAAAGATTGTAGACAAGCGGTTTTTGAGAAACCACTTATTGTTTTCGCACTTCTTTTGGCATGTGGGTGGTTTTATTCAATTCGAATGTGATCAAATAAGAAAGCGACACGTCACGGGCATGAAACTGCTAGTTTCACGTGAATTTTGAGCGATAAGTCACCGAGTTAAAATGAACGTGATAGCCGTTCGATCATCAACATCAGAGATCTGACGGCGTTCACATCATCAGCTATGCAAAGGTTAACGGAGGTGTGGATCAACGGTGGAAACATTGAGTTGGAGTGCGATGAATTATCTACCGTCAGATTTGATGAATGGTGGAAAGGTGAGTTGGAAATGTTGTGGGACTCAGACATAATGTTATGTCGGCAATTGATATTATACCAAGGTAGGAACTTTATTAAGTGGAGGTTATATAATGTAATTGACGAAATAAGTGGATTGGTATGCTGTGGGCTTGAAGATTTGCTTTGGGTTTTTAACTAAATTCAATAGTGTGATTAAGTGAAATTTTATTTTTGCTTCAAAGGTACATAAAGGGCTTAAACTTTGATTAAGGCTCGAGAATGGTATTAAGAGGAAACACTTCCGCTTATGAAGGTTACCCCTGACTGAGATTATATTTTGGATTTTAATGCAAAGTTGAATATTGATTCGATAATTTCATGAAGTGGGTTTTATTATATGGTTTTAACCATCGATTGAAAAGGTAAGCTTCCGCATTAGAGTTTGCCCCAGTTTAAGAATTATTTGGGTTTATGCATGAACCATGCATTTTTTTTATGGAGAATGTTGTTTTTTGCTGCTGTGGCAACATCATTTTGGTATCAGAGCTGGAAAAGCTCTTTTTAAAGTTAAATTATTATTTTTAATGCATGTGTGATGAGAAAAATAAGAGGAGATCAAATTCTAAATCAGATAAGCAGCAGATACACAGAATTAAAGTGAACATGCATTTGCAGAAATAAATGAAGACAGTCCAATCAAAGTACAAGTGAATGAAGAGAACAAGGTCATGCAGAGATCTTGAAGGTGAGATAATTTTAACCTGGTTTAAAAATTGTGATTGCATAATTTTGGTTGAAGATAAGATGAAGACAAATATTTTGATGAAGATGGAAGTGAATTTAATATTCCAGCTAAAGGTTAGATAGGGAGAACAGCTGAAGTGTTCTCAAGAGAAGGTGAGTTGAGGATATAAGCCTAGAGAGAGCAAAAGAAAGTGCTCAAGCGGTTCTAGAGATAGAGAACCAGTGCTTGCCAAAAGACCAAGTCCAGAGAAGGGATTGGTGAGGTAAGTGGCAGCAGGGAGGACTTGCTGTTGCAGAGGCTTAGTGCCATAGAGATAAGATGAAGGATACAGAAAGAGATATTGCAGTGATGAAAGTACAACTGGAGGTACTAAAGGAATGGCTGCAACAAGAGGAAAACCAGAGAGGAGGATGGATCTTTCCACTGAAGGGAAAGAAGGTAATTTGGAAACCATTACAAATGAATTGGAGGCAGAAGGAGATTGCCTTATGGAAAGAAGAACTCAGATTTTTTTAGTCAAGAATGGAATTTGAGGATTCCACATGCAAATCTGTTCAAGGAGAAATGCTTGAAGAAGCAAACGAGACTGAAAGGTCTTGTGTTTTTAAAACTAATGAATTGTGTATGATTGTAGGTACATCACAGGATGATGAACAAACTTTAGAGTTTGTTAAGGAGAAGAAGTTGAATCTAAATTCTGTTCAGATTAATGTTGAGATAGCAAGATCTCAGAAACCAAAGGAGACAGAGGGGTCTCATGAGAATAAACAACAGAATATTGAAATAGAAAAGAAGGATCATCTAATGATTGGTCAAGAACAAGTGAAGGTATGGAAAGTTGGGTAAAGTTTCCAAGTTCTACTCCAATTGAAATTGTTGAGTTATATAGAAAGTTAGATCTTCAAAGAAGAGAGTTGGAAAAGCAGAGGATCTATACTCAGGATAAATTGCTGAATGTGAAAGACAAAGAAATTGTCATGAATGATAGTCATGAAACAGAGGATAAGAATGTAAGAATGATACAACAAATTGAAGAAGTTCATTATTATGAACCAGAAAAGAGAGATGATAAGAAAGAGAGACTAGCTGACAGTCTCATGGAGAATTTAAATCAGCATACTGATGTGCTGACAAAGGATTTAGAAGAAAACTCAAACCAACATACTGAAATGTTTCCAGAGGAGGAAGAGACATTGAAACCTTGTATTTTTAATACTGATAATTCATGTGTTAATATTGCAGGCAAATAAGGACAACAAATGGAAAATGTCAGAGAATTTAATGAAAAGGAAACTATGTTAGCTGAAAACATAGTGGAGGATCATCATTCTATCATGGTGATTGGCACAATGGAGATAACCTTGGAAGCTTGAAAGAAAAAAAATGAAGATTTTCAGAGTCCTGAAAGAGACTTGGGACTGTAAAAAGAAGATTTGGTGACTGGATCATCAAATGAGACCATTGGGTCTTGTAATTTTGAAATTGATAATTTGAATATGTTTACAGGTGTTGCAGAAGACAATGCATCTCTTGGAGTTGTCTTGAATAAACATGAGCTATTGCGGAAGAAGGAACTCATAAATTCCAGGGAAGGTGAGACAGTCATGTCTCATATGAAGGAACTTGTTACTGTTGATGACAAGGAGGAGCTGGCTTGTCTGATTGGCCAAGAGAAGACTGTGGGAAGGACTTTTAGAACTACCATAGTGATGGAGAATCAGAATTCTATTCTGATAAAGGATAAAGATACAGTGTTTGATGAATTTGAATTGATTGATAGAATCAATCAAGGAGGTGATGGAAAATTACTGAAGATTGTCAAAGAAGAAGAAGAATAAGGATATGCTGAAACTAATTGCAGCATATTGATGATATGAAACAAGTTCAAAATAAATGGCTGAAATGCTTGCTAGAAACATTGCAACAAGAGAAAGGAATTGCAGAAACTAAAGTGAAAATTCCTGAAGTTGTGGAAGAGGCAGGAGCAGATACTAGTTTGTCAAATTTGATTATGCTTACTAGTATACAAAGAAGAATGAACGAATATGTTACTACAGTTAAAGAATCAAATGATAATTTATTTTTTAAAAGTGAATTGGCAGGTAGTAAGAAGAAGAGGAATGTTGTAGAGGGAGATATCTTAAGAGATATTCATGAAGTTTGGGAGGTAGTAACAACAACAAAAGCAACAATATTGGCAACAACATCTACAACAATGTCCAGAGAAATATTTACAGCAGAAATTGAAAGTAAACGGACAGAGTATAACAAAAGGCAGAGTGGTTACCCTTCAGAAGCTAACCTAGACATAGAGATTGAAAGCATAAGAATATTGATGATGAAGGTGTCTCAGAGGAAGACAACAGCAAGAAAGAAAAGTAACAACAAAAAAGGAAAAACAAGAACAGAATGTGAAAGCATAGCTAGTGGCAAGATGCAGAATAAAGTATGGAAGCCTGGAAAAGTGCAGTTGAAGAATGCAGCTATTGGACAGCAGCAAAACAGAGTATGGAATCGAGGAGGCAAAGATTAAAATCTCATGATCAGAAGATCATGATTATTTTTGATGTTGGGAGTTTGATGGAGGGGCATTAGGCTCAAGAAAATTCCTTGTATTTTATTAGACTTAGGGGTTTTGTGTTTTCAAGGGATTTGGTTTCTTATGTAATGATTTGAGTGATTTTAATGACAATTAATTAAATACTGTGAGGAATTTTGTAAATGTTCTCGAATGTTGGAGAATATGAGAGAATTAGGCTAGTTGAGAGTGTATAGGGATTGAGAGATTTAGGAATTAATTATAAATCCTAAATTAGAATTTGTTTCATTATTTTGTGGATGAAGGAGGATCCTTAGGGATAAGTAGTGATTTTAGGACTTAGAGGATTCTTAGGAATTTTTGAGCAAGTTAAGGATCTAAACCAGAATTGGTTATAGAGTCCATTTGTATAAATTGCAAGCCTAAAAGGCATATAGATATAGATTTCAAGGTAGAAAAAAGATAGAGAGGTAGAGTTGAATTGTAAGCCTACGAGCAGAATAGGGAAAAGGCCACTGATATAAAAGATCAGGCCAGAGGAAGAATTCCTATGTAAATATTGGTTTTAATACAGAAAACTCAATTTCTGAGTTTGTGTTTTGAGTGTATATTGTGTGCAAGTGAAATTGACAGGAACAAGGGAAATTCTGTCATTATATATTCAAGTTACATTTTTAAGAGATTTGTGTGGTTTGAGGGTGAAGGTTCATTTATAGAATTCTGTGTGATTGATAAAATTAGCATCGATCATAGAATGGATTGATGCCTTTAAAGAAATTTCCATGGACCTCTAAATTGAGGTATAAAATTTTCCTGAATGTATTTTGCAATTGGAGCTGACTTCATATAAAGTATTTCATGGAGAAATTACACATTCTGTTGTGTAATAAATAGTGAAGTGAGATTTGCATATATGTCACACATGGTTTAATGTATCATTGGTTATGACTGCCAATTTGGGGTTTCTATCGTAATGGAAAACGATGGATATAGAACTGTTGAAAAACCAAGATTTTCAAATTCTAAATTGCGTTATGGTGGAGACAATCTGCGTGAACCAAGGAAAATAAGTGATTGTAGAGAATTCATTTGCGGTTGAAATTTAAGAGAGGAATAGAAGACAAAACAAGGAAAAGCAGCGGAAATCCGTGGTAAAACGTGATTAAAACAAAATATTGTAGACAAGCAGTTTTCGAGAAACCACTTATTGTTTTCGCACTGATTATGGCATGCGAGTGGTTTTATTCAATTCGAACGCGATCAAATAAGAACGCGACACGTCACGGGCGTGAAACCACCAGTTTCACGTGACTTTTGAGCGATAAGTCGCCGGGTTAAAATGAATGCGATAACCGTTCGATCATCAACATCAGATATCTGATGGCGTTCGCATCATAATCTGCGCAGAGGTTAATGAAGGTGTGGATCAATGGTGGAAACATTAAGTTGGAGTGCGATGAATTATCAACCATAAGATTTGATGAATGGTGGAAAGGTGAGTTGGAAATGCTGTGGGACCCGGACATAATGTTATGTTGGCAATTGATATTATACCAAGGCAAGAACTTTATTAAGTGGAGGTTATATAATGTAATTGACGGAATAAGTGGATTGGTATGCTGTGCGCCTGAAGATTTGCTTTGGGTTTTTAACCAAATTCAACAGTGTGATTAAGTGAAATTTTATTTCCGCTTCAAAGGTACATAAAGGGCTTAAACTTTGATTAAGGCTCGAGAATGGTATTAAGAGGAAATGCTTCCGCTTATGAAGGTTACCCCTGACTGGGATTATATTTTGGGTTTTAATGCAAAGTCGAATATTGATTCGATAATTTCATGAAGTGGGTTTTATTATATGGCTTTAACCATTGATTGAAAAGGTAAGCTTCCACATTAGAGTTTGCCCCAGTTTGAGAATTATTTGGGTTTATGCATGAACCATGCATTTTTATATGGAGAATGTGGGTTTTTGCTGCTGTGGCAGCATCAGTGGGTGAGGATGATAAGCAAGGGGTTGCATGACCACTTGCAGATATATGTTATGGGCCAATAAGAAGCTCGATTATGCTGGTTTCTCTTGGGTGAGTTTGGTTACTAACCAAAGGCTCCCATTTCTTTGATCCATGCCTTGAAAAACACTCATGTAATGAAGAAGGAGGCATGGTTGCGCTGGCTGCTCTTGGGTGAGTATGGTTACCACCCAATAGCTCATATTTTATTGACTCATGCCTTATGTATCAATGATAGTATGTAGAAAAGAAAGGCATGTTCATTTTGGTTGTCCGTAAGAGATTTTGGCCATCACATGATATCTCCAATGTCTATGTGCTTTGTATTGTGTAAAACTTGGCATGGTACTCTCATGATGTGTATTGATGGTGTTTTCTTGTATTGGGCTGATGTGACATTCCACATGTCTATCAGTATGTTTTTACTCCATGATGCACATGAGGAGGTAAAAAGGCAACAAGATCTCTTCTTGCTTTGGTTGCTTTTAGGGGAGTTTGGCTTGTCCATCTTGCATGGTGGACATGGAGGATAACAGCAAGAGGCCCTACTCTGGTTGTTACTATTGGGAGAATATGGTTTGACATATTTGTCTACCCATGTGTCTCTATTTCTTCTTTTGCATAATGTTGGAATGATGCCTAGATCCAACAAGGCCAACAGGGCTAAGGATGAGAGTATGTCAATGCTCAATCTACTTCATAAAGCATGGGATGAAGAGGTGTTTTGTGAGATGGAAATTTTCCTTTGTGGAAATAACCACTTTATGTTATGTATCTCATGTATTGATGATGATGTTGGGCAGCTCATGGTTGTCACTTGGAACTTCTTGGATAAAGAAGGACATCTAACTACACAGTTGGAGGTCATTCTATGCATTCTTGGGAGACAATTTTGGAACCAAACATGCATAACACATTGTAGAACATAGAGGAGGATTTCCTTATGTGGATTCCATTTGGAGGGAAATAGATGGCGTTGCATATAATTTTGCACTTGCTTGAGGAAAAGAAACATTTTTTAGGGAGGACTGTAATATTCTCAAATTTTCACAAGATAATTGGAATATTAGAGTTCTTAATTTTCTTATTTAATTAAGAAAATAAAAGGGTGGAGGGACCCATAATCCTCAAAGTTGAATAAGATCCACTTCTTATGTGTGAATGTGTATTAATTAAACATAGATCTTCATAATGGAGTAGTGGAGCAACTACTAATGTGAAAGGAGTGGAGATCATGTATCATTAATGAGATAGATCATAGAGGTTGAAGAATTAAATTGAGATCATGGAGGGAATATAATGTAAGATCATAGAGAATTCATGATGAACTGATGGAGGAAGTAGTGCATTTAATGCACATTATGGAGAGGGTGCACATTGCATGTAGACATGATGGAGGACTTGGAGAGACAACACAGTCAAACATGGAGGATTATGTCCACATGAACAATGCCATTTAGAGGTGGGCTAGGGCTTGGGAAGGCTCACTTTGTATATAAAGAAGATGAAGGAAAAATTGGAGGCAAGCTTCAATTTATGATCTGATGATCTATTTAGATCTAGATTTATCAGGTGACATTTCCATGCACTCTTATGCTGTTTAGCTAAGTTTGCAGTGTTGCTTAGCACAAGGTGTTCCTGAGCGGGAATCCCACCCTTACCCAAGAGGGACTTGTGTGCCTACTCTGGGAAGGTTATTCTAAGCTGCCATTCATCATCAGGCATTGGCGCCACACTATTTCCACTCTTTTCAGAACACATACCTTCAGGAATTACGCAATTTTTGAAGATCAGTTTGGGAGGAAGAGGTTGTCTCCAGTATTTCAGCTGGAGAACCAGTGAAGGATTATTCCTATCACCTTGGAATTCAATATCAGCAATCCCAGGGCCTCATTTCAGATCTGGAATTAGGAAAAAATTTATTGAACTCCTATCAACAACAGTCCCATCAAGGATTGCGCAATCCATCATTGTAGATCCAGAGGAGGAAGGAAGTTGCTAGCATTTTAGCTAGTATTCTTGTGAGGTATCATCCCCTCACCTTTCCATCACCATTCCCATCAGCTTGGAGCTTATATTTATGCATTTACATTAGGCTTGAGTCTCTCCCTCTTGTACATCACAGTTTCTTTAGTAGCTGCATATTCAGTTGCTGCATTTTGAGGAGGAGGAAGAAGAGACAAGATATCAAGCTTCTAGCTTGGAGATATGAAGGAGGGATCATCCCTCAAAGCTTATATCTGTTTGTATAACATATTTCAGCCATATTTGGATTATATCTAGCTTCATATCTACATAACCCAACAGTCAAAGGATCAAAACCTAGGAGGGTGATTTTCCAAACTCATAGATCTAGAAAATCATTTCTATGTTATCTTGGGTTTCCATCACATTGGCCAGATCTTGAATCTTGGCATCATCAGAGCTCCTGAGCTCCATGTATCTACATTTCCCTTTCATCCAGTAGTCACATGCTCATTAGCTGCTGAAGGGACATGGCAATATTACTTCCTGCAGCTCTCCAGTTACGTAGTGCTTGTTGTAGCATGCTTGTAGGGTCATTCTAGGCCATCTCCTTGGCTAGATTACCTTATATTTTGTACACTGTTGTAAATGTAATCCATATTCACATAATAAAATGGCTCAACTTCTCTATACATTCTATTGTTGTATTTATATTAATTGTTTACTTTTCTGCAATTCTTATATTGTGTTTTAGTATTACTGCATTCTCCCTTTTGGGATATTACACGATTCCATCATTGATTAAATATATGTACTATATATCATTTGTAGATGACTTCTTAAGGAAAACATGGATTTATTTCCTCAGGAAAAAATATGAATTCTTTGAAAAATTTAAATAGTTTATGGATCTCGTATAAAATAAGACAAATAAGAAAATTAAGGTACTAAGGAAAAATAATGGTGGATAATTCTACAAGAATTGTTTGAGGAATTATGTAAAATTTGTGGTAGAGTAATGCAGAAGACTACTCCATACACACCTCAACATAATGGATTTGTAGAAAGGATGAACAAAACATCAATGAAAAAAGTAAGGAATGCTCTTATAGGTGTTGATTTAAGGTAATAATTATGGGCAGATGTAGTGGATACTACATGTTACCTAGTAAATCGATGAGCCTCATCAACATTGGATGGCAGGACTCTACACGAGGTATGGATTGGTAAGAAACCATCTCTCAAGCATCTCAAGGTAGTTGGATGTGATGCTTATGTACACATTCCACAGGAAAATATGAGCAAACAAGATTAAAAAGCTAAAAAGTGTATCTTCATTGGATAAAAATATTATCAAGTATGTTATAAGTTATGGACCCAATAAACTAAGAATGTTGTATATAGTCAAAATGTGGTATCTGGAGAAAACAAATATATTTTCAAACAAGAAGTCCTACCAAGGGAGAAATAACCATAGAAGATAGAGATTTAAGTTAATTCTAAGGAATAAGACTCTATAGGAGAACATGAATATGAATAAGAAGAACCACATAGTCCAATGTTGAGAAGGCAACCAAAAAGGCATACTCCACCTTATTTCCATTCAAATTTTAGAGTATTTATTATTGATGATGATCCTATAACCGTTAAAGAGGCAATGGATTTAGAGGATTGAAAACTCTGGAAAAAAGGCCATGTTTAAAAAGACAACAACCTTTAAAAAGAATGATGCTTGGGATTTAGTGGAGTTATTAGTTGGAAGAAAGCCCATTTACAAAAGATGGGTGTTTATGAATAAATTGAATGTAGACGGAAAAGTGGAGAAATACAAAGCTCCCTTAGTAGCAAAATATTGTTTCCATGTGGATGGGATTGAATTTTGTGATATTTTTTCTCTTGTTTCTAGGTTAAATTCTATTAGATTTATTTTATTTATTATCGTTTCTTTTGATTTTAAAGTAGAATAGATGAACATAAAGACAACATTTCTACATGGGGATATGGAAGAAGAAATATACTTGAAGTAGTCAGAAGGCTTTTTAGTGAATGGAAATAAAGGTTTGGCATGCAAGATAAAAAGTCATGGTATGGATTAAAGCAATCACCAATAATGTGGTATCAAATTTTTGATACTTCTATATTGGTACTTGGCATCAAAAGGAGAAAAATGGATCATGGTATGTATTCCAAATTAGTTGGTGAAGATCTTTTTAATTGGCCTTGCATGTGGATGATATGTTTATAATTCGAAAAAATAAAGAAATCATACAAGATTTGAAAATTTGATTGTTCTCTAAATTTGACATGGACGATCTTGGTGCTACAAAGTTCATTTTTGGCATGGAAATTAAATTAGATCATGAAAATAGAAAACACTGGTTAAATATGAGGAAGCATGTTGAAACAACATTGTAGAGTTTTAATATGCAAAAATTTAAATCTATAAAGAACCTGTTGATGGTGTTGGACCGACCAACATTTAGGGGATCTCCCCAATATGAAGTCCCAACTAGACCTCACACCATTTGGAGTAGGAGTACCAGCAGTGGGGTGTTTAATTATATGCCTTGGATTGAAAAACATAAAGAGTAGTGTATGGTGTATTTAGTTAAAGAAAGTGTTTGACCCTGCAGAAAGTCAATATGATGCATGAGTGGTTCTAACAAAAAAGGGGAAAGGAAGTGTGCCCTTGGAAGCCTGTAATAATATACAACTTGAAAGGAACACACGAGCTGAAAATATGTCACACAAACTAACAAGTGAAATAGTCCACAAGCTAAAGGTGATGGATTAAAACATGAGAACGCATTCAAATAGATTCGTACGAATGCAAACAATATAGTTCATAAGCATATGCTTAAGTTAAACATCATACATTGAAAACATAACAATAATATTCCAACTACATTTACAATATATGCATGAAGACGCGTCGGCTCTGATTATATTATAAGTGAAAGTTCCATTCATACATAAAACATGACAAACCACTTGCCCCAATAGTGGAACATGAAGTCAAAAAAACCCGCTCCTCCCAAAGAAGTATACTCCCTCTATGCTACGGAGAAGCCAAGGTTGACACAAAACTCCCAAACCTTTTCTAAGCCTAAGTCTAGCCAAAAGCTTGGCTCCCAAAAACCTTATAAACGAGTTATAAGGATGTATTTATAACAAGGGGGGTGACTCATGGCATGCCCCCTTTGTGACTCTTGGAATCCCCTCATGACTCCTCACACTACATATGCCTCTTCACATTCCATCATGGACACATGGAATTTCAATCATATAATAATTACAAATAATATTACAATTTCCACTTGTACCCATATAAGACAAAATAGGGTAGAGACAACTTGACAACCCAAAAAGACACAATTTTATGATGTTGGCATTGGGTTGAAATCAAGTCGGGCATATTGGACTTGGTGTCTCTCGGTCACGTACTCATACCAAGCTTGGTACTGTGTGATGGTATCCCCAAACCGCAAGATAATTTTAGGCTGGGAGCAGACACGTACCTCCAATGCCTCTCGGTACAATTTATTGGAATAAGTCTTCACTTCTTCAATCAGTTACAATATTGTCTTGATATGAACCGAGCCATCAATGCAGGTATGAAAAGTCTGTCTGTTGATCTCTATGTCCTCCTAGGTGGCCATCTTCTCCAGCTGCTTCATGTACTGGTCAATATCCTGTCGGACTTGTTTTTTGTGTTTAGCCTTGGTGAGTGTAGCGATTGATGGGATCCAATGGGTTCTCACCATGAAATCCAAGCTGCTATATATCTGTCCACATGTGTCCTGAATGCTTTCGATGGATGAGGTGAGTTGCTTGTTGTATTAAAATCCAAACTTTGGCTTTCTCTAACTCTGCTTGCAACTTCATCTTCTTTACCAATGTAAGCGACGTGACCTTGTATCGCATTGGCTACTCATGCACGACAATGATGGAAGTATATATATTTACAAGGATCTTGACAAACTCTCTCCTCTACCATAGAAATTCATTCAGGTGGAAAATTGCCTTATGGATAGTTACCAACTACTCATAAATATCCCACACAATCTCTCCAGGTGCAGATACTTCAACGAGTATCGGTGATATTATGTCCTCACGGTAGACCTGCATGGACAGTGCAATTTGTGTTGTTGCATGGAGTTGTTCATTCTCTTATCGAAGTGCTTGTATGTTCTGCGCTAACTGCTTATTATCGGAAACCAAGCATAGGGTGTTAGATCTGGGTTCTCCCGTGAAAGCCCAGCTGGTGTCGACAATGGAATTTGGATTCCTGTTGGTGTCTCCCATGATCACCATTTCTTTCATGAATGCAGGTGATGTATGATCATTTGGGAAGTGCTTTTTTCCTGCTTGTACAATATTCTTCTACAGCTCATCAAATGAAATATTGTACATGTCCATGACTAGATCATCATAAAAGGGAACTACCTCCCCTTCCTCACTCGGTGCTTGCTCTGTAGCTGGAGGTGGTGGAGTTTGAATGATGGCCTGAGGTGTGTCAGGCATCAGGTCCACATATTTATTTAGAAGCTCCAGCCCCACTTCCATGTCCTTTAGTTCAATCAACTGTTCAAGCTCTTGAGAAAACTCTTGTTCCTGCATCTGTTCACTCACTCCTTTTGTTGTCAGCTGATCTTGTACCTGTTATTCAAACTGTATTGGTTTCGTCTCTTCTGTCGTGGCATCTTTCCTTTCTTCTTCTTCTTTATTTTATCTCTCTGTTACACAGAAATTTGTCACTGTCCCTGTACTACCCGTTCCTTGATCCTGGAGGACCCATACAATGACCCTTGTGTACTTTCCAAGCATGAAATACATACCTCTAAACTACACTTTGTCTACTAATTCATCTCCTTTTACAACTTTTCTAAAATATCTCTATAAAAAACTAGTTTTCAAGGTCGCCGCTTCGTATAAGTTTCTGACCCATGCTGATAGCAGATATTTGCACTGAGACACACACTGATCGGTGCTTTGTCTTAATGTCTGACCCGCATTGATCCTCTTTTTGAAATTTAAAAAAAATAGAAATGAATTTTCCACAACTAGAAGCTTTGCAAAGCAGAGAGCTGGAAGTTTGTTTTGAGGATATGGCCGGGGAATTACCCTTTGGGCTTCTTGTTCCCATAAAATAGGAACTAATCCAAAGGATAAGCTTCTTTTCAATTATTTGAGGGCCCATATCCTCCTCCTCCATTGTTATATAAGGAGACCTCCTTCACCTCTACTGTTTTAGTTAGCTAGTTAGACGCAACAATCATAGAGAGAAAAAACAATTATAGCTTCGGGAGAATAGATCAGAGTGTGATTGCTTTTGTGTGTTAGGAACATAGTGAGATCTTGGACCTTTATATATGAGGGTATTTCAAACGTGCTTGGATACAAACCTGCTGAAGGAAAGCCTCAACATCAGGGCTTGGTTGTAAAATCCCCTTGTCTTTATCATAATAAAATGCAACTAATGTTTATCTTCGACTCTTGTTTACATTTATAATGATATTTATAGCATTCCTTGATTATTTAGATAGGTTGTAATTATTTTATGTTTTTCGTGATTTTACGCTTGTCATGGTGTCTTGACTGTCTGTATAGGTAATCGAACGCTGGTAGCAGCGTATATTGATCTTGAGAAGAATGACAAATCAAGAATCTTCGATGGAAGGTGACAACATAGCATTAGAACAAGGTAGGTCATCTTCTTTGCTCTGAATTTCATTTACAATATAGGAAGGTAGATGTTAGTATGTTCCTGTAGTTGCTAGACCCACCCTAGGGCTAGAGGGATCGCATTTGTCCACAGAGGGAATTTTCCTGCTCAACAAATTAGCGACTCCACTGGGGAGTTTCCTTTGTGTTTGTCACTCTTTGAGGTCTTGGTCATTCTATGAGTTTAATTGAACAACCATTTCCCTGTATGTTCCTATTTTTTTCATCAATTACAATATTTTAGTTTTGGCTTGAAGTGGTGAGTCTGGTCTTGGTTAGGAGAAATTCTTTGTTTTTTTTCTTTTTCAGAAATTAGCACTTTATTTGTCTGACAGTCGTGCCGATTAGGCCAATCAGCGCTAGTTTTCAGTTATACAGTCACACCAATCGGGATTTTAGCGCTAGTTTCAGCCCCAAAATTTGCGCCCATTCCTGTGTGTGTGAAAAATTAAGGTTTTTTCCCTAAATCTTTCACCAGTGTGTCTATCATTTCCGGTCCTTTTCTCTGTATGATTTACATTTTCTCCCCTTCACTCAAGTTGGTTTGATTGGCTCGTTGGCTTGGTTTTTTGTTTTTTTCTTTGTTCTTTCTGTTGGGATGTGCATCCTAACACTCTAGGTTTTTCTAGGATTATGCATCAATTTCCTGGTTGCATGCTTCGCAGGACATCACGTTGCTGATTGAGTCAGTCTCCTTGCTTCGTGAGCTATCTCTAGTTGACTGCCTTTTTCTTTTTGGTTGATTGAGTGATCAAGTATCAAGCATCTATCTGAGTTCATTTGGTCCTCTTGTTCACTTCTGAGCATATATTACATTTCTCATTATTAAGTTGAAAAGTCTTCTTTGTATGGTTGATTTATGTAAAAGGGAATGAATGCCTTGTTTTGAGCTCACACTTTGGAAGTCTTCTTTGTTCTTAAACTCATATGTCTTGTTGGCTTGAGGAATCCTGACCCAGGTTCAGAGGTTAAGGTTTGCCAACAGACCCCTATACTACTAGTCCTTTCAGTAATGACCTACTTGCACAGGCCAAGATCTCACCCGAAGTAGTATGGGAGGGTGTTGGAACTGGGTTTTTGCACCCTGGGAGAGAGTAGGTAATTTAAGGAATATCTGTGTGAAGCTTAGTAGGTTTGCACAGAATGAGTCTATTCGCAGCTCTTTTAGCAGTATAATCAACACATAACCATAGAAAATATATTATTACTAACAGATCTAATCAATATAATTAAATCCACGTGCGCATTAGAAAATACCATCACAGAACATTATAATCGCAACCAATTTCAGATCACAGATACATTCACAGCTTCAATAAATATCACAGATGCGCTTCACAGTAAACACAATCAACCCAGATAGCACAAAGGTACTTCAAATATATTTCGCATTCATTAGCATCAAAAATCCACTTACAACCCAAACACAACATGTGCACACAGCCTAGCGGGGTCCTCACACAACAAGACTAAGGATCTCCGTGCACACAACCAACAAGAGTCCTTACCCAACAAAACCTAGACAGATCTTAAAAATTCACACGTAGCATCAATCTTCTTTCTTCCTTAATTACTAGACCCAACTTTCTATCTATTTATAATATCGTAGCCTTCGCTATCCTATGGTCCACAAACCGTGGTTTGCGGACCCTAGAGCTAGCCTTTAACCCATTACAAAACATTAGGGGCTTTGACCCACCCCAAAACCCCTATGCAGGACCAAATATTAAAAAATTATACAAAAACCAAGGTTAGGGAACCCTGTTCCAATATGTCTTGTAGAATTTTGAGGAATTTCGTTACAAAGTGTTCAAAACAAGATTGTATTCTTAGTGTTTGGTGGCATCATTTTTGCATTAAGAAAATTTCCGTTCTTTAGTTTTCGTATCAAATTTTGCTTTTCATTAAAATTAATTAGATCAAGTTGCATTGAAAATTCATAATTGAACTTAGATTACATTTTTTAATGATTGAAAAATAAAATTCACTTTGAGTGCATTCTTATTCTTTCAAAAGGAAAAGGAAATTGAGCATAGATTACAATTGCATAGTTTTAAAAAAGAGAATTTTGCATAGATTACATTGCATAATTCACATCTTTAAATGTTTTAGATTATTTTTGGCTAGTGAAAGTCATCTAGTTAGGAAAAAGTTTCATTTGCAATATTACTGTTTTTGAGACTCTTCCCTTGACTAGATAATATTCATTGAATTGAAAGAGTTATTTTCACATATAGCTGCATATAGAAGTTCTCTGATGACAACGTTAGGGCCTTGGAATTGAAACCTGTTAGTATCCCGTGATTTGGCTGATTGGCAAGCCAAATGACAGTGTAACATCAAACCAATATTTGGAGCCCAAGGACCTAGCCTTCCTGGACTCAGAGAGGGCTCTCTCTATTTGTGTAAGGGATATCTGTGTGTTTTCTTATTGTGTTCTGATTTTAGGCTAGTTATGAAGTAGGTTTTTGGTTTTGGTTTTTAGGTTGTGAGGGATGAACTGATCAAAGACATAAGATAGGCGGAAAGATGTCAGATCAAATAGGCTATGGGGTTGAAAAGTTCAAGAAAGCTTTTAGATGGTGATACAAGGTTGTTGAAGGGCCGATTTTATTCGAGGTAAAATGGATCTTTGGGAAAAATGGAGTAAGATGGACATCAAGTTTGTGAATAAAAAATGATTTCAAGCACAAATAGTTTAATAGCTAACATAAACATGGTAGGGCAAACCATTAATCATGAGAAATGTAACTTTAAGCTAATCAATGCATAGAAATAAACATTCAAGCCATGCATAGAGATATATAACTCAATAACTTTAGGAAATGGCTATCAGACTTTGGGGAAATACATTTAAGATAGACAAACAACTCAAATCACTATGTCAGAACGCCTAGACACAATACTTCAAGCTATTGGGCACTTTGAAAACAAGATTGCATAGTCTTAGGCAAAGGGCAAGATCAGAACAAGACCTCCTTGGTTCAACAAATGACAATCTAATCAATCAAAGAGAAGTTTCATAGATGGAGCTATGGCTAGCCATGAGTAAGCAGGGCATACCGTAAATCATACTTAGCATGCATAAAACTATGAATGAAACAAGCAAACAATATTCTTAAGTTATTAAAGAGCAATCAAGAATTCTTTAATGTGACTAAGAATGAAGAAAACATGGAAGCTATGAAGAAACAGGAAATTTGAGGCGCCTCCAAGGGAATGTCTCAAATTTGTTCTCTACTATCCTATAGAAAGAAAGAACATGGATTTATGAATGAAAACTAAGAAACAAAATAGAGATAGAGACACTATACCATTCTACCAAGTCATGGAATCCAACAACAATCCTCTTTCATCATCCAAGAACATCCAAGAAACTATCCAAAAGCATGAGACAAGTATTTCTTCCAAAGCTTATATGACCATATATTGCTTCTATTCATCAATTTCAGCCTTCTATTACAATGAATCCTCTTGGAATATATAGGCCAAAGAGGAGGAAAACCAACCAAGGCAACTAGCTAGCCATTGGTTCAAAATAAATATCTAAACTTGTCCTTGAGGCTTTGCAAAGCCCAAGGCACAAAAATATCCAAAAAAATATCTTAAAATGATAAAAAAGGGAATAAATTTGACTTTTTATGACTGAAAATGTCCCAAAATAGCTTAACGCACATTTTGAAAGGCTACTTCAAAAATCTTCCTTTTTTGGTCAAAAAGCACTAACGGCGCATCAACAGAAAATTGCCTGTCTTTCGGATGACTTTTGAGGGTCTTCCCGATGTCAAAACGAGGCTCGTGATGGCTTGTTGGAAATATATAGATGTCTACTTTCTAGAATAACTTGAAATTTCTCAAACTGATGCCTAAAAGTCTGTCAAATACTGGACTGAGTGGAAAAACCAAAAAAATAGGCCTTGCTGATATGTGGGCAGAATGTCGAAAAAGTGGGTGTTTTTTGCATCTTTGGGGGATCAAAACAACTTCAAATGCTATGAAAATTTCTGAGTAGATGCTCCTAAATTTATGTTACCACTCTCAAGAGTTGAGGATGCTCCAAACCAAAATGGCGGTGCCCATGATTTTATGCAAGTAGGCACAAAAATGTCAAAAAACAAGAACATGTCAAAATTTGTTCAATTTTGGTGAGCAAGTCCCTCAAGGCTTTTTAGAAACATTTCTAGAAGCTCAGGCCAAAATTCCAAGCCTAGAGGTGTCTTTCTCCTTTTTTCTCACAGGGCGCCCTCTTTGGGCAGTTTTGAGCTTTTCTTGGTTTTCTTCTTTGTTGTTTTGCATTCTAGCTTTGGTGAAGAAGTCATGGCCCCTTGCCTAGGAGAGGCAGCTAGCACATGCTTGGGAGAATGCCCTTCGTGATCCATGTTTTGTATTTGCCTGCCCTCATCAGTGCTTGCTTGAGGGTTGACTTGTTTGCCTTTGTCACTACTTTCTTCATGACTGTCATGCTCTTTCCCTTCACTGTTTTGTGCTTCATCACCCTCATGCTTATTGCTGTGTTGGCTGCCATAATGTTCCTTTTCATCACTGCCTTACTGCCCATCACTTTGCTCTTCATTATCACTACTATGTTTAGACTCTTTTCCTTGTTCCTCATCGTCACTAAAATCATCTCTTCAGTATTGTTTTTGAGCCAAGAGGCCATTAACAAGACATGTTTGTGGTTTATTGGTGAAGAAAGAAAATCTTGTTTTGATAAGAACACCCTTCTCTTCAATCAGTACCCTTTTGCTATTCACTGTTTCCTTACAAAGGTAGACAAAAACACCCTCAACTGACTTTGCAAAATATCTCACCACACTCTGTTTTATGGGATAATGGAGGCAGCACTAGTTTGCTATTTCACCACACAGAGAGGACTTTTGAAAGTGATAAAGCATTCATACATGATCACTGTTGTTAAATTAGGCTCATTGTTTTACCTTTCAAACACTGTGTTTTCCTTTCAAGGATTGTTTCCACCTTATAACACTGTTTGTCACTTTAGAATTTTGCTGACAGAGGTTAGTTTTGTCCTACCACCGTTAGGACACCTTCAACCATTTGAAAACCTATAACACTGTGTTTTATTTGAGTCACTAGCATATGTTTGATTACTTTGTTTTGAAAACAATTTAGGCCTTTTGAAAACAATATAAACACTCCACTAGCTTCCCATGGTAACAATCTTTGTCAATATCGTAGCAACCACCTTGCTTTATACCAAGACCTTCTCTATTCAATCGTTTTTTAGTTTTTCAAAACTCGGCATCAATCACCCTTTTAGAAAATCGAACACACCAAGGAGGCAAATAAAAATACCTCAAATATGGTTTGTGGCCCTTGCTTGAAGAGTTGAGCAGCTTCAAGACCCTTTTGGATGCGTTTTGATTGTTAAAACATGCGCGTCACGTTCAAAAGGATAAGCATCGTGCAACAACAGGGGTGTTGGGTTGGCCTTCGGGCAGTTGTGACCGGCGCCTATAGGCGCGCCACGCAGCAATACAAAGCCTTTGTAAATTTACTCCTGAACGTGCCTCGCGTTTTCCAGGCACGCCGCGCGGGCTAAAAAGCCTGAACCTCTGCAAATTTTGCTTGAAAACTCTCTTTTGTCCAGTGAGAAGCTAGGAGGAGGTGTTGTTTGCGTTTTGAAAATTGCAAATGGGCTTGCAACGGTCCTTTTAACCTCTTGAAGTCGAAAAATTCGATTACCCTTGAGGTTGATTTGTGAGGGTTTTGAAGGTCCCTTTGAAAAGATTTCTCGGTCATAACTACACATAAAGCAAATGTCCTTTTTTTTAAAGCATAACCGAGACTCATTTTGCTCAAATAAATGACACAATGGCAAGAACAACTTCTTTTACAGGCATGACTTCTTTTTGAAGTAAAGAAGCCTTTTTAAGAGTAAAAAACTTTCCATTGTTTCTCATTAAGGAATGAAACTTTGTTTCCTTTGTTGATATCTGTATTGTAGAAGAAAACTCTGCTCCGAGCCATGTGAATGACTGTAGATGTGCCTTTTGAATGATACTGCTTTTTGACTGGGAAAAAAACTTAGCTACATTTTCCTGGGTTTGACAAACATATGCTCATAAAAAATAAGATCCTCTAAAGGCTTCTCCTGCACTTATATGCAACAGCTAAGTATCTTCATATGTCTCAAAGTCCTTTGTTTGTGATAGCATCATGTTTCATTTCTTCTAGTATTGCTCTTGAAATTAAAACACTTTCCATATCATTTTTTCCACCTCCTGTCTCTGTGTTGTTCATTTGCAAAGTCCCCTTGAGAAAACAAAGCTTAGGTTACCTCTTTGTCACTTTTTACAAGTTTTGAAAAAGATCTTTATGAATAGGAAGAGAAAAACCTTAATGAATATCAACACCACTCTTGGGCCTCTATTAAACCCAGCTGATTTCAACTTCTTTCAACTCTGTTTTGTTAAAGGAACAATGACTAAATGTCATGCTTGTTTATCAAGGGGATGGATCTTTGGAAACCCTTAAGGAAAATACATACCTCAGCAATGTTTGTTAATTTTGGCTCCAGACTGCTTTTGAAAGAAATCTCTGATAGGAGATAAGTCAGCTTCTTTGATCATTATAGTACTCATGCTTTTTCTCTTTGTTTTTAACACCATTTCTCTATCCATAAGCTTTAATTTTCTCCCACTGCTCTTAAAATTTGCCTTTTAGTTAGTGAAAAACCTTGAAATAAGACTCTGTCCCTGGCCTTCTGCTTATAGATGAAGGATGCCTTTATCACAGTGCCAAACCCTCTGCTTGTAAAATGAAGGAGGTTTTCTCAGTCTTTCAACCCTCTGCTCATGTATGGAGGAGGTTTTATCAGTGATGCCATTTCATTAGTTTTTAAAACAATGGTATCTTTCCTTTCACTGCCTATTCATACTTGAGCAAATGAAGATGACAAACTATCAATAATTCATGATGGGCATTTCTCTGAGACATGTAATTCTGCTTTCCAAATACCTTTGCGCCTCTTTAGACATCACAAGCAATTTGGCTAGTATCTGCAAAGCATTTATTGTCATTCATAATTGACTAACCTTTGACTGTGATTGCAGGAGCTTAATGAAATAACTTTATGCTTTGTGGCTGCATCCCAGGCTCAAAATTATATGAGTGTTATAGCATCATTTCTCACTTTGACATGATTCATGATTGCTTTATGGCTTTTTGGGCACCCATTCCTACAGACTTGGACAAATTCACTTAAAAACAGTGTAAAATCCCTCATACGCGACTATGCCCATACTTTTCCGCGTGTATACGCGAGTTCAGCTAGACTTTTCCGCGTATGCCATTAAAATGATTAAAAATATATAAAAAATCCCTAATTTCGCGCTGGGTTGATGGTTACTCAGGTAGTTCAACCACCCCAGCCCGTGGCCAACTGTTTCCAACTGCTGAAACTACTTGGAGGGACTATAAAAGCCCTCATGTGTATGGCCTAAGGGAGAGAGAGAATTATTGATATTATACTCTGTTGGTATTCCCTATCCAAGTCTGATTCCCCGTGCCTCCTGCACTTTCCCAGTTCATTGTAGGAAACCCTTGTTTCCTTGAGATACACATCCCCTTATATGTTATCTCGTATGCACCAGTTTGGAAGGAGTCTTAGCGAGGCAAGGGCTGGACGGATCCGGACGACGGTCTGCGAAGGCCTTGGAAGGATCAAGTGATCTCTCCTCTTGATTACTTTTGTACGTACTATTTATAATACAGAAGTATCATGCTGTTCCCGAAATAAACGTGTTAGTGTATGCTTTAATGTATGAAGAATATTTGTTATACAAGCATTCATTATGATTTATTTAATGTTTTATATGAATCTCACTAACATATAGAGTATAAATATGTTGTACAAATTGTCCTTTGTGCTGGTTTCTTCTTGTATTTCAGGTTAAGGAGGAAGGACGGTTGCAGGGAGTTTGGACTCCACGTGGATCTACTTCAAACATAGGACCAACGGGTAAATCTCTCATTCTGCTCTATTTAGTTTTTATGAACGTGCATGATTGTGTGAGTCTCTGTTAAGTAGTACGCCCCTGCTCTGTGGAGGTTGAATCCCAACCAACCTCTAGGGTGTTAATTCCCCGAAACAGAACTGGCGACTCCGCTGGGGATCACATTCTTGTGATTCTCCTGTTGGGTTGTTTCAGCTGTTTGGTAGGTTGCCAACAGTTTTATTTGTCTTTTACAGTCCAGTTTGCTTTCTTGCAGTCAGTCTGAAGTCTTGGTGTCTTTCCCAGGCTTGTTTTTTTTGTTTTTCATTATCTTTCTTTGTATACGCTCTTTTTTCTGCACACAGTCGCGTATACACGCGAGTTTGTCTAAAGGGACCCGCGTATACGCGAGTTTCCCTTAACACAGACGCGTATACACGCTGGTTGCATAACTGCAAGGTCGCGTATACCTAGGCAGATTTTGAATTTTTAGGATCCTGGTGTTTTTGGTCCTTTCTGGCTGTGGAGGCCTGTGTCTGCAGAGTCTCTGTACTTACTGGAGTGTGAAGGAAGTGGTTTCAAGTCTTGTTTCTCTTTCGTTTGTTCGAAAACTAATCTTTTTGGCAGAGTGTTCTTGTTGGTGCTGGCACTCCTGGATTGAGTTCCAAGATTGCTTTCTGAGCATTCTTGGCTGTTCTGCTTTATCAGAACAGAGAGCTTCTGCTCACTAACTCGCTCCTATCTTTGTATTGTGCTTTGCATTGCGTTTTTTGCTTTGTTTTCGATTGGTTTTCTTGAGTTTCATAGGCTAGGGTTTTGTTACAATTTTCAAAGAACTTTTCTTGCTTCTTTGGAGTCTTTTGTTGCGGCAAGTTTGCACTATTCGTCTAGGTTGCTTGGCTGAGTTTTTGGTCTTCCGTTGCTCTTATTGATCTTGCTATCATTAGCTTTATAAGGTTTGGGAGCATAGTTGAAGTTTGTGCTTGAAATTCGGTCTCGTTTTGGCTTGAATTGGGATAGTTGTGCTTGGTCTTTTTGAGCTCTTGTTTTATAAAACTAAAAAGCCCAAAAAACATTCGTTTTGCTTTTTGTTTTTTGCATTTCAAAAACTCAAAAAACATTTGGTCTTGTTTTCGTTTTTGTTGTTGCGTTTTTCATTTTCGTTTGGCCATATCTTTTGGAGCTTTAGTGAAGTTTCTTGCTTCTAGTTTTTGGTTTGATTTTGAGGAGAAGTGGTCATTTGATTCCTTTTTCTTGTTGTCAAGTGTTTTTGTTGTCTTATACTAAGAGTTCTTGTTTTCTTCTTTGTCATATCCTTGTGACTTAATACAACAGCCCTTAAAATAAGCGATTTAATCTAAAATCAACTAGCGAGGATTTCCTAAGTGTCAATCACCAACTAGCTAGGTTGTAGGGCCTTGGAATAGGTGAGTGGAGAGTTAACTCTCCAAGGCCGCTCAAACAAACATAGAAGTTGATTAATTGAGCGAAATCCAACTCCGTGAGGTGGTGGGAAAGCTCTCATCGAGAGTCAGCGCGAGGGGAAGTGAAAGGGTTAGAAGAGCAGGGTTAAGAAGAGGGATACCCCCCCTCCGATTAGCTGAATCTGACCTCAAGACCGTTCCGCCCAGCTTCTGATACGGATTGGTGTCCATAGTTGTTGTTCCTAGGTTCCACACAGGTGACTGCGGGGGGGAATACCGTGGTACCTGAGGCAGACGTCGCATCACTTTCAGCAGTACTTCTGGGGGGTGCCCTTGCGAAGCTTGGGTGCTTGAGCCGGCAAAGGCTGTCGTTAGGAGGTCGGCGTAACTGTTTCTGATACCTTCGCTAGTTGTTCTGGGCCCTAATCATCCCGGACTGCTTTCGGAAGGCCCTATACTTCGCTTTCCTGTATTTTGGTGTCCGGTCCTCATCACCCGGAGCGGAAATACTTGGAGGCTGTTTGCTTGCCTCAGGGATTTTGATTTTAGTGAGTGCTCTTTGCTCCTAGCTTGCCTAGCTTTTCACTTTTCTTGAGTCTAATATAATAAATCTGTAAAAGTGGCTGATCAAGCGCCTCGACGTTCGAGGAGAATCCGGGGGTTATCTCTCGAGAGTGCAGAGCCTTCTTCGAGAAGGCGTAGGAGCGATTTAGCAGGTGGTTTTCACCCTGTGGAGTCTGACGCTGTGGAGAGAGATCCTCCACTAAGGTCTGAAGGTTTCATTGTTGATTCCGGTGTCGGTTCCGAGAGGAGAGTTCCGCTCACCTCGCGAGTGTTGTTTCCTCAGGAAGAAGATTTTCAGATAGAAGATATACCTGAGCCTGCAGCTACAGGTCCATCTCCTCTTCCTCCTGATCATCCGTTTGTTATTCAGTACGTCAGACCGGAGTCTGAGAGACCGCCGGATTTTCCATATCTTTCTTATCTTTCGATGGCCACGACTGGGAACACGGCTTCTACCGTGAGTGCTGCGGGCATTCAGACCCCTGCTTCTGTCGAGGCAGGGGGCACTCTTGCTCTATCTTCGATTGCTTCTAGCACTACTATGTTTGGCTCTGGGTTCACCCAAGCATATGCTTCTCATTCTGGTCCCTTCTGTTCAGGGATGTCCATTGCTGGAAATCCCTCTTTTTCCTTTACCGCCGGTGCAGCTGGATCTACGCCCATGTCTAACATGGCTAGTGGATCAGCTTCGTTTCAGGGTTTCCCCTTTGGGACTGGGCATATTCCCAGTCCCAATCCTTCTTTAGGGTCGTTTCCTTTTACGTCCCAGACCCAGAGTTTCAACCCTTGGTCTGGGGGGCCAAGTTCGACTGCTTTTATGGGATGGAATCCTATGTTTGCAACGTCGGGGGCAGGGAATCAGTTCTTCGCGAGTCATCAAGGGAATGCTTCTTTCCCTGCATCGAGTGCTTATCAGTCTTTTTCTCCTCTGTCTAATGCGTGGAACCCCTACCAGGGGCTTTCCTCTTCATTCAATACTTCAGCGGGGGGAACTAGTCTGGGTTTTGGTAACTCGGCGTGGGGAGGAGGTTCTTCTCCGTTTTCTACGAGTCCTTTCTGGCAGCCTGGTGCCTCATCAAATCCAGGCTATTCTTTTCAGAATGTTGGAAATCCATCCCATCAAGGATGGAATTCTCAGGCTCCGCCTCGATTACCATTTCTCGCAACGTTAAACTTGCCAGACTTGTCGAAGTTAACTAATGACCCGATTCGGTATAGTCCGGGGTGGCCTCCGGTTCCAACCAAACTTCCTTCAGACATTCCTAAGTTTGAAGGTAAGAATGGTGAAGATCCGGCAGACCACATCACCACTTTCCACTTATGGTGCTCTTCAAACTCTCTGATCGACGACTCGATTAGATTGAGATTATTTCAGCGCACCTTAACTGGAAATGCCGCAAAGTGGTATATAGAGCTCACTGGGGGCAGTTTCGCCACATTTGGAGAACTAGCTGTCACTTTTCTTAACCATTTTCAGTTGCCTGTCAGATATGAAGCTGGGACCGAACTCCTGGCCAATTTTAAGCAGGATGAGGCAACTCACATTTCTGATCATATTCAGGAATGGAGGAGAAGGAAGAGGCTTATCAAAGCCCATATTCCAGGTGAGTTCCTTCTCGAGTGGTTTTTGAAATCGCTTCAGTCAGACATTTCAAAGGATGTATCCCTATCGGGGGTATATTCCGAGGAGCAGACCATATTTAGGACCCAGCAGTTAGAACTGATCTATTCTCAGTCTGGGGTACTTTATAAGTATTTGCCCAATGCTCCTCGCTCCAAGTTGGATTTATCGAAACCCAAACCTGGTCCGCATGGTGACGGGCTTGTCGGATCAGTCAGTAGTAGTGCAGCCAGCCTGCTTTCTCAATTGCAGCAGTTGTCTTTACAATCTGCTCCTTCTGGTCAGGCTGTGCCTGCTGATTCATCACCTTCCCAGTCCTTGTCCATAAATGCTGTCCAATCTTCTGAACCCAAAGGAAATCAAAAATCCGATGGGAAGAAGAAGGGACGTAATAACAAGAAGAAGGGCAAGAATGGGAAGGGAAATGCAAATAAAACCAACGAGCGTGTTGGTGAGGGCCAAAAGGAGAAAAAGAAAGTGAAGTTTCCATGCAAGCTTTGTGCTGGAGACCATCTCACACACCTTTGCCCAAAAATTCAGGATGCTCAGCGCCTGTTATCTCAGCAGGGTTCTTCTAGTTCCCAGGCTGTACTAACAAACCCTTTTCCCCAAGGGCAGCAATTAATTGCTGGCGCGAATCAAAATCCTGGGGCTTCCTCTGGAGGTCCTCAGGAAGGGGAAATTCCATCGAATATCTTTATGATGAGTGCTCACGTGGATGTCGCTACGAGATCCCGTGATTATGGTGGAGAGGAATCTTCGAAATCTAAGGAAGTTCCTGATGCTACTGAGCCGCTTCATATCACGAAGCCAACTGTTGAGTCTATGCCTCGGATGCCGAAAGCATCTTCTAAGCGGTCAACGATTAATCCGAACGCGAGGGCTGCCCAGAACTACTCGATTGTAGAAGATCTGGCACAGAGTCCTTGTGCTATGTCAGCTTTAGAGGTACTCCAGTCTTGTCCGGCTCAGCGCAGTGCTTTGCTCGCTGCCATTGGGGCTATTGATCCGAAAAATTCTCTTCTGATCACTTTTGATATGAATAATTTTAAGACGAGACTTCCTCATCATATGGCCTTCCATATTAAATCATCGTATCGGAAGACTAATATCTTTCGCACGGTTGTTGATGAGGGTGCTTCTACTTGCGTGATGTCTCTCGCATGTTGGAAGACGCTTGGATCTCCCAAAGCTGTTCCATCTAGCACTGTTCTTACTGCATTCGATGGTCATTCTCACAGACCCCATGGTATTGTCCCGGCTTTGCCCATCTGTGTTGGGGGAAAAACCGTTAACATAGAAGTTGAGGTAGTAGATGCAGCCTTGGACTACAACCTTCTGCTGGGGAGGAACTGGATATATGAGATGGATGCCATTGCATCCTCATTGTTTCGGATAGTATGTTTCCCCCACGAAGGGAGGATAGTCACGGTGGATCAACTGGACTGTCCTCCTGTAGACCTGGATGCGCCTTCTGACTCATCTGTGCCTAAGTTGGATAATACTAAGGCGCCTGTCGAGAATCTGGGAGTTGGAATGTATTCTTCCCTGATGGGTTCCTTTGATCTTCCTCCTCCTAAAGTGTCTATTAATGCTATTTCATCCTCCAAGGCTCCCCTTCGAAGAGAGTTCTTTCGAACTCATTATTTTTCGGACCCTTGGACCTTACCTTCTCCAACAGCCACATTGGAGGAAGGGCAAGTGGGTGGAATGGCATTCCCGATTTCTGCAGTAGAGATTGCATATCAGTCTATTGTTGACACTGCAGAATCTTATCCAGCTCCTCTTTCGCCGGAAGAATTGGATGGTGATGTGGCTCCGGCTTGGACGCTTACTTCTTCTTCTGCCCAGGATTGTCTAGATACTACTCTTCCATCTGAAGAGGCCATCCTGGAAGCGATGACAGGTATAGATAGACCGTGGGATGATTTGCATCATCGGTCTTACTTCCTACCTGACTTGAGTGAAGTCGAAACAAGTTTTCCAAGTCCTCAGTCTCCTGGACCTGTTCACCCAGTCTTGAGCCCCTTAGCACCAGCACAGGTTTATGCTGAAGGGAACATGGCTGTGATCTCTCCTACTATCCCGGTGAACATCTCCAGGAATCCCAATATTGTCGAGAATGTCGTCATTGGAGCTGAATGTTCCAGTGACGAGATTCAAACCTATACTGAGCTTTTCAAAGAGTATAGGGATGTTTTTGCTTGGTCTTATGAGGAAATGCCTGGCATAGACCCATCTATCGTCCAGCATGAGATCAAGACGTATGAAAACGCTAAGCCGGTCAGGCAAAAACTTCGTCCGGTTAATCCTAGGAAGGCAGCAACCATCAAAGCTGAAGTTGAAAAGCTGCTTAAGGCGGGATTCATTTTCCCAGTTCCTCTGACTGAATGGGTTTCAAACCCCGTTCCGGTAGATAAAAAGCAAGGAACGATTCGAGTGTGCATTGATTTCAGAGACCTGAATAAGGCGTGTCCTAAAGATAATTACCCCACACCTTTCATCGATCAGATTATTGACGAGTGTGCCGGTAACGAGATTTTCTCCTTCATGGACGGTTTCTCTGGTTATAATAAAATTACTATCCGTCCAGAAGATCAACATAAGACCGCATTTATTTGTCCCTGGGGTACGTTTGCATATAAGAAAATGCCTTTTGGTCTTAAAAATGCTGGAGCTACTTTTCAGCGGGCCATGTCTTACGCCTTCCACGACATCAAGAAAATCATCGAGGCATACTTAGATGATCTAGCTGCTCATTCTCGAAAGAGGATGGATCATCCAGGTCACCTCCGGCAAATATTTGACAGATGTCGTTTTTATAAAATTCGTTTGAATCCGAACAAGTGCGTTTTCGCGGTAACATCCGGTCGGCTGTTGGGATTTATCGTGTCGAGGGAAGGGATAAGGGTAGATCCCTTCAAGGTTGAGGCAATACTTCGGTTGCCTCCCCCGTCTTCAATCCGTCAGCTTCAAAGTCTCCAAGGGAAGTCTAATTTTCTTCGGAGGTTTATCGTTAACTATGCTGAGATTACAAAGGGATATATGAGGCTGTTGAAGAAAGGAGTTCCTTTTCTTTGGGACGACTACGCTCAACGCTCATTCGATGCCTTGAAAAAGGCATTGACCTCTGCTCCTTTACTGAGTCCACCCGATTATAGCAGAGATTTTCTTTTGTATCTAGCTACAGCAGAATATACCATTGGTATGGTTCTGGTTCAGGAGGATGATGCTCTTATTGAGCATGTTATTTACTACCTTAGTCGAGGACTGGTAGGACCTGAACTTCGATACACCCCGATAGAAAAATTAGCCTTAGCAGCAGTCCATGCTGTGCAACGACTCCGGCATTACATTATTCTTCGCAAAACTTATGTCTTGGCAGCTGCCAATCCATTTCAGTTTGTCCTCAGCAGGCGAGTGATTGGGGGCAAATATAATAGATGGATTGTGATATTGCAGAAATTCGATCTAGAGTTCATGTCTGCCAAATCCAAGAAGTCATTAGTCTTTGCGGAATTGATCTCCGAGTTGCCTTGTGGTGAGGAGATGATCTATGATGAGTCCTTTCCGGACGAACACTTGTTTTTAATCTCTCCACAAGATCCTTGGTATGGGGATATCATTGTGTATCTCCAGACTGCGAAGTTTCCCTCTTCTTTGTCGAAAGATGAGCGTCGTAAGCTGCGTCACTTAGCTAAAAGTTATCTGATTATTGGTGATGCTTTGTACCGTCGAGGGGTTGATTCAATCCTAAGACGCTGCTTAACTTTCGAAGAAGCTGAGGCTGTGCTCAATGATTCTCACGGTGGAGCTTGTGGGGGTCATTTATCGGGGCTTGCTACAGCCCAAAAGATTTTGCGTGCTGGCTACTTCTGGCCCTCGATTTTCAAAGATTGTATTGAATCGGTCAAGAAGTGTCATCCTTGTCAAGTGTATACTCGAAAAATGCGCGCTCATCCAGCTCCGCTTTTTCCAGTCGTTACTATCGGACCCTTCACAAAGTGGGGTATGGATTATACTACTTGTAACCCGCCTTCGGCAAAAGGTCACAAGTACATTATCGTAGCAGTAGACTACTTTACGAAGTGGGTCGAAGCTATGCCTACTTTTGGGAACGATGGTGAGACTACAGCTCTTTTCTTCTTCAACCAAGTTATCGCTCGTTTCGGTATACCTAGAGAGATTGTCACTGACCATGGCAGTCACTTTCAGAATAGTATGATGGCTGAATTGGCTCTTAAATTGGGTTTCCGGTAGGAGCATTCCTCTCCATATTATCCTCAGGCCAATGGGAAAGTGGAAGCCGTGAATAAATCCTTGAAGACAATTCTTCAACGGACAATTGATAAACATAGATCCAACTGGCACATTATGCTATATCCTGCACTCTGGGCATACAGGACGTCAGTTAAAACTGCAACTGGCTTTACTCCGTTTCAGTTAGTTCACGGGGTGGAATCCGTATTTCCCATTGAATGCGAGATTCCTTCCCTTAAACTGGCTGTTGAGCTTCTTCCTGACACTTCTAGTCTGGCAGAGCGGCTTCTTCATCTGGAACATCTTGATGAGCAGCGTCGAGATGCCGCCACGTTGAATGAAGCGCATAAAAACAGAGTCAAAGTTCAGTACGATAAGGCGATTAAGCCTAGGGTCTTTTCCGAAGGTGACCTTGTTTTGGTCTATGCCCAAGAAAAAGATGCCTTGGGGGCAGGAAAGTTTAAGTCGATGTGGTATGGCCCCTATATCGTTAAGAAGGTCCTTAAGAAAGGAGCGTATACCTTGGTTGACTTCGAAGGAAATGAGTTGCCGGAGCCCCGAAATGGGCTCTATCTGAAGAAGTATTATGCCTAGGCTTTGGCCTGGCATTTTGCTTTGTATATAGTAGTTTTTTGTCTTGTACATATCTGTTTGATTTTCGATTTTTGATGAGGTGGTGATGTTTTTGATCTGCTTTGGCAGGTTGTGTTGATGTCATGAGTCATTTCGGTTTCGCCGATGGTGCTAGTAGACACACCCGGAACTTAGCTTCCGCGGCTTGGGTGCTTCATTATCCTTCCGGTCAGTTGTTGGTATCAAGAGGGGTCTGCATTGGTCCTGCTTCCAATAACGTAGCAGAATACACTGCAGTCATTCATCTACTCTCGGAGGCAATATCCTTGGGTGTTGATTCGTTGGTAGTTGTCTTGGACTCCCAGCTGGTGGTGTCGCAGTTGAACAACACTTATCGGGTACGAGATCCAATTTTATTACGATTGTTCTTGAGGGTACGTTTGTTACAAAGGTCATTTCAATTTTTAACATTCATTCATATTCCTCGAGCTGACAATTCGTTTGCTGACTCATTGGCTAATCAAGCTTTAGATTGGCATATTAATCATTCAATACAATAAATTTTAATCATAAAAAACATCATACATTTGATACATTTATCACATCACATCAAATATTGTTGTATATATCATCGGAGTGTCAAAAAACTTTACAAAATTTGGATCCATAAATGCTGTACAAAACTTGGGCTTATGCCCCATCATGTTCAGTCTCAAAAAGAATATACAGTCATCTAACATATAAAATCTGTCTACTCCTGAGGACCCTGCCCAGAAGTCGTGTTCCTATAGAACATAATTGCAGTGGCCACACGGCGGAATAGTCTAACCCAGTCATGGGGTACTCCTACAACCCATCTATGGACGGCTTCCGGCAAGTCCTCCACGGCAGCCATAGGGATTTGGCGGGTCAATCCCTCCAAGTTTCTCTGCACGGCCTGGAGTGTCCTGTCGGAATCCACTGTCTCCGCCTCACCTCTGCGGCGCTTGTGGCGCGGTAGGCCCTCAGGACGAACTGGTCCAACATCTGAAACATGACCATTTTTAATTGTCAGTCATTATGAATCCAATCAAAAAACATGTTTGTTTTTCATTTTTTCATACATAAATTGAAAAAATCCAAAAAAATCATATAAGTCAAAATTTTTGCAAAAAACTTACCGACTTCTCCCCATGCTGCGCCGGGTGGAAGTACTAGATCTGGATCTCCTCGGAAATCCATCCCAGCATAGGGATAGTCATCCACTGCGATGATCTGTTCTCCCCACCACAGGAAGAACTCATCGTCCCAGGTGGTTCGGGGTACTTCGCTGCCCCCTAGTCTCTTCATCATGTCTGCCCAACGGGAAATTCTTGGGTCCCGCGGGCTGCTGATAGTCGAGATGACTCTGGGTCTCAAAGCTGGAACTCTCTCGAAGAAGAATGTAGTCAAAATGGTACCATAGCCAAAGTGTTTAGTTTTGGTCTGGCGAATAGAAGTCAGTTGTTGTTTCATATTCAGTAGCAGGGCTGTGCACCAATCGTAGACGTGAATCAAACACTCTACAGCTATACTCATTTGCGTCCTGGACGCCTGATGCAGTGAGGTAGATCCTGCCACTCTGCCGATGGTGAACAGGAGGATCTTCATGTGCAAATCCCTGATATCTCTAATAGCAATCTGTGTTCCAACTTTCTTGGAATTATCTACGCAATATATTTGGACATAATCTTCCACAGTTAACCCTCCCAGGGGTTTTCCGTGAAGATCTACTGGTTCTCCCCTCCTGGAGAGTCCAGTGATGAAATATATATCCTCCACTTCTATGCGTAGAGGCATCTGATCAATTATGAAGCAATCCTGATCTGGTTCCCAGTAATTTACGAGCATTTCAAGCAATCGCACATTACTTTTCATATTGGGCATTTTGAAGAATTTCAATAATCCGCAGTTGCGGAGGATGTTTTGAGCTGCGCGGTCCTGCATGACCTCTTGGTCTACTGCACTATGCTCACGTTCCCTCCAAGAGATAGTCATCCTGAAAAATTTCATCAAAATTTGCATTAGAAACACTTTTTTGAAAATGGACCTACGCATACGCGACTTTCCCTGTGCACAGTCGCGTGTATACGCGGCTTGCCTTCATTGAACCCGCGTATGCGCAGATACACATTTTTTAATAAGGGTTTCAAGGCAAAAAATCACTTAATTTTAATTTTTAAACGGACAAAATGAATCAACAGGATGATTAAGGAGCCTACCTGAAGTTTCGCTGAATTCCGACGGTCGGTTGTTCCTGATTTGACGAAACAAGTTTTTAGCTCCAGAGCTCTTTTTCCAAATCAGCTACGCAATAATGAACCAAATGAGAGGTAATTTGTGTATTTATGGCTAAAAATTGAAAATTTTCGGGAAAATTTCCTTATGTTTATTTTTTCGATCTATCCTATGCTGTATAACTCGATTGCTTGGAAGTGCCCAGTTTGGTATATTTTCAGGTACATTTTGACGATTTTGGGATTTTTCCGGGTTTTTGATCCATGATTTTCGACTCTTCACGGCAGGTATATGATCTTCACTGGCATATAGGTTAGAGAATCACTTTCGTTGCATCTTGCATACTAGCCTCCATACTGATCACTTGCCTTAGGGTCGATCCCATCAGATCATGAGTATTACACCCATTTCACTCGCCGATTTTTAAATCATGACTTGATGGTAGAGCCTTCCTTTACATGGGCTTCCTAGTTAGTTCCTCGCTATCACTTATTGCCCATGCTGCTTTTTATGTAGGCTCGGGAGTCCTCTTTAGTCCCGCCATGTCTTTTGTGTTGAAGCTTCATTCTTCTTCTTCATCACTTATCATTTTTCTGGCTTATACCCTAGAGGCTCCCTGGTGTCGTTAAGTTGTATTATTGCATTGCATATTGGCTACTTGTTTATCCTGGCCTTTAGCCGGCTTCATTTGGACTCGATGTTTAAGCCAACTTTTGACCTTGACTTTATGTACAAGTTAACCATTGCATGCACTTAGCTATCACGACTTGACACCTTTGTACCCATGGATGGAACGTTCCTCTGAGTATCACTGACCAGTTTTCGCCACCTTGCATTGAGCATAGGATTGTTCCAATCCCAGGAACTAGTGCATCTGCTTTCATGATACTCGTTCTATCCATTGTACCATAGCATTCTTTTATTCTTTTTCAGGCTTATTATATGAAAAAGACAAAAAAATCAAATATAACAAAAAGAGCGGGAACGGGATGTATCTTCGTTATTTTGATGGCAGTACAGAGTCAGTTTGTCGCCCTTGAACAAAGCACATATACTTATATATATTTCCTTCATTTTGGGATGGTTCTAGTTTGACCTAGGTTCAGCCTTTACCATGTTACACTTGTCAGTTCTCCCCCGGTTGGTTATCTCTTCCAATCATATGGAGAGTTTGTTTTGCCTCCTGCAAGACAGACTTATACAGTGTCACTTTTTACTGCCATGGTCATCACAGAGTCGTGCTTTTGTTCAAGGAAGTCTAGCCTGAGTCGGCCATTCTACGGTGTCTCTTGACTCATTATTCAGTCGGCCTTCCCGGTCTTGTCAGTATCATGTTCTATCACATCAGATGTTTTGATCTTCTGCTCGTGCTGGTTTGAGAAGGTCCCCATTGAATTCTTGCCGGCGGGTTTGTCTCTTATCGACTACGACACATTGCTCTGAGAGCAAGCCTAGAGCCGCACCTTGGGCCTATTTCCATCATTGATAGGTGACCTCGTGCTCGGCATTTGATCATCATCATGGGTCTTTGACTGAGTGGTTTCCCCTGTGTTCGACGTCAGCACACATTATCACACTTGGGATTCGTGCAGTACCTTGATTTCCATTTGACCCTATCGGTGGATTTCTCGCCTCTGTGTCAGCTTTCATTATTGGTTGGTTCAGAGGGTTTCTTCAGTGCGCTAGCTTCATCTTGTGCATGTCGGAAACGTACTTCGGTTTTGGTTCCATCACTCTACTTTGTCCGATTCCTTCCAAATCTTGGCCTGCGGGTTACACTCGCGCTGGACTGATGTGGGATGCCTTAATGCCTTCCTTCCAGCAGATCTTTTCTCATCGACTCCGACTCATTGCTCTGGGAATAAGGTCTAGAGTCTTTTTGTCAGTACCTTAGGGTTTGCAGTCATCAGTGGCAGACTCTTCGCTATCGACAGTGGGGATTCATCATTGCCTCCTGATTGGTAGATTCTTTCAAGTGTTCGACTTCAACTCATTCATTCACACTTGTCAAATTGTACTGGGGCACTTTGACACTCATTATCATTATCGGTGGGTTGTCTCACGTTGGTTAACGGGAAACATCATTGCCCGGTAATCCAACGATTTCTCACATGGTCGACTTCAGCTCATTTATTCCCGGTGTGTAGAATTGTGCCGTTGTGATCGGTGAAGACCTCGGGTTGCATCAGCATTTCTCGGTTCACTGTTGACAGTTCTCTCAGTTTCTGCCAGTGTTGTCGTCCACCCTTATATGTTGCAGTTCAGCACAGCAGCATCTTATATGTTGATCCCCGAGTTGCGTGATTGTACCGTTTGATCCGCCTCTTATGATCCGGTACTTGGAGATTCAGTTACTTGATCGGACATCCAGTTGCACTATCTTTGATCAGCTTTCTATATGTGATACTTGGACATTGATACAGACTTGTATTTCCGGGCCCTGCTCAGATGATTCACTATGTACTTTCAGTTCAGTTATACTTGTATACATATTGGATCTATTTCAATACTTTCCATATGATGTATTTTTGACTGAGCATGGGTATGCCCGCCTCAGCATGAGTTGACTCTCTGGTTTCTTTCATTGGTTTTTGGCAGGCTGAAATCTGGTGAAATCCTCTCTTGTCCTTGCGAAGTTCTTTCTATGTGCATAATATATTTCGGCCATCATGTACCCCTTCTGACCTCATATATTAGGGGGCATCTGTTATAGCATCATTTCTCACTTTGACATGATTCATGATTGCTTTATGGCTTTTGGGCACCCATTCCTACAGACTTGGACAAATTCACTTAAAAACAGTGTAAAATCCCTCATACGCGACTATGCCCATACTTTTCTGCGTGTATACGCGAGTACAGCTAGACTTTTCCGCGTATGCCATTAAAATGATTAAAAAATATATAAAAATCCCTAATTTCGCGTTGGGTTGATGGTTACTCAGGTAGTTCAACCACCCAAGCCCGTGGCCAACTGTTTCCAACTGCTGAAACTACTTGGAGGGACTATAAAAATCCCTCATGTGTATGGCCTAAGGGAGAGAGAGAAAGTATTGATATTATACTCTGTCGGTATTCCCTATCCAAGTCTGATTCCCCGTGCCTCCTGCACTTTCCCAGTTCATTGTAGGAAACCCTTGTTTCCTTGAGATACACATCCCTTTATATGTTATCTCGTATGCACCAGTTTGGAAGGAGTCTTAGCGAGGCAAGGGCTGGACGGATCCGGACGACGGTCTGCGAAGGCCTTGGAAGGATCAGGTGATCTCTCCTCTTGATTAATTTTGTCATGCTATTTATAATACGGTATCATACCATTAAAATAAACGTATTTAATGTGCTTTAATATAAAGAATAACGACATACATTCATTTTATGATTTATTAATATTTTATATAGATCTCATAACATATAAGTGAAAATATCTTGTTATAACTTGTCCTTGTGCGTTTCTTCTTACATGTTTCAGGTTAAGGAGGAAGAAATGATTTAAGAAATTTGGACTCATGGATCTAGCAAGCATTAGGACAACAGGCAAAAATCCTATTCTGCTATTTGGTTTATGAAGAAAAAGAAAGAACGTGTGATTGTATGAGTCTCTTATTAAGTAATCTTACCTGTTGTGATTGAATCCCAGCCTTCTCTGGGTGTTAATTCACAGCTTCGAGCTGACGCTCATGGGAATCATTCTTGTGATTCTCTCTTTGTTTAAAATTGTTCATTTGTTCGTTACAACAATTTTTCTTTATCTTTACGGTCAGTTTGTCTTAGAATCGATGCAAGTGTGATGTCTTTCCAGGCTCTTTTTTTATTTTTATTATCTTTCTGTCTCCAACTCTTGTCTGCACACGGTCATGTCTGCAGGTGTATAAAGGAGACCCCGTATATCGCAAGTTTCCTCAACAAATTGTGTATATGGTCTTCTCTGTTGCTAAGTATTATACTAGCCAGTTACAAGTACAAGATGCAGTATTTTTAAATGTTCTTTGTAGAGGCACTGTATGTGATCTGTGGTACGGAAGTGTAGCATAAGTAGTTTCAAGTCTTGTTTCTCTCTTGCGTTTGTTCGCTAATCTTTCAGCAGTATTTATTGGTACGCACTCTGGTTAAATGCTTTCTTTGTTTGTTTACTACAATATCTAAAATAGTGGGATCGCCCTGTCCTGGGGATTTACCTCTCAACAGAGTGGTAGCCTCACTGAGGACAGGTGTATTTGTCTTTACGTGTTCGATGTAAATATTACTGATGTTTGCTTGCTTAGCTTGCTTGCCAGTTATCTTTAAGTCTTAGGCCTAATACGGAAGGATCAATTTGACCTCTTGTTCTTCCAAATTATTCATCTTGAGCTAGCTTGATTGGCATTCTGACCTAACGATCGCATGGTGATGCCTTATTGCGATTTATCACTAAGCCACCATCCTATCGCTGATTAAGCCCTGAGCAAATTAAAATGGACTCTTCTTAATTTCGTTTTCCTTGTTTTGGAATTTTTGGTCACATCTTGGTATCTCTAGTTATTTTATTAGTTGATTTGAATGCTTTAGGTTTTTTATTTGAATTATTGCTATCCTTAAGTTGTTGCCTTACATGTCATTTTGCTTTTCGATACCTAAGTTTTCTAGGTGCTTGACTCTTAAGCCTCCCGTAAGGGTGGGTCACTCAGTTTGATCATCGTTTAACTTCTTTTTGCATTCCTTGTAGATCATTGGTAGTTCGTTAATTGGTGAAGATTGCCTCCTTTGTTGTTATTTTTACTCTTTTCATCAAAGTGGAATTGGCTTGTTTGGGTCTCTTTGGATCTTTTCTTTGATTTGGGGAATTGTCATTGGTTTGGGTCTTGTTGTGTTTGTTTTGAAGTTGAATGATTGTTTTTGTTTCAGCTCTTGGTTCTTTCCATTCTCAAATTGGTGTTTTAGGTTCAATTTCATATCATTTCAGTACTTGTCTGTTCTGTTGAAAAATGCAAAAAAATCTTTTCATTCTTGATTAGCATAGTGAAAAGTTGAAAATCTTCCATTTCTAGCATTATATAATTCTGGAAAGAGCTTTTCAGCTTATGATTCGGTGTTGGATGTTTTCGTATATTCATGTGTTCTATCACTTAAGAGCTCTTAACTCTGCGTGAGTAGCCTTTCATTAGCTGGTGTGTTTTATGAATGTGTTTGTTAATTTAGTGTGTCTAAGTCCATTTAATTTGTCAATGGTGTTAATTTGTGATGAAGTGCGGCGCACTATGTGTACAAGATAACCTATTTCTGTTTTATACATTTTGGTTTTCTAAGGTGAAATAGGAATTTAAGGTAGAAAACAAGTTTGGTTATGTTTATTCGAGAGTGATATCCCCTATATTGGTTACAACTTGGAAACTTTAAAGAAAGCAAATTTAAAATTTTAGTAGCAGGGCTTGAAGAAAACAAAATATCTCTGCAGAATATGAAAATTCACCTAATCTAATAAATCAAAAAAACGATAAACTAGTGACATAGAAAACCAAGCCTGTATACTGTAACTCGACACAAAAGAAACTATGTGAGGAAATTAAGGTGCAACCAAAATAAATCTAAATCGAGATTACATCAATTTATCTTACGACGCCATGTTGAAATGGGCTATGATTTTGGAAGTAATCATAAACAACACGAAATAAGCGAAAGTATTTAATTTAGAAAGCTAAACTAATATAGTACACTCATGATTCAGTAACTCACCAAAGCTAGTCTGGTTGTTCAACAGAACGTAGAAAGATATACGCCTGTAATTTAATATACTCTAAGTTAGAAAAAACGTACTAAACTACACATTTCATGGCCATTCCTCTCACCCATCGGTCAGTGTAACTTTAGGAAACAGCCAGAAGATACTATGGCGGTCGTATATAAATTTTCGGAAAAAAACTAATACTAAACCACATTTCACTAGCCATAATCCCTCTTTCATCGGTCAGGTGCATGCAACTTTGAAGGCAACTTGAAGATGCTGTAGGCAGTTAAGTATGTCTAAATTTATGAAAAAGAAACTAATACTGAAATACACATTTCATAATGAAACCTCACACCATTGAATCCCATTTTGTGGCTTTGAGCAATGAAGATGCTGAACGATTAGTATATCTAAATTTTAACCTCAAGCAGGATAAACAAAATTTTGAAATGCTGGCTTAATACGAAAATTAAACAAAAAAGGCTGAAAACTGGAAACTAGCATGATGGGTGGTTAGTTCCATGTCATTAGTCAAAAAGCTATGAAAATGCCCGGGCTGCCTATCTATAACATGCAACAAGAACACTGATCAGTGATTAACAATCATAAAACATGAAAGACAGAAATGAAATGGAAATTATGGAAATGTATAAACAGAAATGAAACAACTGCAAAGTATGAACATATGGATGGATTATGATACAATGATTTCTAAAGAAACGAAATGAGAAATATACAATAATACACAAAACCTTAGATGAGCAGGGGCCCTCTACACAGCCTTGGTAATGGTCCTCAAACACGAATTAAGTTGAAAAACAGAGTCTTCTCATATTAAAAAGCAGTTCATTACAGAATGGTAATGTTACGGCACAAGTGCAGCGTAATCACTACAGAGCAGACTAAAAGATAACAGAGATTACATTCACTAACAACGACTAACTTCATATGCGTATGCAAACGCAATATATATAACAACAAACTATAACTGTTTCCTAATGTTCATGCTAGTGGAGAGCACGTAGACCACTACGTCCACGGATATAGGAGTATGGCCGTGTTGGAAAGTAGATCTACGAGAGGTGGATGCTTGAATTCGAATCTAGAACCCTGTACAGATGTCGATTTAACCTCCGCATGCTTAGAAACGGCCGTATGGATCTTTATGTGCCACGAAATAGAGTCCGGCCGACATGAAACTCCATAGTTGACTTCCATGTGGACGCCTTTGACCGCGGCTTCTTTGGACGAGTTTTCTTGAACCAATAGGACACGAACCATGTCCACGTCATTCCTGACCTGCCCACGTGGCTCATTTCCCTTGTAGACACCTGTAGCATAGAGTTTCACAAAATAGCTGCGGAAAGTTGCAGCAGCTGCGGAAAGTGGCAAGATTCCGCAGCTGAATGAAAAAAATCTAGATCAAATAGCAAACACAAAAATATAATTAAAAACCATGTTAGATGCTCTTTTTCACATGATATTGACAATTTGGGAGGTTTAGGTGAGTGAAAAAGGTATGGAAAAATGTATGGAAAAGATGCAAATTTGGGACTCAACATACCCCCACTGTGAAGGTGTTGCATGTCCTCATGCAACCAAAATTTTGATACTCTTTCTTCAATTCATGTGCCTTGATACTTCAGCCAGCACATCCAATCCTCTTATCTTCTTCCTTGGTACTGCCATCATTCTGGGTTTCTTCATTAAGCACCTAAATTTGATATTTACAAGTGCTCTGCTCAATTTCTGGCATTTCCTTTTCAATTTCTTATTCTTCTTTTGCCATATTCCCAAATGTAACATAGTATTATCATGGATGATCTTGTCCAACTTGCCTTGTTCTTTCAATGTTTCATTTTCATTTTTGATGTGCCTATTTAAAAGCTCCAGCTCAAAAATTTCATGTTTTAATGATTGAACTAAATCATCCTGCAATGTATGAGGCTGAATGGAAGAAGTACTTGGACCTGTGGCTGCCTTTTCCAAAGATTCTATATAGTCATATACCTCCTGCTGCTTGGGGTCTATTTCAGGTGTCATTTTCATTGGGCTGTCCCCAAAATGCTGTAAGGGAGAATTATGTTCAAAATCTGGCCGAGGAGGGCTTACATCAATATTTTGCCGAGAATAAGATGGAGTATGCTCATTGTCTGATTGGGAATGAAAGGAATCAGGTTCACTAACTGACTGAGATGGACTATGGTCAGTTGGGGACTGTTCAGATGTCTCCTCACCCAAATCAATGAAATGAGGACCCTTAATTTGTGTTTTCCTCAATTTTCCCTTAAGTCTGCTGCTTCTCCTCACACGTTGTGGTACATTATCTTTTTGTTTTTGTTTCCCTTTCTCTGCCTTCTTGGATATAGATGACTGTTTTTGAAGATAAACTAATCTTTCAGAGAGTATTTGATGATCTTCTTCTTCAGAAGAAGGAGTTTTATGTACAGCCTCAATAATTTCTTTCCCTTTTGGTATTATTGGCTTCTTGGCCTTGATTTCCTTCTTCTTCCTTTTTACCAATCTCTCTTCTCTATCAGTTCTTTTCATAGTAGAAGTAGGAGTATTTTGGATTTCATCTATTGTTCTTTTCCTTCTACTTCTTCTTGCTGTGCTAACTGCGGGAATTTCCTGAGTAGGAGTAATTTGGGTTTCAACATTCATTCTTTTTCTTCTACTCCTTCTAATTGAACTACCTTCAGGAATTTCCTGAGGTTCCTCAAAGAAATTTCTAACTAGGAATTGTTCCCATGTGTCTTTTCTTTCCTTTAGCTCCTTTTCAATCAGAATTTTTATAAGGCCGTGGTGATATAGATGAGGCTCTACATCTCCTAAGTGTTTTTGAACAGTCACAACCATTTTCTTCAAGCTATTGAATAGAAAATATGGGAGATTAAGAGTTTGGTTTTCTAGAAAATTCATTAATAGCCTGGTATGGTACATGTACATGGACCCAAAACGGCCTTCACATGTAATGAATTTATGAACAATTAGCAGTAAAGTGGCCCATTCTTCTTTTATTGCATGCACAGGGATTCCTCTTTTAAAAACAGTGATGTCCATACCTTGATTTCGTAGGATTGTTCTCCATGCCTCATCACTAATGCTTTTATTTTTGAACCAACGTTCTCCCTCCTGAAGAAGTTCTGTGGCTGTTGCTATTGATGCTTCATTGACCGAAAACTTGAGGTCTCCAATTTCTGCTTCTGAGCCATCAAACGACCTTGCAAATGCTTTCGTAACTTCTCTGTGGTAACCTCTGAATTTCTGAATAAAACGCAGCCATTTTGCTTTCTTCAATATCTCCTTTGCTTGCGGATATCCCTCTATAAACTTTGTTCCTTCCGGCTCTGCCCTTAGCAATTTACCCATTTCACTTCTCTGTATTTCACAATTTTGCCTTCGTGAGGGTTTCAAATGGAAGTAGAATGGTTGAATGCTCAGAAACGAGCACAATGGCTGTGGGGATGTATCATAAAATGGAAATGAATGAGACTGTGGGTAGATATCCGGGAGTGAGAATGAGCAAAAGGAACGAAACGGGATGAAACAGAACAGAGTGGGGTTTCGAAAACATAACAAAGATAGGACTAAGTAGATTGATAGAATATAACACATTCAGCCGCATTTTGAATTTTGGTGGCTACGAAATAAATGTTAACACGTTTCAATCAACGGTTGTGACTTGATGCGGCTTGTAAGAGTCCTTGGTCAAATCAAATACGCTTCATTATCACCGGTGGGATATTGGATCATGAGTGAAAATCGGGGTTTAATGATGAAACCGTTTGTGAATAAATGCAAGAGGATAATATGGAGATCGTGGAAGGTTACGGAACTGTCAATATAATCATTGCGCGTAATGGATAGAGCTCATGGTTCAAAACTATATAAAAATGTGTTTTTCAATACTATTTGAAATAAATTTTATTCATACCTTTGGAATCTTTGCCTTTTCCTTTGGTCTTCAACTGACTGATCTCCATTGGTGTCTTGAATGCTCCATTGATCCTGTCTCCTGCATTTTATTTCATAATTATGAAAATAACATCTAACTGTACATTCTCTTTGAAAACAGAGTAGTAGCTGCGGAATCTGCTTCTGGCTACGGAAACTGGAGTCAGCTGCGGAAACAGATGTCAGCTGCGGAAACTGACACAGCTATTACTTGGTTGAATAGAAATGGACAAATGACAAATGACCAGATGGAAATGGTCATGAAAATTTTTTTTATTGATGGAATGGAATGAAATGAAGTGGAATGAAGTGAAATGAAATGAAATGAAATGGAATGAAGTGGAATGAAATGGAGTGGGTGGTGACAAAGCTTGTGAAATGAAAGAGAGATTTTTTTTTGGAAAATATAGAGTGTCAGGTGTTCCTGATTTTCACCCTATATTTTCTGTATAAGACTGCCAATCAATGATTGGTTTTCAGGCTTATACCATTTTTATTTTATTTATTTTTTATTTATTTTTTTAAACTGAAAAGAACAAAAGCTAGGCTGGTGGAGAAGAAGAATTCTTCTGTACCAGCCTGATTGCAGAACTTTCTTGAAACATTTTGACAAAATCCTCTTTTGAGAGTGGCTTATGATAAAATTTCAATCTATGGCCATTCACAATAAGAGGAGTTTGAAACCCATCAATGGTCTTGATTCTTACCGCTCCATTGCTAAAGATCTTGTCAATCTCATATGGCCCAAGCCAATGAGTCTGAAATTTTCCTTGAAAATCTTTAAACTTGGAGTCAAATAACAATGCCCAATCTCCTTCTTGAAACTTCTTTTCTTTGATATATTTGTCATGCCATTTAGTTCTTTGATATTGAACTAGATCAGTTCTTAGAATTGCTTCTTGTCCGATCTCATCTAGCTCATTCAACTGCTCCATTCTATGCTTTTGGGCTTCTGATAAGTCCATCCCCAACTGAACTGCTATCTTGAAGGTCTTGACTTGGAACTCAATGGGGAGCAAGACTTCTTTCCCATAAACAAGTTCATAGGGAGAATGTCCCGTTGTATTCCTCCATGTAGTTCTGTAGGCCCACAAGGCTTCTGGAAGCCTTTCTGCCCAATCTCTTCTATGTAGATGAACAGTTTTGGTGATGATACTTTCAGGAACTTTGTTTGTGGACTCCACTTGACCATTTGCTTGTGGATGGTAAGGAGTAGATCTTCTGTGCTTGATTTTGTATTCTTCCATCAACTTCTCCACCAAATTTGATGTGAATTGGCTCCCCTGATCTGTTACAATTTCTCTTCGAACACCAAAGCGAGTAAAAATATCCTCATAAAGAAAATGAACAACTGAATTTTCAGTAGCAGATACTAATGCTTTAGCTTCTACCCATTTAGTAACATAATCAATGCAAACCAATATATACTTCTTTTGCTTAGATGGTGGATTAATCAGTCCAATGAAATCTAAAGCCCATTTTTCAAAGGGTTCAATGAGTACCTGTGTTTGCAATGGCATTTCATTTGAAAGGGTAGGTTTCCCTACTCTTTGGCAGCTATCACACCTTTTGACATATTGTTTTGCATCTTTGAAGAGGGAAGGCCAATAATATCCCAAAGAAAGGATTTTGTAGGCCGTCCTTTTGTCCGCAAAGTGTCCGCCGCATGGTTCATCATGACATGCCTTAAGAATATCAGGCATTTCATCTTCCCTGACACATCTTCTGATCACAAGATCTGGCCCCGTTTTAAACAATTCGTTAGAAATCCATGAATATCTTGAACTCTCCTGAATAATTTTTCGTTTTTCTCTTGGAAATAAATGTGAAGGTAGTTTCCCTGTAACCAAATAGTTAGCCATATCTGCATACCAAGGGGTCTTAATAGTTACTGCAAACAAATATTCATCAGGAAACTTATCTTCTACAGGAGAATCTTCTTTAGTATTTTGAATCCTAGACAAGAAATCAGCTACTGTATTCTGTTTTCCTGGTCTATCCAACACAGTAATATTGAATTCTTGCAAAAGTAAAATCCATCTTGTCACTCTACCATTAGTAACAGGTTTGTTCATTAAATATCTAATTGCAGAATGGTCAGTATGAATAAAAGTTTCATAGCCTGTTATGTAATGTCTAAACTTATTAATTGCATGAACAACAACTAAAAACTCTTTTTCAGTCACAGTATAGTTCAACTCTGTGGGAGTCAAATTTTTACTGGTATAATAAATGGCATAAGGAACTAAATCTTTTTGACCCAACACAGCTCCTAGAGCTGTATCCGAAGCATCCGTAGAAATATGGAAAGGGAGTTTCCAATTTGGTCCTCTCAAGATAGGTGCTTCAGATATTCTTGTTTTCAAAGTTTCAAAGGCTGATTGACAATCATGATCCCATTTAAATTCACAGTCTTTTGTAAGCAATTTAAAGAGTGGAGATGCTATTTTAGTGAAGTTTTCTATAAATCTTCTATAGTAACCAGTAAATCCTAGAAAACTTCTAACATCTCTTTGACAATTTGGAATAGGCAACTTGGAGATGACTTCAACTTTCGATCTATCAACCTTAATCCCATCTCCCGAAATATGATGTCCTAAAACAATCCCTTCAGTAAACATCATAAAACATTTTTCATGGCTTAATGAAAGGTTTGTTTATTTACATCTTATGAGAAATTTTTCCAAATTTTCTAATGCCTCTTCAAATGAATTACCATAAACTGTAAAATCATCCATATAAACCTCTACACAATCATGGATTAGATCAGAAAAAATTCCTAGTACTGCTCTTTGGAATGTTGCTGGTGCATTGCATAACCCAAAAGGAAGCACTCGGTAGGCAAAAGTTCCCCATGGACAAGTAAATGTGGTCTTATCTTGATCTTCAGGTGCTACCTGAATTTGATTATAGCCACTAAAACCATCCAAAAATGAAAAGTACTTTTTACCTGCTAATGTATCTAATACCTGATCAATAAAAGGCAAAGGAAAGCGATCCTTCAAAGTTGCTTTATTCAATTCCCTGTAATCAATGCATACTCTCCATTTACCATTCTTTTTAGGTACTATAACCAAAGGAGAAACCCATCGGCTATCTGAAATTGGATAAATGAAGTTTACATTGAGAAGTTTTTGGAGCTCTTCCTTCACTATCTCCCTAAGATTTGGATTCATCCTTTTTTGAGGTTGTCTGATTGGTCTACTGTTTTCCTCAATATAGATATGATGGATGCAAGTCTTAGGATCAATACCCTTCATGTCAGTATACTCCCATGCAAATGCAGTAGAATGTTTTTGCAAGATTCTGGTTAGTTCTTCTTGTTGTGACTTCTCCAGATGTTTGTTGATATTCAATGTCTTTTCTTGAAAAATCTCAATAGCAGAATTACCAAACTCTTCCATAGAGTAAAGAGACATTTGTCTTGATGATAAATATTCTATGTCAGATTCCAACTGAAATTGTGTGGGGTCATATTCTGAAGTTATCTCAAAATTTTCTAATGTGTTCAGAATTTGACTATCCTCACTAATCTCAGAAATGGTAAAGACAGGCTGTATAGTGTTCTCATCATCGACCCATTCATTGTCTCCTATTTCTGTAATTGCTCTTGCGGGAGGATACAAATTGAATTTCTTTGTCGAATTACCATTAGAAATGTACATGTCTCCATATCTACAACTAATAAAAGCATCAGCTGTGGCCAGCCAAGGTCTTCCTAAGATAATTGGATGTCCTCCTAGATTGCTTTTGGGAGTCAAAATCATAAAGTCTACTGGATATTCCCAAGAATCTAAGGAGACTGAAATATCTTCTAATACACCATCCGGTTTAATAACCGATCGATCTGCAAGTTGCAATAAAGTAGGTGTAAAAAGAAGGTTAGGAAGTTTTAACTGTTCCATAGTCTGTCTACTCATAATGTTGATAGCAGCCCCTAAGTCAATCAATGTGTTTGGAATTTATATCCCATTTATATGTGTCTTGACAATTGGACTTCCTGGATCTACATACTTCTGCATAGTAATTTTTCCCATCATAATGTCTACAATCTTTCCTACCAGGTGGATTCTTCTTGTGTCTTTTAGTTTCCTTCCTGGTCTTTTGAAACTCAACTCCTTTATGGTTTTTGCTAGAATAGGAATTTCTCGAATGGCTTGTAGCAATGGAATCTTGATACAAACATTCTTCAATTCATCTAGAAAGTCATAGTTAGGCAACAAGATTTGTTTTTCCACCCCCCTATCAATTTGTAGTCTTTCCGGAAAAGGAGGTGTAGATGAAGATACAGGTTGCTCAACTATAGGAGTTGTGGATGTTAGCTTTTCTTTTTCTTTTTGAATTTTTGAATTTTGTAGAGATTCTTCCTCAGAACCCTTATTGACTTGAAGAGAGTCCTCCTCAGAGGTATCTTGCTCTTGAATGTCTATAGAAGGTTTTTCTAAAACTCTACCAGATCTGAGTTGTACATCGTTGAGAGGAACAATCATATAGGTAGGAAATTGTTGTCCTTCTACTATATAAGTAGTTTGAGGATTCTTATTGTTAGGATTTGGCAATGGCTGAGCTGGAAGTTGATTTGTCTTCTGTTGGTATGGGAGCATGAGTTGAGGATTTGTATTTTGTTGAGAAGGTTGTTGTGGAAATGGCAATGAAAGTTGTTGTGGATTTTGGTTTGGAAATTGTAGAGCTTGTTGATTTTGAAAAGATGGAGGATATTGATAAAATTGAGCAAATCTCCCATAAGGATTTTGCATCCCTTGTACCCATGGCTGATATGAATTTTTATGTTGGGGCCAAGATTGTTGCCAAGGAGTCCAATTTGGTGGGGTTTGAAGATTCATAGGGTTATTAAACCCTTGAGATTGTTGTCCCTGCCAAGGTCTCCTTGTGACAAAACAGAGAGATTCTACTGAATTTGGATCTTCTTGAAAAACAGCTTTGAGTCCAGGGATTGAAGGACAATCCTTGATCTCATGATTTTCTGAGCAAATCATACATGTTTCTACAACTTTTGCATCCAAGGGACATTCCCTTAAAGCATGTTTCTTCCTACATTTCTGACAAAAGATGGCTAAAGCATCTGTTTCTGCTTTCTGCTTGTTTTGAATTTTAAGGGTGTCTAGTTGTTCACTAAGGCTCCCTAAAATATCAGTTTTAAACTCATCAAGCATGTTACCAATCTCTGCCCTACTTACTGATCCAGTTGCAGATTTGTTAGCCCTAATAAGAGAAGAATCCCTAGGCCCTTTTCCAGTTTTAGATTTTCCCCTTGAGAATTGGATACATAGTTCTGTTATATCATGAAATGGGAGTTGAGAAATGTCTCCTTTACCCATCATGTTTAAAATGTCTATCCATTCATCTCTAATGGCTTTTAAGAGGAGGGCTTTCAAGGTTTCATTATCTAAGTTGCTCATCTTTGCTCTTTTCAAGTTGTATTGAAATCTTTCAATTAAGTCTTCCAAATTTTCATCTTCTTTTTGCATCATTTTGAATACCTCATCCTTGTGATTGGTGGGCATACAATAGTCCAAGTATCTGTCCAAAAATGTTTGTTTCATATCATTCCAAGTCCTAATAGATTAAGTGGCTAATCCCATGAACCATTTCAAAGCAAATCCCTTCAATGTTGAAGGAAACAGTTTGAGTTTTTGAGAATCTTCCATATAGTCATAAGTTCGGCACACAACTTCAAACTCAAACAGAAATGTTTCAGGATCCTCACTTCGTAATCCATAAAATTTAGGGAGAACAGATGGTGAAATATTATTCATTGTTGCATGAGTTTCCTCATCAGCTATAGGGAATCCCAACAAATCCCTATTTCTACCATTATTTCCTTCACCATTGTTATCTCCATTATCTCCTCCTCTTCTACCTCCACCTCTATTTATTACTTCCTCTGCCATGATAATTTCTTTAGAGTCCTTATAGTCCTCTAGTTCTTCTACCAAGGAAGGATGAGAGAAAGTCTCTTTGTTTTCTAAGTGGGTTTTAGTAGGTGGTATAGGAGAATCCTCTAATTCAGCTGTTCTTTGACTTCCAAAAATCTTAAGGCTAGGGGTAGATGGTGGTGAATCTGGTCTATGCCTTGAAGAAGATGGAGTTATAAAAATCGAACTCTTGGCTTTAGCTATAAACCTTCCCCTAGAATCTCTTGCTCTATGCATGTCATTTTTTTATTTTTTAAAAAGTTGGGCTAATAATTCTCTTTCTGATCTTCCAGATCACACTAGGTGCAAGAAGAGAGCATACTTAAGAAATTACTAAACCAATAATTCTCTTTTCTGATCCTCCAGATCACACTAGGTGCAAGAGGAGAGCATACTTCAAGAAGTTATCAAGTTTTCCCTTCTTTTATGATTTTATGTTTTTTTTTTAAGAAATTGGCTACCTAGTTACACTTCCCCGGCAACGGCGCCAAAATGTTTGGTCAATTTAGTGTGTCCTAAATTGTTGCATTTAATTTTTCAATCCGGGAATCGTAAGCTGATGAAGTGTGGCGCACTATATGTGCAAGATAACCTATTTCTTAACTTTTGTCGTTTTTGGTCTTTCTAAGGTGAAATGGAAATTCTAAAATGAAAACAAGTTTGGTTATATTTATTCAAGGAAGTGATATCCCCTATAATGATTTACCAACTTGAAACTTTAAAAGCAAATTGAAAATTACAATGACAAGACTTGAAAGAAAGTAAAAGTGTACTGCTGAAATGAAAAGGTGCTGCTAATCTAATGAATCAAAACAGTAAACTAGTGAGCATGAAAACTAAACTATTCTTGCTGCCAACTAAACACAAAAGAACTATGCTTAAGGAAATTCAAAATTGCAACAAAATAAATCGAAATCAGATTACATCAATTTATCTTCTGACCCTTCATCATTAGTCCAGCTATGATTTTCGGAAGTAATCATAAACAACTTGTGTAACTGATATTTAATTTGTAGAAAGTAAACTAATACTAAACCATACACTCATGATTCAATCCCTCACCATCAGTCCAGCTGTGGCTTTCGGAGGCAACCGAAGATGTCATGCATGATTTAATATATCTAAATTTGCAGAAAAGAAACTAATACTAAACTACACATTTCATAATGCAATCCCTCACCATCTGTCCAGCTGTGGCTTTCGGAGGCAACTGAAGATGCTATGAGCAGATTAGTATATCTAAATTTGCAGAAAAGAAACTAATACTAAACTACACATTTCATAATGCAATCCTTCACCATCAGTCCAGCTGTGGCTTTCGGAGGCAACTGAAGATGCTATGAGCAGATTAGTATATCTAAATTTTAACTACTGAAGCAAATAAACAAAACTGAAATGAACAAAGCAATACTGAAATTAAACAAAAGCTATGAAAAGAAAATTAGCAGCAGAACAATGTTAGTTCCATGTCATTAGTCAAAAAGCTATGAAAATGCTCGGGCTGCCTATCTATAACCTGAAACAAGAACACTGATCAGTGATTAACAATCATAAAGCATGAAAGACAGAAATGAAATGGAAATTATGGAAGTGTATAAACAAAAATGAAACAAATGCAATATATGAACATATGAATGGATTATGACACAATGAAATGAAATTAAAATTATACACTAATGCACAAAACCTTAGCTGAGCAGGGGCCCTCTACACCAGCCTTGGCAACGGTCCTCAAATACGAATTAAGTTGAAAAACAGAGTCTTCTCATATTAAAAAGAAGTCATTACAGAATGGTAATGTTACGGCACAAGTGCAGCGTAATCACTACAGAGCAGACTAATCAAAAGATAACAGAGACTACATTCACTAATATCGACTAACTTCATATGCGTATGCAAACGCATTATATATAACAACAAACTATAACTGTCTCCTAAAGTTCATGTTGGTGGAGAGCACGTAGACCACTACGTCCACGGATATAGGAGCATGGCCGTGTTGGAAAGTAAATCTACGAGAGGTGGATGCTTGAATTCGACTCTAGAGCCCTGTACAGATGTCGATTTATCCTCCGCAGGCTTAGAAACGGTCGTATGGATCTTTATGTGACACGAAACAGAGTCCGGCTGACATGAAACTCCATGGTTGACTTCCATGTGGACGCCTTTGACCGCGGCTTCTTTGGATGAGTTTGTTTTGTCCAGACACGAAATTACGAACCACATCATTCTTGACCTGCCCATGTGGCTCGTTTTCCTTGTAGACACCTGTAGCATAGAGTTTCACAAAATAGCTGCGGAAAGTTGCAGCAGCTGCGGAAAGTGGCAAGATTCCGCAGCCGAATGAACAAAATCTAAATCAAATAGCAAACACAAAAATATAATTAAAAACCATGTTAGATGCTCTTTTGCACATGATATTGACAACTTGGGAGGTTCAGGTGAGTGAAAAAGGTATAGAAAAATGTATGGAAAAGATGCAGCTCAGTATTATGTTACGTTTATTGATGATGCAACTAGAAAAACTTGGATTTATTGTATTCAAAATAAATCTGATTTATTTGATACTTTCAAGAAATGGAAAGATTTGGTTGAGATTCAGATAGGAAAGAAGTTGAAGTGTCTCAGATCAGACAATGGAGGTGAATATTGCAGCAAAGAGTTTGATAGGTACTGTTCAGAGCATGGAATTAGTAGAGAGAAGATAGTTCCAAGAACACCACAAGAAAATGGTGTGTCAGAAAGGATGAACAGAACAATCATGGAGCGTGCAAGGTGCATGAGATTGCATGCAGGATTTCCTTTACAATTTTGGGCAGATGTTGTAGATATTGTTGTTTATCTAATAAACAGAGGGCCTTCAAGTTCCTTGGAAGGTGGTATTCTAGAGGAAGCATGGACAGGTGAAAATATAAACTACTCTTTTTTAAAGCCTTTTGGTTGTGAGGCCTTTGTCCATATTAATAAGAAAATAGAACAAAGCTTGAGGCAAAATCAAAGAAATGTACCTTTATTGGATATGGTGTTAATAATTTTGGTTATCGCTTATATGATTATGAAAATCACAAAATCATTAGGAGCAGAGATGTAATATTCAATGAAAAGGTCTTGTATAAGAATCAGTTGTAGGAAAAGAAACGGGAAAAAGAAAGCAAGGAATACACCGTTCTTGATGAGACAAATGAAAAAGTAAAGGTGCCTAAAAATAATAATAATCAACAACCACAGTAGCAACAACCACCACAACAGCAACAGGCACCTCAAACACCTGAAAGTGGTGTTAGAACATCTACCAAGATAAGTAGACACCCTGAACGATACTCTCCTTCATTATATTATTTATTGCTGACTGATTTTGGTGAACACGAATGTTATCAAGAAGCAATGAAGGTTGAAAGCAGGAAGAAGTGGGAGCTAGCCATGGAAGAAGAGTTGGACTCCTTAATGCATAACCAGACTTGGGACTTAGTCAGGTTGCCTGCAGGTAAAACTACATTGTAGAATAAATGGGTTTACAAGCTGAAGGAAGAAAATGGAGGAAAACATAGGTACAAAGCTAGACTTGTGGTGAAGGGGTTTGTACAAAAGAAAGGTATTGATTTTGATGAAATATTTTCTCCTGTTATTAAGATGACTTCAATCAGAACTATCTTAAGTCTTGTAGCAGCGGAAGATTTACATCTTGAACAGTGAGATGTAAAGACAACATTTCTCCATGGAGATTTGGAGGAAGAGATATACATGCAACAACTATAAGGATATGAGGTCAAAGGGAAAGAAAAATTGGTGTGCAGGTTAAAGAAGAGCTTGCATGGCTTAAAACAGGCTCCAAGGCAGTGGTATCTAAAATTTAACAAGTTTATGTCTGAACAAGGTTATACTAGATGTCACTCTGATCATTGTGTTTATCTAGAAAAGAAAAATGATGGCAACTATATTATATTGTTATTATATGTAGATGACATGCTTGTTGTAGGGTCTAACATGTAGGAAATGAATGTGCTCAAACAAAAATTGGCAAATTCATTTGCAATGAAGGATTTGGGAGCTGCAAAACAAATCCTTGGTATGACAATAACCAAAGATAGGAAAAATAAAAAATTAACACTGTCTCAGAATGAGTACATACAAAAGGTGTTGAAAATATTTAATATGCACAATGCAAAACCAATTAGTACACCTTTTGCTAGCCATTTCAAACTTAGTAAGGAGATGTGCCCAAAGACCCAAGAAGACATGGATTATATGTCTAAATTTTGATATGCATTAGCAGTTGGAAGCTTAATGTATGCAATGGTTTGCACAAGGCCTGATATTGCACATGCAGTGGGAGTTGTAATAAGGTACATGAATAATCCAGGAAAATAACATTGGATGGCAGTAAAATGGATTCTCAGATATTTGAGAGGTACCACAAATCAAGAATTATGCTTTGGTGGTTCAAACATTTCTCTATAGGGATATGTTTATGCAGATATGGTAGGTGACAGAGGAAACAAGAGGAGCACTACAGGATATGTATTTACTGTAGGTGGAACAACTATCAGTTGGGTTTCAAAAATCCAAAGTGTTGTTTCACTTTCAACAACAAAAGTAGAGTGTGTTGCCGCTACAGAGGCTAGTAAAGAAATGATTTGGTTACAAAGTTTTATGGGTGAATTGGGTAAGAAGCATGATATGGGCACGTTATACAGTGATAGCCAAAGTGCCATTCATCTTGCAAAGAACTTAGCATTTCATTCTAGGACCAAACACATACATCTCAAGTACCATTTCATACGGTCAGTATTGGAAGATGGAGAGTTGAAGCTGGAAAAGATACACACTAGCCAGAATCCTACAGATATGCTAACAAAAGTTGTAACCAGGGTGAAACTGAGAATGTAATCAGTTTCAATTGGTCTTCAAGGATGATGATGAAGATGATAAACATCTAGGTCCAAATAGGAGCCATTTTCCAACAAATGAAGTAGTGGTGGAGTTGCTATAATCAGTCTCCAAGTGGGAGATTGTTGGGTGTGGAGCTTGTTTTTCATCCTGATTCAAAGATCCTTGTTTTAGCTGGATGTATACCCCAGGAAAACTGTACACCCTTGTAGCGGGGGGGGTGCGGGGGGGACTTGTCCCCCCCGGGGGGTCCGAGGGCCAACGGTCCCCCGGCGGGGGTTTCAGGGGCAGCGCCCCCGAACCTAAAAAGAGATGTAAAATTTCCTTGTAAAAGTATAGTAATTTCTAGTCAATCTGGGCCGTTCAATAGGCAGATGATCTGACGGTAGAAGTTATGTTTAGTTTAGGTTTTTTTTCCCTAGAAGGCAACCCCTCTCTTTGTAAGAGGGTATGGTATTGCGGCTGTGTATTATAGGTGTATTATCTGAGTAGAAAATAGATAGGGAGACTGTGAGAGATAACAAAGGATATTAAAGTGGATCTACTGTAGGTTTTGTCTATTCATTTTGTTGGATAATAGAAAGGAAGGACTGGTTGTTCGGGGTGGACGTAGCCCAAACTAGGTGAACCACGTATATCTATGTCTCTCTGGTTTTATGTGTTTTGTGTGCTTGTATTTTCCGCATATTTTATGTTTTGCATTGCTCTGTAATATATAATTTTCTAATAATTTTTCCTTGCCTAACCCCTCCACTTGCCACCTAGGGTCACCAACCAAATTACTCCTTCCTGTGTTGCCTAAAGAGCCTCCCACTAGGTCACTAGGGTTTCATAGGTTGTAGGATTGTATTTGATTTTCTAAAGTACTGTTTTTATGAGCCAGAGGCTGCATCAAATGTGAAAGAAGGTCGAGCAATTTTTTGTCCAAATTATATCAGAAAGACCTTCAAGAAGGATTTCTTTTCCAAAGACAACATGCTGCAAAAGGATAACTGTGCATCTTAAACATTTCTGCAGGAATGATTGAGATCACTATCATACAAGGAAATACTGTTGAAGTTAATTTCTATGGTTTTCCAAGGTAACCATGCTTCACTACATTAGAGGGAGGAAATTGAAAAGAGTATCAGTATGAGGGAGGTCAAGCTTTCATTTTCAGCCATTTTTCACTCACTAATGAGGAGAATAAAGCACATGATTAAAATCCAAAGATGACAGGTCAAGATGATCACAAGGTTGCTGCTTTTGAATAACTAGATGTGACAAACTCTAAGAACATCAGTAACAACTAAAAAACTTATGTCATGGCACCTGCAAAAAAACAGAAGTGGCCAAAAGAAGTTACCATACATAATGATGATAGCTATGGCACTTGTCAAAAGAGGATTTATTACACCTCTAGAAATTCAGTGAGAGGGGAAGAACCCATGTTTTCAGATTACCCACACTCAGAAATCCCAAAGGGAGTAAAAAACATGATTACCAAACTCCACAATGCAGGAAATTTTAAGCTTTTTATGTGACATAATGGGTAAGAACATAGTGTTAAAAGCATCAACGGGCCAAAGAGAATCAAGCCCACCATGTCAGCTACCTAAAAAGCAGCAAAGAGAAGTGGTAAGGAGAAAAGGGGGTTAGTTTTATATTTTTAAATCACCCTCTGCAAAAAGTGAAAAGAATATCAGTGAAGTGATAAAAATATTAAAAAACATTAGGATGTGGGTTTGTAAGAGATAAATCTATCTTCCTAAGACTATAAAAGCCAATTTTTTTATCACTCAACTCCATTTGTCACTTGCAAAAGAGAGTGAGAGGCCTTCAAGAGAAATTCCTGCGTTCTGGCAAACTTCGAGTAAGAAAACCCCTATGCTATGCTCCTGGAACATCGTGCTATGCACCAGTGGGTGCCATCCTTCGAAAATTTAATGTCGAGTTGTGCGTTTGTGACCCAGTTTTGCGTGTTTTCCTTCGTGCAGACTCAACAACCTAACAGAACCAGCGTGCAGAGCATCCTGACAGGCCCGGGCTATGCTTTTGGCACTGCACGTAGAGCAGGCTCGAAAAGCCCGTGCCTCAGTCATTGAAGAAGCCCGACAGGACCATTCACCCTGAAGTTTGTGCATTTCCCTTTGCACGTTCAACCTTTGCCCGACAAGCTCGAAGCCTTTGCTCGTTCAGCAGCAGCCCTACTGGCCCGATAGCCTGTGCAGCCTCTGGCCCGGTGCTATGAGCTTCCGCTGCGCGTTCATCTAGGAGGGTTTATGCAGCAACTCAAGCTCAAATTTTCTAAAAAAATCTTAAAAATCACCACCAAAGGTTCCATAGCACCTCTGAGGGATAAGTAGAAATGCACCTGCTTCATTTCCTAAGTTCTTTCCATTCAAATTAGAGAAAAAACCATAGATTTCTCCATCAGTTTTACAAAGAAAAATTAGGGTTTTTGGTCTTCAAGGCAAGAGTTAAAAAGCAAGATGTCAAGGGAAACTAATAGTGGCAGTGGTGAGGGAGGCTAAGGTCCTAGAATACAACAAAAAAAGGGTGGAAGGGTAAACATATTTGAGCCACTGAATACCAAGGAATTGATGGCCTCTCCTATGAAAATTACATATTTCCAAGAGCTGGGTTGTTTTGACTTCTGTGAAAGGGTACAACAGATCTAGAGTCATCCTCAGATGACTAGGCATTTCATCCTTAACCTCCATGATCATCAAGTAAACTTAGCAGGAGTGAAATTTGAGATATCCATCAATACCATATCTATGGCCACTGGGATACCTAGTATGGGAGAAAAGTGGTTCAAATAGGAAAATTTGGACCTGAACCATTATCAACACTTCTTGAAACCCAGATACCAAACTGAATGCAAATCCATTTTTCTATTTTCACATCTACTGGAGAGATATGCGCCCTTAATGAGAATCATCATGAAATATTTCACCTGTGAGGGCAGGTTTTCTAGGCTTTATTCCTACGATGTAAGACTGCTCATGCACTTCACTAGGGCCAAGATGTTACATTTTCCCTATTATATTTATATAAGTATTGATTAGATGTCATAAATTTTGCAAAAGAGACCTCCTTCACAACAAATGCAAAGTATTTTTCACCATTCTCTTGTCAAGATGATTGTGTTGCATCAATTAGATAAACAGGGTATCCCATGTGAAGTGTTCATCGCCCATGAAGTTTTCACAAATCCACAGCCTCCTCATTAGCCAAATTTACCCTCATCATCTCATCCACCTCCTTCCACTCCTCCATCACCCCCCATTAACCATGACTCCTCATCCAGACATGAATCCTCTCCTCAAGAGAACCTCCCTCCCTCACCTTCTCCTAAAGCATCAAATCAAGAAGATAATGATGATGAGGAAGAGGAAAATAGATGATGATGATGAAGAAGAAAATAATGAATAGGTAGATGATGAGGAAGAGGAAAATGAAAATGAATAAAGTGGTGATGATGATGAAGAAACAGATAATGAAGAGGCAGAGAATGATGATGATGATGAAGGGACAAATGAAAAGGCAAAGAATGATGATGAGGAAGAGGAAAATGAAAATGAAGAAATTGGTGATGATGATGAAGAAGATACAAATTAAGAGGCAAAGAATGATGGTGAGGAAGAAGAAATAGATAATGAAGAGGCAAAGAATGACTATGATGAAGAAGAGACAAATAAAGAGGCAGATAATGATGATGAGAAGAAGAGAAGTATGTTGAAGAAGAGGAGGATGATGAGGAAGAGACAGAGGTAGATTATGAAGAAAAAGGCAGTGAGAAAAACAGTGAAGAAGAAACAGATAATGAAGAAGAGACAAAGGAAGATTATGAAGACAAACGAAGTGAGAAAAATAGTGAAGAAGAAATAGATAATGATGAAGAGGAAGATGCGGATGATGATAAAGAGGAGGAAGAGGGAAATGATGAAGATAAAAGTGACAAAGAGGCCAGCATAGATGAAAGTGAAAACAGTGAGGACATTACAGAGGACAGTAAAGAGGTTGAGGAAAATGAAGATGAAAATGCACAAAACAATAATGAAGAAATTAATAAAGACACCTCTAACAGTGACAACACAGAAAATAATAATGGCCATTATAATATTGTAAACACAAAGGACAGTGATGAAGAAGAAACCATGGTGACTGATAGCCCTAATAACGAGGACAACAGTAACACTATGAACCAAAAAAACAATCAAGATATTGATGACAGTGGTGAATATCACAAAAGTAATTTTAGCATGAAGTAAAATGAAAGTGAGTCTCAAGGGGGAAGTCAAGAACACAATGCAGAAGACATGAATGTAGAGATCATTGATGAAAAGAGAGGCAGTCTTGAGATCAGCCATGGTGAGGGCATTCTAGTAGACAAATTTTAATTTTCCCCTCTCACATATCAAAAAGAGCGAAGGCTAGTGTTTTCTCCCTCCAAAAGGAAAGGGACCATGCCATCCACCTCAGCTCAACCACTAGACGGAGGAAAACAAAAGGTAAAATAAGAAGAAGAAGATCATGAGGTGGAAATGGATTTTGAAATCACTCAGGTAGACAATGATGAGGAGAATGAAGCAAGAACCTCAAACTTTCTCATCCAAAACAAAAATGCACTTATTGAAGACCTCCAAGCCAATCTGAATAAGGCCAAAAGTGTAAATGATGCCCTTGACTTGGAGAATAGGCAGCTAGGAAAGAGCCAACATATATTTGGATGCTAAATTGAAGAAAGAAAATCAGAACCTTGACCTCCAAAGAAGAATGACTAAACATTATGCCCAGAGAAACCAAATTGCAAGGGCTAAACTGAAAAAGGCCCAAACCAAGATCCAAGCACTAAAAGAAGCAAAAGCCCAAACTAAACTTGGAATCTTGGCACAATCTTCTCTACAGGCCTTTCAGAACCCATGAGGCACACTTTCACCAAATTTGGGAGAATTTTGATAAATTTTGGTTTTTTGCTAATTTGGAGGGCCAAGGGCGTAGCACCCATGGTGCTACGCTTTTTATTAGAGCATACTTAGGAGGAAAGGATTACATTTTTGGAATCGTCAGCTCAATTATAGCATGCTCACAAATTTTCATGTCATTTGGGGTTGATTTGTTCCACCAAAAGTGTCAAAAACACCCTAATTTTCACCTTTCTACCTAGTTTTCACGACAAGTGTTGCGCCTTTACCAGCCTTGGAATTTTTTATTTTTGAACAGGTTAAAAATATCCAATTAGGAAACTAAGGGTATTTCTGGAAACTAGACTCAATGGGATTTCCAACGAGCCATCATGGAGCCTTTTCTGACATTGGGAAGGCCTTCAAAACATTGCTGCAAGTTGAAATAGTTTTCTTGCTCCAGTGATACGCCCATGGCATGGAAATTCATCCTAAAACTCAGTGTTGCGTGCTTAATAGAGGAAAAGTCAACAATGTACGCTTAGAAAGTTTTAGGATGCTTGACAGAGCCCAAATGTCATTTTCTTTACTAAAAATGCCCCAAAAAAAAAATTGTTTTAGATATTTTGTGCCTTGGGCCTTGCAAGGTCTCAAGGACAATAGTCACATTTCTGATTAGCCAATAGGCTTCTAGAGACTCTATTTAGGTTTTTCTCCTCATTTATTGTAAAATAGAGCATTGAGGATTCATTTTTTATGGTTGTTGTTATGACTCTTGTGAGTAATACATAGTCTTTGGAGCTTGAAGAGAAATTGGTGTTGTGGAGCTTATGAATGGCTTGTTTTTCTTATTGATGGAGAAGGCTTGTTTGCAGGGTCCTTGAGCTTGGTTAATGGTGATGTGCTTATATTTATTTATTTTTTTCTTGTGTATAATTGTGTTTCATCCTTCTATATTGCAGTAGGATAAAAGATTTAGACTAAGAAATGTTGTTTAGAGATACCTTAGCTATGTTTATCCTTCACTGCTTCTATGTTTTCCTTTGCTAGGTCAGTCTAGAGAATTCTTAGTTGCTCTCTAGACCCACCTAAGCTTGTTTATCTTATGAATGGTTTAATGCAATAGATATCGTAGATTTTTTATGATAAGCCCTGCTTGCTTGATATCACTAAAACACTGTTTTGAGGTCTCTCTTTAACGTACCATTGTTTAGGTTTTCCAAAGAGGCTATGTTTCGATCATACCCTTTTTCCATGCTTGAAAAATTGTTTCGAATATCTTTATAGCTCTTATCAATGATGTCTAGGAGTTCCCTCTTTCTTGATTAAAGTTATGTGTTGATCTTAAAAAAATTTCTGACCTTGAATGTGAAATCACTAGAAGTTAAATGTGTTTCTCACCTTCTATATTTCATTGGATTGTTTGTTTGAAATTCTTACTTGCTTAAGTTGGATCAAAGAGTTATTGGTATGCCCTATCTATTGATTACTTATTTATGCTAAATAGTGTTGAAGTCCCTTCTTGTTTTAAGTATTTGACAAAGGATTCTTGATTTCCATTTGCCCTACTTTTTTCACAAGTTGATGTTCATTTCATTTCACCAAACTTTGAGAATTCATCTGACCATGCTAGATTTTCCCTGTGATGCTCCCCGATCCATTGTTGAACCTTCCATGACTTTTTGTAGGCTCCATAGCCCAATGACTTGAAAATATCTCATTCCATCTACTCTACTTGAGCATTTACCCAACCCAAACAAACAAAGAAACCCTAAACTTAACAACTAGCCTAGAATCAAACCCTAAAAGCAAACAAGTTCACATCCTTTGCACAAAATAGAGAGATCCCTCTCTGAGTCTAGGAAGGATAGGTCCTAGGACTCGAAATATTGGTTTGATGTTACCCTATGGATTTGGTCTAACAATCTGCTAAATCACGAGACTCTAACAATATATATATTTGAATCTTATAAACACACATACACATTATAATTTTATTTTAAATTATATTTAAATTCACTAATATATAATATATTTTTTTGTGCCAAGAGGCACTATCCAACCTAGTATGGAAGAGATAATGTAATGTTATGTAAAAAATTTGACTTGGTAAAATTACCAATGGTTTTTAGTCTCAAGTTTTTGAAAATCGATGGTTTTTCCAATGGTATTCTTCTCTAATGTAGCCAATTTAAAGGAAAAAAAATCTAATGAATCTTCTATTTTTTCAAAAGAGTAGAATTTAGTTGGGGGGGGAAGCGAATTGGAAGTGCCATGCATCAATTTCCAAGTCAAATTTATTTTGACAATTCCATATGTCGACTTCGTATCCTTTGTTTAGTCTACCAAAACAATTCGACGATTTTCATCCCTGACTCATAAACCCAACTCAACCTATCCAAGCCAGAGTGAATGACTAAGTCAATTAATTATATGCAATTTCCATATTCTAGACAACACCAATCGAGATCTAGATATGTTGCTTCTTAGTAAGCACATTTTCTTGAGCACTCATGGGTGGTTCTTTAATTTTCACATGGCCTTCTATAATTCATCACACTAATTTGGAATCTATTCTTATGGAAGGATCCTCTTGTATACACTAAAGTTCCATCATCACAACTTTCATCACTTCTTGTTCCACCGATAAGGGATTCACCTCCAAATGAGGATCCACGATTTCCATAAGTTCTCCTGAAACCTTCGAATGGTCAAAAAATAAATATGAAAATTTTCTGTTGAACCCGAGAGATCCATGCACTGGTGCCTAGACACAATCTCTAGCAACATTATGTCAAAGCTGTAAAAATAGTTCTTGTTGTTGACACACTCTTCCATAAGCCATTCAGGCGCAATGTAGCTTAGAATGCCTCTCATCCCGGTTGGAACTTGACTATGTTGAGTCTGGTCAATGAGTTTTGAATGCCCAAATGTTGATAGCTTGGCGCTAAAATTATAATTTATCTCCAAGGCGTTTTTATCATCTGGCCTGTATCAACCATGACCTTGCTAAACACTAATTCACTTCCATCCAAGATGGTTCTCATAGACAAAATATCTTCGCAATGGAAACAAAATATAGAGGATTTCCAATAAAAGGAAGTTACACAAGAGAAGGTTGACTTTTAGAGGCTCTTGCATTCATCTGAGCATGTGTGAAGTGAACCCAAGTAAATGTTTAAAAAAAAATTAATTCCTCATAGTTGCACCAAGATATGGCACGAATTACATCTAAATTTGTCTTCAACTATATCTATTTGAGGTCTGATACGTATACAAGAACTAATATGACTCCTCGGTGATGAAGGAGCATCGGAAGCTTAGCCAGCAATGTGAAGTTTTGGTCACATGTTGTGGCTA